>JZKD02S1983171.1:1048822-1061505 GCA_000966675.3 Picea glauca
TTGAGTACTATATTTACCAGTTCCTTCTCTGAAATGATTTCTTCAATAGCTTGTAGTTGATCTCTTAACTGAGAGATTCTCACAAAGTATGATGTTATGCTGTCATCATCATTCAACTTCATGTCACGGAGCTCATTCTTCAGACTCATTACTTGTCCAATGTTTATGACCGAGAAGAGGTTTGTTAGGGAATCGTACAACTTCTTAGATGAGTCAAGATGGGAGATGTAGGGTATCAAGTAGTCTTTTATAGAATCCACTATGATACTCATGGCATTGATGTCATTGTCTTTGAACTTCTCCATAACTGCAACGTTCTACGGTTCCTTCTCTTTTCCTTCTTCAAACTCTGGTTCCACAATCTTTCCTTTCATGATATCCAACACTTTATTCTTGGCAAGGATGAGATCAATCCTTGTCTTCCATGCTCTGAAGTTAGAAGCCCCTTCTAACTTGTTTTCTGACTTCACAGAGCAAGTCATAATTGCTTTGACTTGGTCAACCCTTGATTTTGACCAAAAACTCAAACTTGACGTTTTGTCTTGCTGAGAGTATCAGGAGATGTGCTAGGCTAGGGTGCACTAGTTTATCCATAAATTAGGTCAATCCCTTCACTTAAGGTGCCTCAACGAGAGGGTTAGGATTTCATTGCTGCAGCAAAAGTGGCTGCAATTGCAACTGTAACTGAGCAAATCCTCCCAATCTATCTTCCAGCGGTTAGACTGTCCGAAGATAGTGTGGGCCCATAACCTATTAGAATATAATGGATGTGCTCGTTTAACCATAAACAATATAGCAATATTGTCACCCAACCATAGGCCAAAGCCACCCCTGAGCACCTTAACCTTGACAGAGAATCATTCCGGAAGCAAACCCTAGGCTAGATAGCCAAACAAGATAGCACACTTCTCTCCAGGGATAGTGCACCAAGCAAGAATAACTAGAAGAGGCCAAGCAGAAAGTCCAAACCATCACCAAGAGAGAATCCCAGCCAAAAACGAAATTTGCTAGTTGCAGCAGCTGCAACTACAACTCTTCTCCAAACTTGTGCACCACTGCAGTTGTGTGGTGTCTACAAATGAGCTTAAGCGCCCTTTATTTATAGTCCTCTAAGTCACTTAGCTGGGCTGACTTCTTCTCTTGGAGACTAATAACTTAATATAAATCATTCTCTTGAGCCAACTTGTCTTCTAGGGTTCTTGACCAATTATTTAGGGTTTCTTCTTGCTTCCCGGAATATTCTATTCTCGTCAGGTTTACACATGGAGGTAAATACCTCCCACAACTACCATAATATCAACAAATAGGACAAATAAATTAAAGCGTTTTACTGCCAGCAAACATCTTCTTAAGGCATTACGCAAAGACAAGTCAAGTGTGAAAGTTTCAAGGAGATGGTTGGTGTAAAAGAGAACAAAATTGTCATTTCGGGGGAGGGTGTTAGACTATGTAATGTCTATTCCTATGGGTATAGGCTTTAAAAATAGAGTCTGCGCTTTAAAAACAGTACAAAAAGCTAGAAAGAGATATGCGCACATACAATAAAAGCTAAAACACCATAAAATCTTTCTTGTTACAGGGCATTCTATTTTAGGGAAAGACATAAATCTGTTTTATCTTTAGGGACTGTTACCACTCAAACTAGCATCTAAGTGGAAAAACCCAATCCACAGATGCAAACTTGGGGCAACAGAGGAAGTTGTATGAAGCAATTTTATGTTATAAATATATGTTACTGTGCAATACAAAGACATTGAACTTGGAGTGAGATTCTTCCTTTAATTGTGTGACTGGTCTCCTGCCTATGTAGTATGTACTTTGGAAAATCTAACATTCCTGCCAACATTGAAGTTTGCAAAAGTTAAAACAGGTATTGTTTCAATAAAAAATGATTAGAACTTGAACTTTGAAGTGAGATTCTTTCTTTAATTGTGTGACTGGTCTCCTGCCTATGTACTTTGACAAATCTAACATTCCTGCCAACATTTAAGTATGCAAAAGTTAAAACAGGTATTGTTTCAATAAAAAATGATTAGCCATTAGTTGAACACAATAGAATGCTCTAATTGTAGATATTTGTCTCAATAACTTATCAATGCCAAAATTTTGTTTCTTAGTAGAAGCACTGCTGTCATTTCTTAAAAAAATAATCAAGATACTCATGACATGAACTGCTTTTCTCTTGAGATCTCGAGTAAACTTTTGAGATCTGCTTATGGTTTCATCATTCATGCAGATAGTTTATTCCTCTCATTCTTTTTGTTTTCAAGGAAAACCTTGAGGGGAAACCCAAGGGATGCTTCACTATATTCGTGGATGGCATCCCTAGTAAACTGTCGAAGTAGACTAGTGTGCCTCACCCAGGGGGATTTGAACCAGGCACCTGCTGAAACGGAACTAGCCAAATGCCCAGCAACATTGGTGACAACAGGTTGAGCTAACTCCTTGGGCTTGTTTATTCGTCTCATTCGGCATGTAGATACACGCATTTCGATTTTCCAATTACCCAATCTGTCTGAAATGCATTTCAGGGAAGATGTGAAATAATCCATGAAAAGAATTCTGAATTAACTAGGTTTATTATAATTTTTGCGTGTTTTTGGCATATTTTATGTATGTTTTTTCTTTCTTCCGGATAGAGGTTTTTTAATTATATTTTATGGACCTCCAACCAAACATACAGTACATAATGGTAACTTTGCTTCCTACAAGGTATATATTTTCAGATAAGCAACAAAAAATAGGTCCACACGTAATGATATCTATTTATGTTTGTGCAACAATCTGAACTAATTGGAAAATCTAGTTAACTTATTCAAGGCGCACTTCAGACTGATAACTAAACTGAGCTAAACAATGTCGTAGTTGTACAGACATTTAGAACTATATCTATCAATGATTTTTTTAAAGGTAATTTTCAATGATTATGATTAAAATCTTTGCCTACTGACCTTTTAAAATTACTCTACAAGGTATCTTAGTAAACTTTAAAGTAGATAAATCAATTGAAAATTTGTCAAGAAATGATTAACAAGAAGATTGTACTCTGTCCAAACCAGAGCTTAGTAATTGAAACAAATTATGCAGGCTACACGAAGATAAGTTGTCTATCCAATGCATCAGGTTTTTGAATATGGGTAAAATGACAACTTTAAGTTGGCCTAAACCAACTTAAAATTATCATGTTGCAGATATTCAAGACCATAGTGCAATGTTCGCTGACATACCTTAAGATTCTTCACTACTGATCGTGGATTGTTGTCCCAAGTTGTATATTCGCCACTCACAATAATGGGACAACAACCTCAAGTTTTAGTGCGCATAAACCAAGCTTTCTGCCTGGTCTACACACATGCCGTGGATGATGCTGTAGGTGCTTCAACACCTCTCCGCAGAACAAGTTTTCACAATTTGTGAAAGCACCCTCACCACCAATTTATGCAGATGTGTGGTAGAGGCGCGATACGTGTTCGAACATGTGATGGGAATCAACCTATCTCAAACTTTAGTTGCATGTATATTAGCAAAGACTCCATGTTCACTAATGCTTCGTACTTGGGCACACTCCTCATCATTAGGGACCAACTAGTCTAATGCAATCATATACCCACTTTGTGCCTTTGGATTTGCATGTGGTTTTCTCCTAACCCCACCCCTAGATGCTAGTTGGGCCAACCAAGATGGAGAATAATATTTGGGTGTAAGGACATATGCTTACTTTGAAGCCGTTGAAGACACCAATCCCACATAGCCACCAGCAAGAGCCCCATTGCGATGGTATGCCTAGATACCTCACAATCACCCATGACCAAACTCAAGTCCATGCTGCGGGAATTGAGCTAGGTGGAGAGTCCAACCCTACCAACCAAAAGTTCGTCTTATGCTCACTAACTACAACACCCAATGTTGAACAAAACTTAAAAGAGATCCAAATAGGGACGAGTACCATCTGTTGAATATTGTAGCTCAGACAGTTGTCTTGGCTTAGGCAAGGTGTCATGCAAGCCAAAGACACTAGGATTAATGTTTCTCCAAGTCATTTAAATTTTTCCTAAGTCTAACTTAGGAAAATGTGATTAATTAATTTGATTAATGATCATTTAAATATTTCCTAGGTTGAAACTTAGGAAATGTCAATTATTAATCAATATTAGTTAACTTTCTGTGAGAAGCTTCTTTGATCTTATCTAAAAGTCAAAGTGAGTTTCAGATTAGATCATAGCCATTGATTTGACACGTTGGGGATTTAATCTCCACCATTGAATCAACTAGCTAGAGATTTATAAGCAGAGGGGGTGGCTTGAAGAGAAATCGATTTGGTAAGTGACACTAGAGGGTTTTCAACTGCAAATTGAAAGTGTGGAAGAGTCTAGGGCTGAGAGGGAGGTAGGAAGGCGGTAAACCTTCATTTCTAGCAAGGCCCGAGAGGATGAGGTGCCAAGAGGGGCCTAGTCTTGGTGTGCTAGGGCCATGTGGGCTGTGTCTTCGGCAAGAGGCTGAGAGGAGAGTTTGAGGGCCGATTTTCGGGTCGAATTAGAAGCCACAGGAGGAGACGAAGGTGGAAAATGGTAACAGGCCTTCCATTATAGAGCTCTCCCAACTCTAAGGAAAATGGTAACAGGCCTTCCAGAGATATAGATTCAGCATAAAGGTGTTTGCAAAGGTTGTGCTCTTGGCAAGAATGTTAAAGGGTCCATCTTGAGCAGTGACAATAGATCCAAGGAAATCTTGGACTTGATACATTCAAATGTGTGTGGGCCAGTGACTGTTGCCTCCCTGAATGGATATWTGTACTATGTACTCTTCATAGATGATCACTCTGGGAAAACTTGGATTTACTTCCTGAAGAACAAGGATGGAGTGCTTGCAAAATTTCAAGAATTCAAAGCTCAGGTTGAGAACCTGACCGGAAGAAAGATCAAGGTACTAAGATCAGATAATGGAGGAGAATACACCTCCAAGGATTTCAACAAATTCTGTATTGAAGCAGGGATCAAGAGGGAGTACACAGTTCCTTACAACCCTCAGCAAAATGGGGTTGCAGAGAGAAAGAACAGAACTATCATCGAGGCAACCAAAGCAATGATACATGATAAAATCTACCTATGACTCTATGGGCATAAGCATGTATGACAACAATATATGTTCAGAACAAGAGTCCTCATCAGATCTTGAAGAACATAACTCCAGAAGAAGCCTTCACCGGAGTGAAGCCTGAGATTGGACACTTCGGGATATTTGGGTGCCTAGTATATTTTCATGTACCCAAAGAGAAGAGATCCAAGCTAGACCCTTCAGGGAGAAAGGGTACATTTGTGGGATACAATGAATATTCAAAAGCATATCGGATCTACATCCCTGGTCAGAGAGAGAGTGAGATAAGCAGAGATGTTACTTTTGAAGAAGAGATAACCTTCCAAAGATCCAGAGAATCTCAGGTGGAGATTGACAGTGAAACAATACCTTCTCCCCCTTCAACAACTCAAAGGGAGACATACATTATTCTAGTTGATCCAGTTGCTCCAATTGATATGCCCAGAGACATCGCAGTAGGGCATAAAATACCTGCTTGGGCTCAACAGACACTACAAGAGGCAGAGGGACATGCAACCCCTCAAGGGACATCCCGAGAGAGCAAGAGACCAAAGAGGTTTTCGAGCTACCTTTCAGCCATGAGCCACATCATTGACTATGAGCCTTCTTGTCATGGAGAAGCTACAGGTGAACAGGTATGGCAAGATGCCATGACAGAAGAATATCAGTCTATCTTGAAGAATGATGTATGGGACATTGTTCCGAGACCAGAAGGGAAGTCTGTAGTGACTTCCAAGTGGATTTATAAAATCAAGCATGCAACTGATGGAAGTATCGAGAAATACAAAGCAAGATTTGTATCCAGAGGGTTCTCACAAGTAGAGGGAGTTGACTATGATGAGACATTCGCTCTAGTAGCTCGATACAATTCCATCTGTTCTATCATTGCACTAGCTGCATCCATGGGTTGGAAACTACATCAGATGGATGTAAAGACAACCTTTCTTAATGGTGAGATTGAGGAAGAAGTTTATATCGAGCAGCCAGAAGGATTCATGATACACAATGAGAAATCTCATGTGTGCAGGTTGGAGAAAGCCCTGTATGTACTAAAGCAAGCACCTCGTGCTTGGTATGAGAAAATGGATGGATTCTTGATGAGTTTGGGCTTCAGCAAGAGTGTTGTTGATCCAAACCTATATTATCACATTGTTGGCAACGAGTGCTTAATCTTGGTTCTATATGTGGATGACCTATTCCTCACCGGTTCAGAGAGACTCATTGCTGAATGCAAACAAGCATTGACTGCTAAATTTGAGATGAAGGATCTAGTTATGATGCACTACTTCTTTGGACTAGAAGTATGGCAGAGGACCGATGAGATTTTCCTGAGTCAAGGAAAATATACAGTGGAGATATTGAAGAAGTTTGGTATGACAGAATGCAAATCCATGCCTACACCAATGGTGATGGATTTGAAGAAAATGAATGATGCTGATTCAGGGGAGATTGATCCACACTTGTACCGACAACTGATTGGATCACTGATGTATCTGGTTAACACTAGACCTGATATATGCTATGCAGTGAATGTGCTTAGCCAGTTCATAAGTCAACCGAGACAGACTCACTGGATAACAACGAAACATGTATTGAGATACCTACGAGGCACAATTGGATATGGCCTGAGATATGCCTCCAGTGTAGACTTGAGTTTGCATGGATATGTCGATGCAGATTGGGCAGGAAGCACAGTGGACAGGAAGAGTACCTCCGGTTGTTGCTTTACCTTAGGGTCTGCCATTGTTTCCTGGTGCAACAGGAAATCGAGCTCTACGACCTTGAGTACTGCAGAGGCAGAGTATATAGCATTGAGTGTGGCAGTCCGTGAAGCAGTGTGGCTTCGCAAGCTTCTGACAGACTTATTTGATCATGAGATGGATCCTACCATGATTCATTGTGATAACCATAGCTGTGTGAAGCTCTCTAAGAACCCTGTGTTTCATGATAGATTGAAACACATTGAGATAAAATTTCACTATATCAGAGACATGGTGCAGGAGAAAGCAATACACGTGCAGTACCTTCCTACCCATGAGTCGATTGCAGATATCTTCACCAAACCGCTTGCCAAGACTAAGTTCGAGTACTTCCGTGAGAGACTTGGCCTGGTGGAGAATGCCTCCCTAGCTGAGAGGGAGTGTTGATGATTACAGCTGCGTGAGACATCCTCCAGGACACAGACAAAGTGAGTCGACATATGAGAGAGCCCATGAGTTGGGTGTGCCCATGAGATGGGTGTGTTGTTCCTCTCTGAGACAGAGATGGAATATTGTGTGCCCCTGTGTAGGGAAGATGCCCATGAGCTGGGTGTGTCATTCTCTCGGAGACAGAGATGAAACGTTGTGTGCCCCTGTGTAGGGAAGATGCCCATGAGCTGGGTGTGTCATTCTCTCTGAGACGAAGATGAAATGCTGTGTGCCCTTGAGAAGGGAAGATGCCCATGAGAAAGATGTATCGTTTGAGATGAAATGATGTGTACCCCTGTGAGGGGTGAAGGAGCCCATGTGATGGGCTTACTATTCTCCTCTGTGCAGAGAGTTGAGATGATGTGATACTCCAGATGATTTTCCTGTGAGACTCAGTGAGATAAAGATATGTTGAGTAGGACGTTCCTGTGGCTGAGCACAGGTGGACGTGATCCTAGTTGCTGAGCACTAGTGAGTGTGTATCCTGATGATTCTCCTATGAGACGCAGTGAGACAGAGATCTGTTGACTTGGATGTCCCTGTGGCTGAGCACAAGTAGACGTGCCCCTAGTGGCTGAGCACTAGTGGGTGTGTGAGATCCCTTGCTATATTGTCTAAGAGTCAGACTTACTTGTAACCCTAATTGTGATGTAAAGGGTATAGGTCGGCCCCACCATAAAGTGAAAGATAATTAATGTAAAAGATAATTAATATGGTAATCAATAATTATATTTTGAGTTATTGAGGTCGGCCCTGTTGTGCCAATAGACACTACTTTTGAGGTGTCCAGTCTAATATAAATAAAGGTGATTTCCCCATTGAGGAAACACACACAAGTGTGATTTTGGAAATTTCAGCGAGTACAAGTTCTAGGGCTGAAGTGCGCACCTCTCTTGGGCGCTAGTCTTCTAGGTTTTGTGAGCACCCTTTTGTGTGCTAGGTTTATGGTGTGGGAGGTCTTTCTCTTGAAGGATATAGCAAAGGATTGGCTGGGTTTTCTTCCCTTGTTGAGAAGGGTTTCCCAGGATACTTCTTGTGTACTTGTGCATGGTATTTCTTCTTGTGATCTTGGTTACTGCAGCAAATTGTTTATGGTGTAACTACAATTGTTTATGGTTCAAGTAAAATGCTAAAATTGGAATGAACTTCATGCTTGAGCCTAGCTTAATGAAAAATCAACACTAAGCTCCAAAAAGTTTTACATAGATAATGGGCCGCTTTTATTTTTTCCAGGTTACATCGCCTGGGGAAAACCCCCGAGTACTTCCCCCATTTCGAGGATGGTACATAGGGTAAACCCTAGAATCTTCATGGCACAAGGCCGGTCAACAACAGGGCTTGAAGCCATTACAACAATATACTCATTATGAGCTCAACATGTCACTTGCGGGAATTGAACTTGGGTGGGGAGGACAACAATCATTCCTCCCAACCACCGGAGCAAAACCCATTTGACTATAGATAATGGGCCATTTTACCTAAATGGTCTTCAAATAATTTATGGAACTTCTATTTGTCTATCTCTAAAATTCCAGATGCTATCTTTTCAGATTAATATTTAGAAGCTTGACCACAGAATTATCTTCTACAATATTGACCACATTGAGGTTTTTAATCAAATCCTGCTTATGCCCATCCTACACTTATCAGTGATAACAGCAGTTATAAACATATTTGCTAGAAATGACTTAATGGTGGGTATTGGAATGTGCTTTCTATTGGCGATAAAATGGTTACCTGTTATGCCATGTTACCATGTTAAAATATGCTTTTTGCTGCATTGGTGTAGTTTAGTGAGGAGCCATACATATAACTGATCTTCAAAAGAAACTAAATCAGTATGAAAATGAATGCATTTTTCCTTTCATCAGTTTTTGAGTTTGAGAGGTGAAAAATTCAACTTGTCCTGTGTGGCTATAGCATTATGTTCATTTTTTTTCGCTGCATGTTGTAGTCATAGTTCTGAGAGATATTTTAACTTTCTGAGAGTAGGCATCACATGTGCTTTGTCATGTTATCATGGTAGAATACATTATTTGTGGCCCAGAAGGAGAAAAAGTTCTTTATAACTAATTATCAAAATATGCTAATTATGGCTTGAAGAGAAAAAGGCCTTCATAAGTATTTCTTAATGTAATTCCAAATATTACTACTGAACTGAATTTGTTCTTCTCTATTCTTTTGTCTTACTGCTTGAGATGGCAATAGGCAGCAGGCTACTGCACAATGCACATCCATTTAATTATACTGCTAACAAGTATATGATTTTTAAGTGATGTCCAGTTGAGCTGATGATTATCTAACATAGTTTCCTTTTGAACCGTGAAATTGAAAGCTTTGCATTTCATCCAATAACATTATGTTGAGAATTATTTTTGTAGATTATGCTGTGACTCTAGAAGTGCCACTTGATGTGAAGGGAAGCTTCCTTGTCTATTCGAGACAGTATTTTTCAATCACTAATCAGTGGATTGTGGGCATCAGCTGATTTAAAAACACAGGTCTTCTGAGATGATGAGTGAACTATAGAGTCCTTTAAATACTACAGTTATCTGCGGTTATGCTGGACTAAAATCTAAGAGGACAGTAATTACGCCAACATGTTCATTATTAAATAGTAGTCAATTCCTTGAGTTACAGACTATGCATTCAACTAATCAAACGTATAACATCAACTTTTTGCTAGCAAGATGATCTAGACCTGAGTGAGGGGCCAGTGCCAGTCTGCTTTTCCATTTCATGATTATATTTTTTATGCCTTTGATGTGTGTCTAGGTGGACGAATGGAAGAAAGATATGATGTTATTGTTGTTGGAGGGGGGCACGCAGGCTGTGAAGCGGCTCTTGCTTCTGCGCGCATTGGGGCAAAGACACTTTTACTCACTCTAAATCTCGATCGTATTGCATGGCAGGTCTAGTTTTTGCTAACACACAATAAAATTGGTGATTGATCATGAAGTATCTTCTTTCATGAGAAAGAATTTAAGAAAATCTGAAGAACCTATCAAAGAAACAAGAGGATAGAGGAAAATATATATATATGGAAAAATTTAAGCGTATGAAATTTGTGTTTCTCATATGATGACATTGCCCTTATCTCAATCTTGGTAGTTGACATGGAAGGTTATATAGAGATGAATTTGCAATCCTATTCATAGAATTAAACTAAATTAATGTTCCATCTTTTTTCTTTTACACTCTTTTTTTAAAACACAAAAAGAAAGAAGGAAACCATATGAAAACGAAAGCCTTGCCTTTTGTTTTCCCTTTACTTACTTATTTGTTTTTTAGGATGGAAATTCTCTTAGGTTTAAATAACTGCTTTTCATGTTGCCTATTATCTTGTGGCATCCTGTTTAATAATGTTTTCTTACCATTTGGAGAAGATATAGTGTGGATGATCAATGAAGCTCACAAGGGCTACAATTGTCCTAGTTTTCAAAAAGTTCAGACTGTCCTCTTCGAAAGGGAGAAGAAATTGTAGAAACATTATTGGAACTTGTTTCTTCCAACTAGAGTACGACAAGGGTCATTTTTGTTGTAGATAAACAAACTGATACAACCAATAGGTCATTGATCAATTCCATTGAGATGTTTTCTTCAAGGCCATATTTCTTGAAGGGAGTTCATGAAATATTCTATCTGTTAGTACATGGATCCCAAGGCAGTATCATAGATTTGAATGCAAGTACATGGATCCCAAGGCAGTATCATAGATTTGAATGCATAGTGCATAGATCCCAATGTGGGGCGCCAACCTATAATGATGAATCAAGTCTCAACACAAGTCATTAGGTAATGCACATTAAGTAATCCTTTCTAACAACCTCATAACATAAATTGATTTTATAATTTTCCTAAGTTTACCATGGTGGGAGAACCTTACCCTTATTACATGTGACAATTCTTAAGACAAAAGGTATTTCCTAGGTCACTTGGTTAAAGATAGATAAAAATGATGGATATTTTATGAAAAGGGAAGGGAAACCTTATGTATTGACCCTCAAAGTCATATGTGATGATGCAAAAGGTCTTTTAACTGGTCCAACTAGCTTTCTAGAGCTAGGAATCTTCATTATTTACACATGTAAGCCTTTAAGAGGGAGCTTTGCCTATTGTTACCACCTTGACACTTTATTTATTACCCCATTTTGTATTTTTTCTTTGATTTCTTGGTCTTTTTTTTAGATATGCATTTTTTAGCATACAACTTAGGGGTTGGGCCTTGTTATCGCGCAGTTTGTATTTTAGGTCACAAGGCTATAAGATAAGGGTCAAACTGGCGTAACAGGGACCTACCCCACCCAATGTCACCACAATGGGGAGGTCCTTTCTATTTAGGGTGGCTAAGCCCAAGGGAGACGTCCCTAGCAATCTGGGGTTTTGAAAGGAAAAGGCTCAAAGGATCAAGGCTAGTTTCCCCTTCACAAATTACCGCCCAGAAGATAGTCAAATAAAGAATAACCAGAAAAGGCACCTGCTTACGAGACAAGACAACAATGGAACTAGTACATGCAATAATGGTTAATATTTCATAATCAATGACTATCAAACTTTATTGTATATGAGCATATATAGCAGTAAATGTTGATGAAGTTAATGTTTGCAGTAATGACAATGGCAATATAATGTTACTTGTCAATAAACACTAGAATGATATAGCATCTAATGGAAATGATCAATCTTTGAATTAAATCAATGCGTTAAATATTATTAGTTGCTCATACACAAAATATTGCTGCGTCAATATCCTAAGGATGATGTCAGCTTCCTTTAGGGTTAGTTTAATTAAGCAATGCAATAGACAAAGAAGGTCAACGTTTTGTCAATTAACCAATGAAAATTACCAATTATTCAATATCTATCACAAGATGACCAAGCCAACAATATATTCTATCAACAAAAGCTCAAATAAGGCATGACGTCATCATTAATTGCTAGGTTAGAAGGGTTGCTGCGTCAGGTATGACGTCAGCCCTAGTTAGAGACGTTAGGGTTAGTTAGGGTTTCAAATTTTGAGAGTTTGAAGAATGATTTTGCACAACAAGCTCAACGTTGGAAAGAATACCAGTGCCTTAGGGTAATATGGAGTCAAAAGTAAGGGCAAAATCTCAGGAGGATTCAAAATTTAAAGACTAGAAGGTTAGGTTCTATGGTGCTGCAATGGCAGGGCCTTAGAATCAAAACCCTAAGGGAAGGAGGCTCATTCCGGTGTTGCTTAAGCAAGGCCTCATGCTCCTTCCTCTTTCTCTAAATATTCTTGGCAAAACGGCTAGCTTTAAAGTACAAATCTAAGGGAGAAAAGTGTTGCGGGAGCAAGGCTCTTCAAACCCTAGAAGGTTAAAACCCTAGGTGTAGAATTAACTAGGCCTAGGACGTCTCCTCTCTTCAACCTATACT
>JZKD02S1983171.1:1077024-1090700 GCA_000966675.3 Picea glauca
CAATTTGGTCCCAGACCACATACCCCAAGAGTGCACTGGGGGCCCTAGATCTTGTCTAGGGTCTTAGCCATCCTCCAGGAGAATGGCTCTCGCTGCTGCATGTAAATTTAACAACCACGCCAGGGCAGTGACCTTCAATCTCTCCTTATGCTATTATGAAAGAAAATATAAAGAAAGAAAGATAAAGGGAAAATGATGGGCTTGGAAAAAGTGCATTGCGGACGAAGGTACCACACACCCTCTACAAAGGCACCCATGAATGAGACACTATGACCCCTAGTATGTCATGAGCCCTATGCCCATTGAGTCTTGACCCCATCCACCTCATACACTTTACATGGCTTAGAGAGGGACCTCTTGGAAGCTCTCCTTGACCTAGGGCAAGACCTACCCAATAGGACACCTCGTCAACCCTCCCATACTTAAGCTTGACAAGTCGCATAGTGTCTTTGAGCTATTAATTGTTTGATATGGCGATCTTTGATGCACATGCTTGGATGGCTTATTTATTGATTGGATTAACTTATCATGATGTTATGACTTGAGATCCTTGGAGGGCGTGTTCATTTGTCTTTGCAGGACCTAGCTAGTGGACAGTTTTGGGAGAACAAGCCTAGCTTGGGCTTCCATAGGGCTACAAGCCAACAGGTTGGATGCCAGGGGTCCACATGCCAGATGAGAGAGACTAGACTTGGACGGCCTTGAGGATGACTTGGACAACCTAGCCCACCCCCTACTTGCCAAACGATTTGCCTAGGAGGGGCAAAATGTTCCATTTTGAGCTTGATGTTATGATCTTAGGGGCTAGGGCATGGTGGTGAGGTGCCACTTTTTGACACATGGACATTTGAGGAGGAGAAGGGTCTTCACCACGACATGAGTGCCTAGATGCTTGACACATGGCCTTTGGAGGCCCATCCATGCTTCTCCAACACCAACGACTTCCTCAAAGTGGCAAAACGTCCCCTAAAGGGGTGACGTCCTCCTAAATTAGGGTTTAATTTGTGCAAAAGATGAAATTTTAAGCGAATTGTTTAATATTATTTTGTTAAGTGGGCAAGATTAAGGCTGTTGACCCCTAATCTTGTGTTTTACTCCTTAATTTGTGGACAAGCTATGTTAGCTAATTTTTTGTATAAATAGAGATCATAAGATCTCATTTTAATCATAACTCTCCCTCTTGTGAGAGGCTTGGTCTGAAATTTTCGGCTCCCTTGGCTCTTTTAGCTCTTGTGCACTTGTTTTATGGCTATTTTATGAATGGTTGATGGAAGAAGGCCTAGCGCTAGCTTTGGATGATGTTTTCTAGCTCTTGTGGTGAATTGTCTTAGCATTTCTCTTGATCTTGGTATGGTTTTTACTCTCTTGCTATCATTTTATTCAAGTCAAGTATTGTTATGCTATGAGATAGTTGGGAAGTATAAGGGAATACACCCCCACCATAGCCTTCATCATTTTGTTTGCTTCATCTCATTGATTAAGGGTTTGCTAAGAGAAGTATAAGGGCATACACCTTCTTAGCTTAAACCCTAACTTAGAGAAACTTGCCTTGGGGAGTAAAAGGGATTACACCCCCAATGAGGTAGCTTCTCTAAGCTCCTTGCGACTCCATTAACCTTATAGTAAAGACACTAGTCATTGATTTGTTGCAATGGAGAAATAAAATATTGCATTGGGAAACGTGATTTTTGGTCATTTTTACTTCTTGCAAAGTGGATTGTTTTCTTTGTGCCTTGGGCACTGTTGCCGCCTTATACACACCTGGGAGACGTGGAAGAAATCTTCAATCCACTCGGTGTGTCCTTGGGGGCAAGTGAGAGTTAAGGTGCTGTCACCTAATCCTCAACTCCTCCGTCTAGGCCAACTCCTAGTGAAGCCAAGGGGGGTAGTCCCTAACAAATATACTATGGCTTGATCTAAGCTAAGTACAAAAATATAGATCTAGGAGTTTATCACTTTTATTCAACAATCAACCATAAATTGAAATACACATAAACAAATCATTCATCCACGATATAACATCAAGCATATACTTGCATAAAAAAAAGGATACTCAGGTACGTTTATTATATGCAAGTGAAATTAAAATTTGCTTTAAAGCAGATAACCAATATAAAAAAGGAAGTCTGTGGCTTTGCTGAGTGTGAAAAATGAGACCAGTGCCTTAAAGTGAATTGTGGGCAATGTAGTTCGTGTGTTTTATTAAGGTAAATTGATGTTGAATTAGTGAAATGGTTTGGGCCTCCTTAGAGGTTAGCTCTTTGTTTGGAAAACTTGCGAAGAGCTTTACCAAAACCCAATGGTCTCACCAGTAAAACTCACTCAAAGTGTTGGATGTCCAAAACGGGTGGGAAGCCAGGTCCCGAGAGGGCTCGCTTTACTTTGCAGGTCACTTCAAGGCGTTTTCCCGCGCATTAAACTAACTACTTTAGAGATTGTCCTATTTAAACTATCAACCACTAACAAGCACAACGTGTATGGAACTTACTTCCAGCAGATCGAGACTAGCTCGCAACTGGAAGGGTCAGGAACCGCACTGTGAGCTGAAGGGAATTTGTTTATTTTAAACAAAAAAATAAATAACTGAAATGAAATGTGAGACTAATTACTAATCCGCATTGACCAAGCCCCTTGCGAGGAGCTGAGGGGATGGTTTATTTGCCAAATTGAAATTGCGGAAAATAAAGCTAATCTAGCAATTAGTGTTCTACTTTGCAAAAAAGGAAAACTAATCTAAACTGATTGCAGTGCTTTGTGATGGATTAAAGGATTACTTTAGCTTACTTTAGTTATGAAAATCAAATCTAAGCTAAAATTGCAAAAAATTGACACCACCACCGAAAACACCGTTCCCCCAGGGGGAATGAAAAGCGAGAGCTTGTAGTCCCACTGATTTTATTAAAGATCTTGCATGAGACTTTAAGGAAGTGACTTGTGACCATTCATTAGGGGGGTCACAAGTCTTTACAATGTTTTACAAATGTTTATTGAGTAAAGGGGTGCTCCTGGGGGTCCTGGATGCTCCTAATCCGCCCAAAACGGACATAAATTCCTCTTATCTGTTCATCAACCTGCACAACACAATGAACAAACAACAACAAAAGATGCCCAAAAACACTTTGAAAGTGTCTTGGGTCATTAGTAGGAAAGCCCCAAAATTTGACTAAGTAAAATTTACAAAAAAATAGCGAAAAATGAACTAAGAAAAGCAAGCTAAAGAGCTTGTCTCCTTAGGATCTTTTTCTGCTGTTTTAAAACAACAATACAAGAGCACTATGATTGCCAAATATTTACTTTAAAGATCTTTTAAAGCAAACAATTTTCAGCCTTTTAAAATAGAAATTGAAACTAGCTAAAAATGCTTAGAAAGCCTTGCCAAATCTACCCTTTTTGAGATATAAAGCTATAAGCAATTAGTAGATCTAGAAAAGTAATCATGCAAAGTAAATAATGAACTTTAATAACAAATTTCTTCTTTGCATGAAAGTAACCAAGTAACCAGAAAACTTTTTAGAGAGTTTGAGAGAGGAGAAAGCGAGGACTTGAAGTGCTTGGATCCCTTGAGCAACGGAGTCACTTTGATGACTAGGCAAAGATGAGAAGGTTGTCCAACTTGTTAGCGATATTTCTCATAACGGGGGGTAAAATGCGAAGGAATGGGTTTAAAACCCACTTACCCTAAGTTTGGGATGCAAATGCGTCTGTGTTTAAATGGAAATCAAGTTTGGACGACAGAGATTCACGCGCCCGGATCAACGGCGCACATAGGATTCCGGAGCCCCCCCGCCTTTCTACCTTTAAGCGGAAGGGGGGGGTTCGGAATCGAAGGTGCATTTCTTCAACGGCTATGATCGGAGCGCCCGGATCAACGACGCGTAGGGTGATTCCAGACCCCCCCCGCCTTTCTACCTTTAAGCGGAGGGGGGGGGTCCGGAATCGAAGACGCATCTCTCCAACGGCTGCGATTGGAGCGCCCGGATCAACGGCGCACAGGCAATTCAGGCATCCTCTGTCTTTTTGCGTTTAATCAACGTGGGGTCCCCTTTCTTGTCGTGTCATCTTGCCATCTGTCCTCCACCTAACTGTGCGATGAGGCTCGCTCCCTTTAGCCCCTTCCTCATCCTCCGACATCTGTCCATCGCCCCTCTTCTGGTCCGTGTGGTCTCTTTCCCATCTCGTCATCCACTCACCCCCTGCCATGTGTCCCGCTCCCTTCCACGTCAGCCTCCCACTAAAAATGTGCCCATTATATCTTATCTCTTGCCCCCTCCGCTTATTTCCTTCCGCCATATGTCTCCCCGTGTAACCTCTCTCACACCTCATCACTTCATGTCTCACCTTCATAGTGTTGGCGCCCCCACTCCCGTTATGCGCCCCATCCTTCGCGCTGGCCTCCACGCCTATTCATCAAGCCGTTCAGCTAATCCAGGTGGCAGCGCGAAGGGTTTTCCACGTCCCAAAGGTGCCGAGTTGGCCGGGCCATCCTCAATCCCAATGAAGCAGTTATTGAAGTGGTTGGTGGTGGTTCGACATCGCCTCCGCCATAATGGGAAAGTCCGGCGACGAATTAAAGGCACGTCGATTCGCTTATGGAACTATCAGGAGTTCGATTGCGTCTGCCATAAGTTGCACGATCATTCAGAGATTGCAGGTGCAGATTGTCAGAAGCCATGCAGACGCAAAGTTTTAATGCAACGTCTCGATTTTGTTGCTGTTGTTGTTTTGAGTATATGTAGGCGTTTTCGCCATTTTTATATCTATCGATGGTTGAGCAGAGCTCCCGATTGTAAAACTTTAACGAAGCACTGTTATTCTGGTTATGCATGGACTTTTGAGACTTCTTGCCTTATGAATGTCAGTTTCTTTCACGTCTCTGTTTACATTGTGTTAGAACAACTCGGAATTGGAGGATCTAGTCGAGTTGTAGCTGTTATAGGATGATGTAGGTTGGATCACTGTAGCAGTTACGTTGTTTCTAATTAGTCCTTGTGATTTTCCCGACGCTGAGTGACTTGGAATTGGAGGATCCAGTCAAGTCCCCTCTCAGTTTCTTGAGGCCCTGAACCAAGAGGATCTTGCATTCAGAGTCTTTCCTCTGCAAACCGCTGGAAGCCTCTTGCCTAAAGTTGTTTGTTCACCTTTCTTACCAAGTCTTCCACCTGCTCATCTTTTAATCAACCCACTGGCTGAAGTTGGATCAAGACCTCCTTTGTTCCTTACATGCTAGACCCAGTCCCTGAGTTAGAGTGATATCTCCTCGAGTCTTTACCTCCATTTGATCATCCCTTTATAAATAAATCGTGACATTAAACTGATGGGTGTCGGGCTCTGCTCTTGCAAGCAATCCAGGAGTGACTTCTGACGCTAACACAACTCCTTGAAGAATGAAGGATGCAAGCAAGCTCCTTCACTTCTTCTAGATGAGATGATCCTGTCTAATTCACAAAACCCCTTGCAATGAACTTGTTAGATAAAGGTGTTACCTACACAAAGACTCAAGATGGCACATTAGTTTTAGCATAAACGTCACATCCATATCAAATCTTAAATGTAAATACCCAATAGAATTGAAATACAAGATATTAACAATTCTATCCAATTTGAATAACAATATTCCTATAGATTGGCCAATACTAACAAGATATAAAGCAATGCATGAAACAAAATCACCTCATATGAACCACATTCACCAATACAAGAGCCACACCACATCTAAAGTCTTGACCTCTAAAGTCTTTATTCCATTAGCATAAGAAAGATATTACAATAACAGAGTTACAACAAGCTATTCTTCCCAAGCTCCGAGCTAACCAACAATGGGAGAGAATGCTTGTATATATAGCAAGTGGTGAGGAATCTCAATGAAGGAGGGCGCACCAGATGTAGAGGGAGGACGCACCAAATGTCATAAGCAAACTGCCAAGTGTGTGGGAGAGGGCTGCCACCACTCCCCACACTCCCAAAACTCGCCACTTGTGAAAATCTTGAAGAGATATGGGGTGCCACCTCTTAAGAAGTTGGCTGCCCATATGGGAATGCGCCACCTCTCAAGAGGTGTGCACCCCTTTATTTGGCACATGTTTAAACAACCATACATATGCCCACTTTACTCTACTAACCAATGATCATCACCCTCTTGTTGCCACATAGCCTTTTGAGCTTTTATTTCGTCTCAAACATGTTCCCACATGTTTCCTTAATTTGTGCCCTTGCTGATTTTTATTGATTTTATTTGACTTTTTTGGGTTTTGTGGGCAAAAATGACTTTTAAGTGATTAAAATCACTATTTTTGCTCAACTAAGTGGGTACTTAAGTAATATGGGTGCTCTGGGTACAAAAATGAGTATCCCCATGGCATATTAAATCACCTAGTACCCCTTTTTTAACACATCTTTATTTTTTTAATTAAAAATTGCCGAATTCTGACAATTTTTTAATTAACTGAAAAAATTAAACAAAATACTAAGGGGGACTTAGTACATTTCCATAAGACTCTAGGAGAATGTTTAGCATGGTAATATACATTAGACACTAGGTTTAGATCCATGCTCAAGCCTAACCATGGGCGTATACTCCAGCTCTGGAGGGATTGAGTGAAAAAACTCATAAATTATAAATTGCCTGAAAACGACAAAATATAATTAGTAAGTAAAAAAAACACTCCAGAGTATAACTCATGCTTAGGACTTAAGGTGGCTAAGACCTTTTACAAGTTCATCATGCAACATCTTTTATTACAATTTTTTTTTTATGGAAATGTAAAAGAAAAATGGTGGTCTTTACGACCGGTTGAACTTCTGAACTCTGAATTTTGAACAACAATGTTCAAACTTTGGCGGCTCGCTGGAAGTCCATCCTAGTGCAACTTTGATGGATAACAGGCACCTCACAGGCACTAGGGCCTCCCCATCTAGGGGCTACTTATTGCTGCTGTTACAAAATTGCATCTTCAACCATTAGGGCTGCAGAAACCCTAACTTACTTGCTTTAACAACTCTCTTATCAACCATTGTTTTTTGCTCAAAGTTTGCACGCTTGCTCCCCTTGTCCTCGCGCACTTTTTGGCAAAGTTTAAGGAGATTTCAGTGGCTGATTTTCTTGCTGTAATACATTGAATGTTACAGCCATAAGACTGATATGATTTGTTGCAGACAAGTGTTTACAACAGCCTTATCTTTTATGCTAAGAGTATTGGTTTTTCATCTTGAGTTTAGCTAGTCATTTACTAGTTCTTCTCTTGCATTTTCTACTTGATCTCTAGCACTTATTGAGCAACTTATAGTACCTTTTTCTTGCTGATATATACTGTCATCTATTGCTGCAAATTAGGGACAACAAGCTTAACTTGCTGATCCAACTAACATATACTATTGCAAAGTGTCTTTTCTTGTGTCTCGGGTAGGTACAATCATCCGGAGAAGTGTTATACCTGTGGGGAAAAAATTACTTGACTTGCAAGGCATGTCTTTTCACCTTTCACTCTACTTAGACTTGAATTATAAGGGCTTTATTTCTATCCATCTCAATCCCCTTAGGGTCACCGGGATCGCCTCCCTAGAGTAACCTAGTCACCCTTGAAGTGCGGGACCTACATCGAGGTGACATTGGGTGTAGGATTCCTAAGTTGTAGCACTTGTTCCGTGGTTGGGTCGGGCTTTGCCCAACCTACAACTTGCGCTATAACAGGGTTTATGACATACAAGGGGTTGTAGTGTCTCTCTTATGGGTGCCTTTGTAGAGGGTGTGCTGCACCTTCGTTTTCAATGCATCCTTTTTCCAAACCCATTCAATGCCATTAATTAATTAGAAATCCAAAACCTTGGGTACTCCCTATTGGTGAATCAATTTGCTTGGGGGGCAGTACCACAAGGCTACTTGAAGCTAGAGGTACACAGAGTGCCATATGCAAGGAAAGAAAGGGACATCGCATGAGTGTACACACCTCAACAATTGGGGACATTTATATAATGTTAATTTTCTTTTGCAGGTCTTTGATATTTAGGAGAATCGTTTCATTGCTCTCAAGACCTCTTTGGGCGAGCATTTGGAAGGTTCATAAGTAGGCTTTTATCTTTTTACAACTATCTCCCCTCTAGGCCTTCAGCTCCTTCCCATGAAATGAGGGACAACCCCTTCTTGGGTCAGTACACTCGAAAATCACAAAAGGTGTGGAGATGAGGGGATGGAGTGTGGAAAGTGATAAGTATGGTCGGGAATGGCACGATGACTCATCCAAAGGACCTCCCAGTAGCAACCCTATCCCTAAGGGTGACCCAATTACTAGGGCGCAATGTCAACCACCAAGGTAAAACAGGGCAAAGAGCATAATGTCCAAGCAAACGCCACATAATCAAAAGCAGTAATAGATGTAACAAACTCAAATGCCTCAAATATTTAAATGACACTCACCATAATACCTGACTTGTACCTCATAGAGCAAGACCCAATGTCTTCTGGAGGCTAGCTGATGTGGTGGATACCGTCGTGACGAACCCGGAGCTGTGGTGGTGAGGTGGGTCTCTGTCTGTTGAAGTGGACACTATTGGTCAAGTTGTCTCTCGGTACTCCATGTCTGCAACTCGAGGGCCTCGAGACATCATCTCCTTAGTTATCCGTAGGAAATGGGGATAACAAGGCCTCCTTAAGGAGATGTTGAGGTTGTCTAGTGGAATGTTAGGCCTCCAAAGGCCAGCCTCCATGCCACACGTGCCAAAACTGTCATCACTTCCAAGTATCAAACCCTAGCCCTAGGTGACATCATGGGCTACTAGGGTGATGTCCAAGGCCTCCAAGGGCTAGTGTCCAAGTGAGAGGGGTTGGTAACTCATCGTCTAGGCCTCCCAGAGTGCCTCCGAAGGAAACGTCTTCTTCCTTTACTGTGTAAACTGGTCATCACGATCTTGCCCCAGGCATGGGGTCTCTGCATCCATCCTTGGGCTTCAAGCTCTCATGAAGGTCCGAACTAATCATCTCCTCATGAATACCTATCCACCAAGCAAGGTCCTGTAAAGACAAACATGTACGCCCTCCAAGGGTCCATGAGTCACAAGTATCATTAAGCCACATCTAATAATCAAACCACCCGAACATGTGCGTCAAAACCCCCTTTTCAAACTAAACAAATGCTCAAGGACGTTATACAATTTGTCAAATTTAGATGTGGGAGGGGTCTCAAGGCATCCTATTGGGTCAATCATTCCTCAGGTCCAAGGTGTTTCCTGAGAGAAACCCATCTAAGCCATGTGTGCATGTGAAGTGGAGTGGGGTGAACTTCTGGGCATGGGGTTCATGACATACAAGGGTTTTATTATCTCATTTATGGGTGCCTTTGTAGAGGGTGAGCTTCCTTTCGTCCGCGATGCAACATTTTTCCAAGCCCATTTATTGCCATTAATTAATTAATTAAGGTCCAAACGCTGGGCACTCCCTATGGTTAATCGATTAGCTTGGGGGGCAGTACCACAGAGTCACTTGAAGGGAGAGGTACACATAGTGCCATGGTGGTATAGTCTAGCTTGTAACGCACTTGTGTAGATCTCTCAACAAGCGAGACTTCTATAAATGTGAAATTATGCTTTTTCAGGTCTTATGCTTTTAAGAGATAACGATTCATTGTTTCTCAAGACCTCTTGGGCGACCATCTGGAAGGTTTTATGAATGGATTTTATCTTTTTCCAACTAATTTCCCCTTTGGGCCTTTAGCCCCTTCTTCCCATGAAATGAGGTACAGTCCCTTCTTGGGTCAGTACACCCGAAGATCCCAAAAGATAAGGAGACAGAAGGAAATAAGTATGGAAGGTGATAAGTATGATCGGAAATGGAGGATGACTCTTCAAGGAACCCCCTAGTAGCACTCTATTCCCGAGGGTGACCAACTTACTAGGACAAAATGACACCTACTAGGGTTAAATAAGGCAAAGAGTATAAATTCCCAACAAACGTTCTATAATCAAGAAAGGTCCTTTGCAACATGTTCAAATGCTTCAAATATTAAAATGACACTTACCATGATACCCAGATTCATTACCTCATGGAGCAAGACCCATTGCCCTTTGGGACCAGGCCAGTGTGGTGGATGATGTTGCTACCGATGATGTGTAGAATGCATCAATGAGAAAGAAGGGCCCTCCGAGGCTATGTTATTTCCTTCTGGCTTTCAGTACTCCATGTTTGCAACATGTGGGCCTCGAGACATAATCTCCTTAGTTACCCCTAGGTTGGGGGTAACAAGGCCTACACTTATGGGCAACCTTTTACATAAATAAAGAACAATTATCCATGTACTAACCATTGATATATGTATGAGAACAAACATAGAATGTAATGAATGATTAACATTAAATGCTATTAGTAGTAAGTACAACTAACATGTTATCATGTCACTTACATATGAATTAACATAAAATATCATCAATGTGATAATTGGTTTAACTACAATGACAAGTATGCCATGGGCTTGGTACATTGATGTCGATGAGTAGTTTGTCCCTTAGAATTACAACTTTACTTTGGTGCTTATGGCATTTTGTAGTCTTGATAGGTAACAAAATGTTTGAGTTAAATTTTCTGATTCTACATCATGGAGTTGTAATACTAATATAAGGTAGGTTGGGGGGGAGGGGAAATTCTCTAATGCATGAAGATATGTAGACCTAATTGAATGATGCAAGTATTGTCTGAAAATGCATGTCTTTTTGCACATTTTCATGGGATTTATTCTCTCACCAACACAACATAAATACTTTTGGGTTCAGTGGTAGTTATAGTTTGTAGGGTGAGACTTGGAGGCCATGCACCTTGTTCCTTCTTGCCTGAGAACCATTCATCATCTAGAGGAGTAGGGTTGGCTTGATGGAGGCTTTTTCGAAGACATATCCCACCATTAGCTGCATTTGGGCGCACTTAACACATATTTGGGGCATGATTACATAACTTACAATATCTTTGGTCAGGAATTGGAGCCTACTGTGATACATTGTAACAATTAGAGTTATATAAAACTCTCAGAGAATCTAGTTTTTCATGATAGGTCCAAACATATAGAGATCAGATTTCACTTCATCAGAGATAGGGTCTAGAGAGGAGCAGTAAAGCTCCAGTACATTTCCATAGATGAGCAATTGATAGATATTCTCACCAAGCCCTTGGTGAAAGGGAAGTTTGTCTACTATAGAGGTAAGCTACGAGTTGTGGAGAATACCTTCCTTGCTTGGACATCATTCAAAGAGGTGATGCACATTCATTCCACCTTGGACGTTGATCTTTCCACCTTGGACGTTGAGCATATGGATGATGACATCATGCACTATGATGCCTTCATTATGGTTGGGGTTTTGCTTGCCATTGGGGCACCACTTTGATGATGAGAGGGGATCCTTGATGATGAGACATGACCTTTGATGAGGAGGTGTCACTTCCACCATTCTTGTACCTTTTGGATGATGAGACATGTGGCCTTCAGAGGCCTCTTACACCCTCTTGGAGCATGACATCACCCACGTGTGACCTAGGAGGGCTTATTTTCATGTGTTAGCATGTTTATCTATTGTTTGAGGCTATTTTAGAGGTCGGTTCTACTTGTATCATGGATTTATTATTGTTTTAGGGTTATTGTGAACATATGCGCTAGGGTTGCCTCATATAAAGAGGCTAGCGCTCCATTGTATCAAATCATAACACACACTTGTGATTCATCACTTCTACTTGGCTTCTATCTCTTCTTTTTTGCTATGGAGCTCTTGTGCGCACTTTTGGAGTGACTTGGATGGATGCTTTGTCTTGTTTTGGTGAATTCTTCATGCAAACTAGGGTTTCCTCATGATAGCGACTTGTCTAGTAAGTGCTTTTTCATGTTTAAAGTGTTATTTCTTGGTACATTTTGGTGAATGCTCTATTAGAGAGGTAATGGTTGCATGTTATCATTGTTTTCCTTGAATAATAGTGTAACCCTAAGGAAGGATTAAGAGTGGTTATCTCCTTCCCTTGTTGCATCCAACTTGATTTGTTGAAGCATGCAAGGATAAGATTAGGGATTGTGAGAGGACATCCCCCTAACCTTATCTTTGATAAAGTTACCTTATCTTATTTTCCTTTCTCCTTCTCTCTAGATTCCCCTTGCTCCTGTTGTTGTTTCACTGTCCAGAATTTCCACGAAAAAGGCTGAATTATGATACAATCTGTCATCAATAATTTGTTTTTTGCTCAGTGTGTTACCTTACAATCTAGAAAATGACGCTATTTGCATTAATCTGTATAAAGAACGAGAAGGAATTTTGTAAGATAGTAAATATTTATTGTTGTGATGGCAGCCTTGCAACCCAGCAGTTGGAGGCCCTGCAAAATCACAGCTGGTACATGAAGTGGATGCACTTGGTGGGGAGATTGGGAGAATGACAGATAGGTACTAACCTTAACCCTTTCTTATGCTGATTCATTTATATATGCCAGTGCTTGGAACATTGATTGCAGTCAAAATTATTGTATTTAAATTTCAAACAACTAGAGATACAGAATATTTGTTTGACAAACAAAATAAATTCACTCACTAGGGATATACTAAGTGCCATGAAAATTATTTGTTCTGACCCAGCATTCTATCTGGATAGTTTTTGGATATCAATATTTGTTAAATTTTCTAATTCATGATAGCAGATCTACACTCAAAGATTTTACCCTTAAATTGAAATTGAAAACGTTAATAAACACCAATCAAAACTTCAGATTTCTGAAAACTAAAATCATAGGGCTATAGATCAGGAGTGTAGAAACTGCATATCAGAATTTCAGATCAATCTGGCAAGTGACATAGTGTATATATGAGAAATACTAAATCGGCAAATCAAAACCCTCAAGCTAGAAATCTGTAGCTGCAATTACATAACTTCTCATCAATATTGAAAGAATAATTACAATGACTATTTGTTTGCTAATGCGTCCTCCATCTCTTTTTTATAGAATAAAAGAGGGGTCCAAAAGAGGGGTCCATGCATGCAAAATGTCCAATAATAGAAAAGTGTAACTCTCTAGTAATGTGCTCTGTTATCGCACAGTTTGTAGCTAGGATAAAAGGCTATAAGGTAGAGGGCCAAACTGGCGTAACAGGAACCTATCCCACCCAATGTCACCATGATGGGAAGGTTCTTTCTCTTTAGGGAGGCTAGGCCCAGGGGAGACGTCCCCGGTGACTTGGGATTTTGAAAGGGCAAAGGATAATAGGACAAGGACAAGTTCCCCTTTTCATAGATCACCGCCAATCAGATAGTCCCGGCTAAACAGCCAATAACAAGGTATAACCAAATAAAAGAAAAGCACCTGCTTGAGACAATACAACAAGGAAACTAATACGTGCAATCTTTGATTAGTACTTCATATATATTAAAGACTATCTGGTATTCAATATGAGCAATTTGAAAGTAAATGTTGACGAAGTCAATGTTTACAAAATAACAATAGTAGTAATGTCACTTCACCAATAAATACTAGAATGATACAACATTCAATATAACAAATCACTTCTTAACTCAATTAATGCCTTCAACTATCATTCAATTGCTCACAAGATAAAACGTTGTTGCAATAAAGATGAAATATTCAAAGATGACGTCAACAACTTAGGGTTAGTAGGTTAGGGTTAGTGTAGTTAGGGTTTCAATTCAAAAAGGTTTGAGAGTGTTTT
>JZKD02S1983171.1:1108979-1132235 GCA_000966675.3 Picea glauca
TATTTTTTTTTTTTTTTTATATACGACGTTTCCCCTGGCGTTTCCCCCGACGTTTCCATTTTTTGAGGGTCTGTTTCGTATCGTACCTGTTTCGGAAACTTCGTATCGTTTCCCCGTTTCGTGCAACTTAGGTTTCTAATGTGTGAAAGTGAAAAATAAATATTGTTATTTGATTCAAGGGGTAAGATAAGGGTTATTGACCCCTTATCTTATGTTTTACCCTTGATAAGTGGACAAACTATGTTTTAAGACTTTTGTATAAATAGAGATCATGTGAATCTCATTTCATAACATAACTCTCCCATTGTGAGAAGTACTTGGTTGAAATGTTCGCTATTCTTGGGAATTATTGTGTCTCTCTTGTGCAAATGTTTTATGGTGCTATCTTTTGGTGAATGGATGAGGAGGAGTGATGCGCACCTCTTGGATGATTGTTCTCTTGATGCTTATGGTGAATTTTCTTGGTGAAACTAGGGTTTGATCTCTCTTTCTCTTGGAATTGGTAAGGAACAATCTGCATTGTTAGTTATTTCTTGTTTTTTCTTGGTTATGGTTGTTTGAAACCCTAGGAGGAGTATGTTGGATATACCCTCCTTTATGTGGTGAATCCCATCATGATGAATCGAAGAAGTATGGTGGTGAAGCAGGTCTTCATCTGTGTATGTTTACATCACAAGTCAATCCATCCCTCGACACTCCATGTCTACAACCTAAGGGCCACGAGACATCATCTCCTTAGTTATCCCTAGAAATGGTGGATAACAATCCCCATCCCCCAATGCTAGTTGATTCTCACCTGTGCATTTAGGGTGTAGAACAATAACATATTTCCTTGACCAAGGTTGTATGGATGGCGTGGATACAATTTTTTTTAGGTTTCTCTATGCATGTGGTGTACCATTCAATGTTCTTCGCTCACCTTATTGGCATGAAATGGTACAAGCCATCAATGGTGCCCCTAAAGGATACAAGATCCCCAGATATGACAAAGCTAGAACCTTGGGACTTAGTAGGGAAAGAGCCAAAATCCATAGCGCTTTGGGAAAATTTACAAATGCTTGGAACCATTATGGGGCATCCATTGTATCTGATATTTGGAAAAATGTTAAAGGTGGGCCATTGATAAATATTCTTGGTGTGTCTGCTAGTGGTGCAGTCTTCCTTTCAACCCATGACTACTCAGATTGTTACAAAATTGGTATTAATATTGCAGAAGCCTTAATTAAAACCATTCAAGAGATTGGGCCATATAATGTAATTCAAGTCATCGCTGATAATGCTGCTAATTGTAAGGTAGTAGGAGCAATCATTGAGGATAAGTACCCTAACATATTTTGGTTAGGGTGTTTAGTTCACACAATGAACGTATTGATGCATGATATTATTAAGATGAAGGACCATCATTATAGATGGACTAGTGCTTTGTACAAGAGAGGGAAGAAAATAATAAGATTTATTTCCAATCATAGCATGGCCCACTACATTTTCTGCAATCGCTCTAAGTTGGAGCTACTAAAGATTGCAAAGACCAAATTTGCTAGCTATTACCTCTCCTTTAGGTGCCTTTTAAGGTAAGAGAGGCATTGGCTAGTATGGTCTCAAGTGATTCATGATGAGATTTGAAAGACATGGCTGCATTCACATCTGATAGACATGATTTTCAAGAGGTGGAGGAGATAGTGCTTGATGGTTAGTTTTGGAAATAGGTTAGGTATGTTATGCAGTTCACCAAACTCATTTATAGTATGATTGGGTTTGTAGATACTGTTTAGATGGTGATTGGGGAGGTGTATGAGTAGACAGACACACGCTAGGCCAAATCAAAGACATTGTTGAGCCGAGGGATGCGATCTTGTATGATCATATCCATAAACATGTGGTCAAAAGGTGGGATAATCTGAATGTTCCACTCCATGCCCTAGCGTATGTCCTTACACCAAAATATCATTCTCCGTCTTGGCTGGCCCAACTAGCACCTTGGGGTGGGGTTAGGAGAAAACCACACACAAATCCAGATGTATAAATTGGGTATATGCTTGCATTAGACAAGTTGGTGCTTGATGAAGAGGAGTGTGCTCAAGTACGAAGCGAATTGAGAAAGTACATCAGTGAACATGGAGTCTTTGGTAACTTGCATGCAACTAAAGATTGACATAGGTTGAGGCCTATCCAATGGTGGAACATGTATGCTTCCTTTACCACACATCTACATAAATTGGTGGTGAGGATGCTTTCACAAGTTGTTAACACTTCTTTTGAAGAGAGGTGTTGGAGCACCTAGAGCTTCGTCTACAGTGTGAAGAGAAATAGCTTGAATGTAGACTAGGTAGAAAGCTTGGTTTATGTGCACTACAACTTGAGGTTGTTGTCCCATTATTGTGATGCAATGGAGAATGATAATCATAAAAGAGATGCGACTTGGGACAACAATCCAGAGGAGGCTAATTTGGAGACGGAGCCATAGTTTTAGAGTGCTTAGAGGTTGAACATTTGGGCGATCATGATGTTGATCAGATTCATGGAGCAGACATGCCACCCCCATCCACTAGCATGTTTTCAGATGTAATAGTTTTTCCTTTATCTTCACAACATCCAGTGTTATGTGGCAGCCATGTAGCTGTTGGTCGTGTTCCACGAACACTTGCACCTACTCTCTCTCCTCTTCTTCCTAGATCATGGGAAAAGAAACTAGAAGTTTCTCGTGGAAAGAGGAAAGCTTAGTGGATACTAGATGTCTTTTTCTTTTTCTTGTTTAGAAGTAGTCTCTAGAACTTAGTACTTTGTCTTTAATATTTATTATGGCTTATTCTGTAAACATTATATGACAGTTTCAGTTTGAACCTACATTTGAACTATTGACTAAATCTTACAACTCTTTGGTAATGAATATGGTGCTCTACTTCATTTCGTGGTTGATGTTATCTGTTACAATTTGTTGATAACAAATTTTATATGTTGAAACTTGAAGGTTGATGTTATGGTTGATGATTGATCATTTGATGACAATGTTATAAGTTATAACTACTAGATGATTGATGTTATATGTGTACTAGATGGTTGATGCTTTAATTATCATCACTAATCTAGTAGTTAAATCTATGTTTTCGTGTTTTCTGCAATTGATTTGACATTTTGCATGTTTTTTTTGAATATATATGCATCAAAATATATTCAAATATGTATTATATAAAAAATGCTCCCGAAACGCTTCTCTCGCGAAAGCTTTTTGAAAATTGTGCTTCTTGCTTTTGCTTCCCGATTCCAACAGCCTTGTTCCAATTTCAATAGTCTAAAAGTTTATTTCAAGGAATGATAGGAAGACTATTTAGTATTTACTAGCTTTTGCGATCCAACATACTCTTTTTAAGGTGTTTCGTCTTTCTTATATTTTCTTTCTACTTTGCTAGATGGTTGCCTAATTGAACCATGTTTAATGAAATCCTAGCATATGCCCATATAAGATAATGGGACAAAATCCATGCGCATAACCATTGTGTTACCTTGATTGTACATTTACATGCATAGTGTTGGCTAACTTTGAGGTGCACCTCCACAAATGTAACACATTCCTACATCATCAATATAATTAGCAATCATCATTTTCTTTGAGCATTCAAAACTATTTTAAATTTTCTCCTATGCAGATGCTATTTGCAAAAACGAATATTGAATGTCTCCAAAGGCCCTGCTGTTCGTGCATTGCGTGCACAAACTGATAAGCGTGAATATGCTTCTGAGATGAAGAATGTTTTGGAAAGGTAAGGTGTTTTTGGTTTTCAATTCACCATATTTGCTTGTCTATGCATATTGTATTTGTTGTTTTTCTCAAGGTGAGATTCCACTTCTATTTGAGATTCTAGAATCTAGATGGTAGTTGTGAAATGCATACTTTAAATTAGGAGGATGTTATTTCTCTTGGAGTGAGATGTGTGCTTATTATAGGTCCCAAGTTTATTATGCTTGGAATCTGTCAAAACACCTCTCATATTTCACAATGCTTGTTATTACAATTTAGTTGTTGTATGCTAGTCAAGGGCTTTGCTATTTATGAGGTTCTAAGCATGTTTTTTGAAGGAACATGATTGAATACAGTCCTGAGTTTATGGTATACGGTACCTTGCAAGTGCTTTTGTAGGAATGAATTGAGAAATGGAGAGTGCTCTACACTATTTAGGAGTTACCTCATAAAAGCATCGACATGACAAGATGACATTTCAAAACAAGATATCCTTATCCTTCCTAATGAATGACATAATAGACAAGCTTCCTGCCTTACTTGAAGGACTTTTGGCTTCTTGCCTTGCCTAAAGGACTTGTAGAATTAGATGTCAATACATGGTTTCACTTGAAGGATTGTTGTCTTTTACCATTCCAAGAGATCATCCAAAAATTTGTCAGAAAGACAGTGCATGAAGTGTGGCGCTTATGTATGCACAATAAGCGATATGAACATGATTATCTCAGTGATAAATTCTAGCACATGCATATAACCTTATGATCAAATATTGAATGTTCATAAATGTTGGAACTCCTGTGTTGAAATGTAAGTAGACACTGAGATTTCACTTATAGAACACACGCTTACATCTTTCTATCTATATACTATGCCTCATAACCTTATGGACATATATTGAATGTTCATACATGTTAGAAGTTGTGTTCAAATGTAGTAGACACCAAGATGTCACCTGTAGATCATGTAGATCACAGGCTTACTTCTTGCTAGCTACATGATATTCTTCTTAGTCCGCATGTCAGACATCTTAACCAACACCCATTAAAATGGTAGCAACATAATACATAGAAGGAACAATTTGCAGCTTACCTATTGGTTTTCAAAATAGGCATGCGTGAGACAAACCACACAAGAGAAGAAATAAAGTTGTACTCAATTCAATGATTTTTTATTGCATATAGCATGTATTTACAATACAAAATTTGTTTGATATTTCAATTTGGTTGCTAAAGATACAGATAAATGTTTAGCCCAAAATATATTTAACCTAAAGCAGTTTTCCCTTTTTATAAAAATTCCCTTTTATCTTTAGCTTTTCTCACACAAATTGCTAGATTTAAAACCTGCACTTATTTTTGGTGAAACAGGGAAACTCTCTAAAATGGGCTTCACTCCCTCTAATGACCATTTTATTTCTTATTCTAAAGCCCTTCTTGTGCTTGAATATTATTTCTTATAAATTTCTAAAATGATTGCTGAAATGGTGTTCAAGTGAAATGTTTAAAAGCACTGACACGACGATGACATTTTGAAACAAGACATCCTTCCTAGTGAGCAACACAATAGAGACAAGCCTCATGCCTCACTTGAAGGACTTTTGGCTTCTTGCCTTACCTAAAAGACTTGTAGAATTCAATGTCAATGCAAGGTCTCACTTGAAGAACTGTTGGCTTTTACCAGCCCAAAAGGCCATCCACAATTTCCCATACTTATTTTCATTAGAAAGACAACATATGGACTCTTGTGTTCATGTATGCACAATAAGGGATCCTAACCTAATCAACCCATTAATAAACCTCTAGTACACGAATCTAACCTTATGGTCAAATATTGAATGTTTATACATGTTAGAACTCTGGTGTTGAAATGTAAATAAACACCAAGATATCACCTATAGATTACAGACTTACATCTTGCTACTTTCATAATATACTTCATAACCTTATGGACAGATATTGAATGCTCATACATGTTTGAACTCCTGTATTTAAATGTAGTAGACACCGTGATGTCACCTATAGGTCATAGGCTTACTTCTTGCTAGCTACACAATATGCTTCTTAGTGTGCATGCCAGATATCTTAACCAACACCCATTAAGATGTTAGCGACATAAAACATAGAGGGAACAATTTCCAACGTAACTATTGGTTTTCAGAACAGGATGCACGAGACAAAACTTACAAGAGAAGGAAGCAACTTGTACTCAGTTTGACATTTCTTTATTGCATATAACATGCATGTACAATACAAAATTTATTTTAAATTTGGTTGCAAAAGATAAGGATAGATCTTTAGGCCAAAATATATATTCATCCCAAAACAATTTTCACTATCTTAAAAAAGTCCCTTTAAGACAATTACATCACACCAGATCAATGTTATCTCATGTAAAGAATCTGTATGAAAAAGAGAGAAATTAGTCACTGGAAATCAGCATAGAGGAAGATGTTTTCACAGAAGAGGATGTGCAGGAGGGTATCACAAAGTTGGCATTGGGTTTTAGAAAAATACATCGAAGGGCTGCAAGTGGAATACTTGAAATGGGGGAAGGATTCCCTCAGTGGGCACATCGCAGACCTTCTCAATGAGATGGTCAAAAAGGGTTTTCCAAGCAGCTGGGCAGCAAGTATCATTATGCCCATATTCAAAGGAGGGGACAAAAACAGCCCTGGGAGTTACGAAACCATCATGACCAGTGTGGTGTTTTCCAAGCTGATAGGAGGGATTATGGTGAAAAAGTTGGCAAATGTGCGAAGGGTAAGGGAAAAGGAGCCAAAGGGCAAGCTGATTTTTGATCGAAGCACTCCACTATCATCCACTATTGAACATTGCTTTACTCTTAGGCACATAATAGAAGAGACTTGGGACAACGAGTTACGAAGGTGAAGAATTATGGTGCTGTTTTATTGACTTCAAAAAGGCCTTCGACACAATTACGAGAGAGAAACATTCGGAGAGGTTGGTAGAAATGGGGGTCCTGAAAGCATAGGTGGCAGCCATACAGAAGGTACATGAGCAGGTAAAGGGTAAAATCATCACTATAGAGGGCCTTTCTGAGAGTCTTGAAGGTGACATTAGGGTGTATTAGATTTTACATTGTAATGTTCATCACATTGATGGAGATTTACTGCTGATTCTTTGGAGCTTTTGGACAAACTTGGGGGGATTCATCTTCGTGGAGCCCTTTCTCTTCATGGCGTTGGATCATCCTCATGAATTACCTACACATAAATGGCTTAAGCACATACCTTTGTTTGTAGGGAGGTTGGGAGAATCAATTGAGGATCACTTGGCTAAATTTTTACAAGTGGTGGGCGATTTTGATGCGGAACATGAGGATGTGATGAGGATGTTTGTGTCGACCCTCGAGTGGGAGGCATGAGCATGGTACAAGTCCCTTCTTGATGCTTCCATTGATGGATGAGATTCCTTCCAGGAGAAATTCACTGAGAGATGGGAAAATACACAGGACATTCTCTTCTTATGCACAGTTTTTTCAATTATTAAAAAGCATGAAAGTGAAACTGTTTTCCAATTTAACACTCGTTTTTCCAGATTTTACGATCAAATTCCTTACAGAGTAAGGCCTAACGAAGATGTTGCTTTGATTTATTATCTTGAGGCATTTGATGGTATTTTTGGTGTTTTTCTCAAGAATGAAGACCCTCAAAATCTGGAGGAAGCACAAGCTACTGCTATCAAGTTAGAGAGAAATTACCTTACAGCTTGTGAACTCCCTCTGATCCATGTCCCAGACCAACCAGTGTTGGTAACTCCACTTGTTGATCTTCAACCATTAGTTGTTACAGAATTGCAAGAAGTCTGTGTTATTGAAGATGAACCACAACTTGCACCGTGTCAAGTTCCTAGAGATGAACAGGAGGGTGATAGCCCAATCTTAGATGACCAGGAACCAGAAGCTACACCATTTGAGTCACATGCTGAGTTCCAAGAAGATGAAGGTGAAGATGTGATTACTCAAGAGTGTTCATGGGTTCCTCCCATTAGCGAAGATGAAAGACTTCTAGAGGATGAAAAGTTTCAAGAGGAGGAACCACAAAGGATGTTCTAAATCCCAACCAACAACCTCCAATCAACTAGCAGCCTTCAACTATGCCTTCACTAGCAAATACATCAAGGTAGCTTTGGGTATATGAGATTTTATGTTTGGTCCCCCTGGAAGTTTGACTTTGTTCACCTCTCTCGTTGGACTGATCATTTGGCTGCATGGCTACATTGGTCCTTTGAGTATGATGATTTAATCATGGCAACTTTGAGGTAACAATTTTGGGCCTAGTGTAGTTGTTTTTCCTTTCCGCATTGTCATTTCAGTGTTTCCTTCTTGCTGTTTTTTTACAGTTTTAGGACAACAATCTACATTTTTCTTGCAGTGTCTTTTCCCTTCGGTTATCTACTTCAGTCTTTGCATAAGTGTCGCTGATTTTTTGCCTACTAATATCAGCATGTGGTCGTGACTTGTGTGTTTTTCCTTTCATGAAGAAATGGCTGTCCACTAGTGTTTTTCCTGAGTCAAAATTTGAATGTCTATCTTACGCATGCCGAGCCTTTGTGTCTATCATTAGAGTGAGCCTGGATGGGGGTTCCATTTGTCATCATTCTCGAAGCATTGAGCCTTTAGGATGGGTAGTTTGAGGAGACATAGGAGAGTCTTGAGTCATCTTATGTTTTGTCTCCTCATCTCTTATCATTGAGCCTTCTGCTTTGAGTCAGTCACCTCCCCCATCCAACATAGAGATATGGTACCTGGTTCTTTCATCTTGATCTTCTTGAGTTATCACTTCGTGCTGAGGGAAGATAGACATCATTTCTCTTCTTATTAGCAGGTCATCTTGTATCGACTTCGACACATTATCTACAGATGACCCTGAAGTAGAGCGCCTTGGTAGCCATTAGCCTTATTAGCGGTTATCTTGCATCTGACAAGGATGAGTATCATTGGGCCTTGATTGGATGATCCTTGTCATTGTTAGACTTTAGAACATCTTTCACAGTGAGAGGTTGTGCTCATACCTTAGGACCCATTGACATTATTGGTGGTGTTCCTTCGCACTTCACATGTGTTTACATTATTGACATCTGATGAAGTGACTCTCTCCCTTGTGTCGACATCAACACATTTACCACGGGGAGGAGTGTACATATTGGGTGGTAGCAGGTAGCGGATTCAGATGAGACCCCTTGGGTTTCAGTTTTTCAGTGGGAGGTTTATATACTTTGACTCCATGGCCCATTGGACAGGCTTTGGTACTACAGGTCAACTTACAGGTTTTCCTTGATCAAATTACAGAGCCTTATTTCCTTCCACACATTTACAGGGGTACATTTTGGTACATATCTTTTTAGAGCATCATTGGTACATCTTACAGAGTTCTCACAGGGCAGCTTTAGTTTCTATAGACGCAAAGATTCTTATGGGTCTTGACATCCCATAGGGAGATCCCGTCCCCTTTAGTCGCCATTGTTAACCCCTAGATTTTCACTCTTGAAAATCTTGAGGGTTAAGAGCTAGCATGCACTATTTTGGCTGACATTCTGAGATTCTCCTAGAGTTTAACACTTGTGGTTAGCAGAGGTTGGTTCCCATCAGAGGCAGGTATATGATCGGTACATGGTCGTTTGGTTCAGAGTTAGAGTTGGCTTGGTTTCCCATGCATTTTGAGAGAGATGTCTACATACAATCGCTGTTACTACTTTTTAGGAGACACGGTTTGAGTGGGTCTCTTGACAGTTTGGAGCAGTTTTGAGCATACATGGAGAGTCCTTGCATGATTTTAGGCCCAATAACACTTTTTCGGGCAACATGCAGGAACTTTCTATTTTTAGTAGTTTGGGCTCCAGTCCCTAGATTCAGATTCCGAGCACATATTGTGGATCCTTGCGACATTCTGAGTCTTTTGGATATTTTCCGAGATGATTTGGCACAATTTACTATTTTTAGCAGGTTGAACACCAGAGCTCGCATGCCAATTCTGATTGCAGATTTCGATCCCTTATGGAAAAAGGAGTTCAATGAATATAAAGTCAAAGGCATTCAGACAACTTTCTATTTTTAAACAGTGACATGTGGCGGTGTTCTCCTAGTCTTCCTGGATGATGTGGACAATTTTTTAAAATTTAGGAGTTGGATTCTATTTTTAGAAAGTTCTGTATTTAGCAGGTACGATCATCATCCATGTAGTGCCAAGTAGCATCCTCACAGGTCAACATGTGGCAGATTTACAGAGTGATGTGGCATCCGCCTAACATAGGGTGCACTTTCCTAAGACTTGAACATATAATAAATAAATTAATTGAGATAAGGGAGTCGCATAACTGGACCGAAATTTAGCTGTATATTCCTTCATATAATCACCTCTCCACTCGCCATGCATCAACTCCATAAAATTCGCATTCAGTTGAGTTTAAACCACAATTTCCTAAAAAATAGGGAATCCCTAAAAAATAAGACGAAATTCCTCAATCAAGGCTTAATTTTCTCACTAATTTTTCCTCACTCGACATATCTTCACTTTCTATGCATTAATTTCCTCAAATTCCTCTTAATTTGTTTTTAAACGCAAATTTCCTAAAATTTAGAAAAATCCCTAAAAAATAGGACGAATTTCCCCTTGGCTAAAACTCACTCATTACTTGGCCAAATTTAGCATTTAAACATGCGTTTAATTCCTAATTTATTCCCCCATGCGTTAACTCTTTTATTCTTCACATGGGTTAACTCTCTTTCCATTCCCTCATGCGCATTAATTCCTAAATTTCTCACTCACACTTATTCCCTCATGTGCATTAACTCCTATTTTATTCACACTCCTCTCCTATATATTGGATGCTTTTCATTGATTATTGGCGGGTTCATTGCAGCAACAACATAGTGTCTTTCTCATTCTCCTCCCTCTTCTTCTATAGTCTAGTGGCTCTTCTCTGAGCAAAGTAGTCATTGTACCGGTTGTAGGCTTGCCAAGTGTGGCGCAATCAACTCTCTTGTAAGCTTTATCAATAAAGAAGTGTGTGTTTGTCTTCAAACCTCTTTTCTTGGCGGTACTATGGTAAATTTGTGATCTGATTTGTCATTTTCTGAACTGTTCATTGTGGTTATTTCTGATCTTTTGAATAGTTTTCTGCCTCCTTTCCAGTCTATTATCATTGTGCTAAGTCTATTATCATTGTTCTAACCCTGCAAGTTCCCTCCAAGCGAAAATAATCACTTTTCCTCATTGTTTTGGGCCGCTTTTATACGCTGTCCAAGACGAACAACTTGCTGATTTTTTGTTTTTTAATGTGGAAATCAGAATTTAGATCAGGGGCAAGGCGCTTCAGTGTGCCTAGGGACTCCCCCCAGAGGCTAGCAATTACTAGCCCAAACAGAGAGGGGTTTGGTCGGTGACAATTTGGGGCCATTCCACCTTTAATTAGCCAAGTTTTTACGGCTGTCATAACAAGTTTATCAGCTCAGATTGGGTAGAAATTTGTGCTAACAGAGCCCTACTCCACTTGGCATCCATTCACACTTGGAGGGGTTATTTAAGGCTTTATTATGGAGCTCTCCTCACTTGGGCACAATTTCCAAGGCATTCATGATTATTTTATTGTTAGTTAGGTTGGCACATTTTCCTAGGGCACACTTTCACTTGTGCACATGGTTTGGGGAAATCAGTTGATGGCATTGTGAAACAAAACATGGTTTTGGCATGGACATTGGTGAGTTCTAACCACCGTGGCTCTTCTTTCTAGGGTGCACTTGACATGGAGATATCATAATATTTGTTGGGTTGTTTTAGCACAAATTTCCGCACTTGCAAGAATGTGAACAACTTATGAAATAACTTGCTAGAAATCTATGTAATTGTAGGAGATACTGCCCCTTAATGTCACTGACAAATCCCTCTCCGTTTGGGTTGCGTTAAGGCTAAATTTGGCACCCTAGGCTTTAGGTCGGTTGTAGATTGAGGAAATCAAACTAGGCTTAATTTAGGGGTGGATCCTAAGGTCACAATTGATATCACTCTTCTCGTTTTGGGCTGGTGCGTGCCAACCATAGGGAGGCTACCCTAGGATGAGATTTGACTTGCAAAACACAGATCAAACAAACACAAGATGGTTTTGGGATGAGGGTTAGATAACCTCACCCAAAACTTGCATAAAAATTGATTTTAGATGAATTTTGGTGGAAAACCCTAAGCAGAGCGAACCATTAGAATGCAAAAAGACAGTAAATCAAGAAGGAAGAGTGCTTCAAAGGTGCCAAATCGACCCCCAATGAAGGATGAGCTTCAAACACCTGCAATTAGTTAGAAATCCAATGCAACAACAAGAATCTAGGCCAAAATCAACACATGAGACTCTTTATTCATGTCAAATAGGAGGAATGGCTCCATCACAGAGAAAAGCTAAGAACTGTTACAATGATCTCCAAGAAACTGAGAATCCGAAGCTAGAATGAGAGATAAAATAGAATGAGAGACTAGTAATGGTCCTGCAATAGAGTGATCAACCTGTCAACTGTGGAAGAATGTTGCATATATAGCTAATGCATGAAGAATTCGCCTTGATGTTTCCAAAATGGGCAAAAAGCTAGCCAATATTCCTCGTCCAAGTGTCAATCTGTCCATCTTCCATGTGTCACTGCATGAATGTCTGCTGAAGCTGGTTGAGCGAACCTTTCCCAAGCTTTCTGGTCAAATTTGGGGGTTATCTGGAGAAGAATGGAGGTCGAATGGGTCAAAGCTGGTTAGGTATGAAGAAGTTATGGCCAAAAAGGTAGGAAGGGCGAACCTCATGGAGAGAAGTAGGTCACTTAGGTTAGTGGAATGAGAGAAAGTTAGGTCGCATAAGTGAAAGAGGGGAAGGAAAAAGGAATAAAGGAAAAAGTGGAAAGCTAAAGCAAAAGCTAAAGCAGGAAAAGGGGAAAGCTGGGAAAAGGAAAGAGGATAAAGCTAAAAGCAGAAAGCAGACAACTCGCCCAGTGTGACTTTTGACTGGCTTTAAGGTGCTTTATGACTTTGGGAAACTTCTTTACTTTGTCCAGTTTTTATTTACCAAGTGTTGGGCGACTTAGTGGGCTCAGTTTTAGGAGGAAAAAGTGTTAATGTTTAAGCCATTATTATAGTTCTTTGCATTTCAATAGATAACAACAACATAAGACAAGATCACTGAGAAATACACAATCACAAGAGACACAACATTTATCCTGGGAAACCCTCTAGGGGAAGAAAACCCAACAAAACTTCCTTATTATAGATAGCCAATACAATGCCAAGAGATAACTCAAGCAAATACAGAAATTCCTCTCCTAAAGATGCGCCACTCTTTCTCTCTCTTCTCCAACTGCAATTCCGAAACTTGTCTCTCAAATGAGCATGTGAGGGGTGTCTAAGTGAGGCGCTAGCCTTCTTATTTATACTAATCTGGCACGTGTGAAGTGTCTCTTCACTGGCAGGGATGACTTCTTAATCTGGGTGGTTATAACCAACTTTATTATATTTCGGGGCCTCTTTAATATATTCTGGGGCCAACTTTTCTTTTTGCCTATTACAATTACATTATGACCAATCCGCAAAAGGGGATTTGGTCCTTTTACAATAGCCGACATGATCAATCCACAATGGGGATTGATCCAATGAATAATATATCAAATAATAATAAGAATACACTTTGCAGCTACATTATTTAAACACTCCCCCTTAACAAGAAGGGTATTCTTCAACAGCATCAGGCGAGAGAGAGAGGACAACATCATCAACAACATCAAGAGGACATCATTATCAATATCATCTTGGAACACTGACTGACGTATCTATAAATCATCGGAAGTTTTCTTCATCGATAACATCTTCATTCTCAAAGGAATGCAATCATCATCTGCATCAATATGTATTAGTATAAAACTAATACATCATCATCACAGCACGAGGCTGACTCATCATCATAATACTAGACTGGCTTTACGTCATAGCTATCAAGCCGGAAGCACAGTTCTAGTCTCATCTCATAGTCTTGCTTTACGTCACAGCAATAAAGCTGGAAGCAAGATACTCGTCCTGCTTTACGTCACAACAATCAAGATGGAAGCAGGATACTAGACTGGCTTTACGTCACAGCTATCCAGTCGGAAGCACAGTGCTAGTCTCATCTCATCGTCTTGCTTTACATCACAACTGTCAAGCCGGAAGCAAGATGCTCGTCCTGCTTTACATCACAACAATCAAGCTGGAAGAAGGATACTAGACTGGCTTTACGTCACAGCTGTCAAGCCAGAAGCTCAGTACTAGTTACATCACATCTTCTTGCTTTACGTCACAACCATCCAGTTGGAAGTAAGATACTAGACTGGCTTTGCGTCACAGCTGTCAAGCTGGAAGCTCAGTACTAGTCACATCACATCTTCTTGCTTTACGTCACAACCATCCGGTTGGAAGCAAGATACTAGACTGGCTTTGCGTCACAGCTGTCAAGCCGGAAGCTCAGTACTAGTCACATCACATCTTCTTGCTTTACGTCACAGCAATGAAGCTGGAAGCAAGAGATGTCTCATCATAGCAACTACCCCCCCTTTCGAGGAAGGTCCTTTCGGACTGTACCAAGCTTATCTCGAAAGTGCTCAAACTTTACATGAGATAGAGGCTTGGTCAACACATCAACAACCTATTCATCCGTGCTAACGTACTAGAGCTTTATGGCTCCCCTCTGCACCATGTCACAGATGTAATGATATCGAATCTCTATGTGCTTCGACCTGTCAATGAATATAGGATTCTCTGTCATCTTTATGCAGTTCTGGTTGTCACATAGGATCGTGGTTGCTTTCATCTCTAGGTCAAATAGGTCGGTCAACAACTTTTGAAGCCATATAGCTTCGCAGCTGGCAGAACATGCAACAATGTATTCCGCTTCCGCTGTGCTGAGAGCAATGCTGGATTGCTTCCTACTCTGCCACGAGATCATGGCTGATCCTAGACTGAAACAACATCCAAAAGTGCTTTTCCTGTCAGAAACACTTCTTGCCCAATCTGAATCAGTGTATCCACTCAATGTGAAATCATGATCTCCATCATAACTGAGACCACAATCTAATGTACCCTTAAGGTACCTCATCACATGTTTTGCAGCCACAAGGTGAACATGTCTGGGTTCTACCAGAAACTGACTCAAGGTGTTCACGGAAAAACAAATGCCTGGTCTGGTGTTCGTCAGGTACATCAACGATCCTATAATCTGTCTATACAGCGTGGCATCAATTAATTCTGACGAAGTATCGACCAACAGCTTCAGCTTCGCTTCCATGGGTGTATTCATGGGCTTGCACTCTAACATGTCGAATCTCTTCAAGATTTCGACTGCATACTTCCCTTGGTTAAGGAAGATTCTCTTTGGACTCTGCCATACCTCAAGACCTAAGAAATAGTGCATTAGGCCAAGGTCTTTCATCTCAAATTCTGAAGCAAGTCTCTTCTTACATTTAGTGATGAGCTTTTCTTCTCTAGTTAAGAATAAGTCATCCACATATAGTAATAGTATTACTGGCTCATCGTTCATGACCTTGAAGTAGAGGTTAGAATCTGCTTTACTCTTGGTAAAGCCTAAGCTCGTCAGAAAACTATCTATACGGCCATACCAAGCTCTAGGGGCTTGCTTTAATCCGTATAAGGTTTTCTTCAATTTGTAGACATGAGACTTCTTGTTTTCAACTTCAAATCCTTGAGGTTGCTCTATATACACTTCCTCTTCGATGACACCATTTAGGAACGCTGTCTTCACGTCCATCTGGTGTAACTTCCACTTCATCTTAGCTGCAAGAGCTATGATGGTTTTGATCAAAATGTATCTGGCTACATGAGCGAATGTCTCTTCATAGTCAATGCCTTCCTTTTGAGAAAAGCCATGAGCGACAAATCTTGCTCTATACTTCTCAATACTTCCATCAACAACATGTTTTATTTTGAAGAGCCATTTGGAGGATACCACATCTTTACTCTTCAGTCTGGGAACTATCTCCCATACTTCGTTCTTTATTATGGATTGGTATTCCTCTGTCATAGCATTTGCCCATTATTTCCTCTGAATGGCTTCTTCAAAGCATGTAGGCTCCTCCTCTAAAAGATCACACATCAAAGCCATATAACTGGAGAATGGCTTTGGTCTTTTCACCTGTCTCGTAGTTCCTTCGGGAACACCATACTTCTCTCCATCTTGAATAAGCTCTCTAGCCCAAGCTGGATTTCTTTTATGGAGGATCGTCATCTGAGGAGGTTCTTGAACTTCTAATATATCACGGTCTTCTATAATTTCCTCATCAGGGGAAGTTACGACTTCCCTCACTGGTTATGCGGCTCTGGGAACCTCCCTCACTGCAGTTCTAGGGATTACGGGTTCCTATTCATATACTTCTTCGAGCTGGCATCTTCTTGAGTTCTTGAGCGTTGCATCTTCATCAAAGGTCACATCCCTGCTAGTCTCAATGTGACGGTGACCTGGTCTATAGATTCTGAAGGCCTTGGAGACCTCACAGTATCCCACAAATATTCCCTTCTTTCCTGAAGGTTCCAGCTTGTTTCTCTTCTCTTTCGGTATATGAATAAATACCGGGCAGCCAAATATTTTGAGATGGCTTACCTCTGGCTTCTTTCCGGTGAACATCTCTTCCGGGGTCTTGAGCCCAAGTGCACTATGTGACAATCGGTTCTGCACATATACAGCTGCCATTGCTGCTTCTGCCCATAAGCACATAGGAAGATCTTGATCATGGATCATAGTCTTCACAACTTCCATTATTTTTTTGTTCTTTCGTTCAACTACATCGTTTTGTTGGGGATTATAGGGAGTAGTGAGTTCCCTCTTGATCCCAACATCTTTGCAGAAGCTCAGAGACTCTTTTGAGGTGTATTCTCCTCCATTATCTGACTTGAGTATGTTGATCTTTCTTTCAGGAAGATTCTCTATCAAGGCTATGAATTCCTTGAATTTGCTAAACACTTCATCTTTAGATTTCAAGAGATACAACCAGGTCTTACGAGAATAATCATCAATATATGATACATAATACACATACCCACTAATGGAGGACAATGGCATTGGGCCACACACATCTGAATGAATGAGTTCTAGGAGTCCTTCTGCTTTGCTGTCTTTCCTCGGAAAAGGGTTCTTGATGTTCTTCCCTTGTGCACATCCATTGCATACGCCTTCATGGTCAACCTTGTGTTATGAACATAAATATACATATAAATAGATATTCATAACATAATAATTAATTAATAATAATAACTATTAATAATGAAAGGACATGTCTCAAAGGACATGACTATTGGTTAAGGGCACCCCTGCATGGGTATATAAGCAAGCCCTCATTCTCATTTGTAATCATCTTATTATATCTTATATCTTATCTATTCATATATTATTTACAGTCCTACATGGATTACTTTGTTATATTCCAAGTATTTTGGATTATTCTTGTGTGAGCGAACTTTGTTCATCTCACCTTGAGTTCTGGTAAACCTGTGATCGCTTTGCATATGTATGGTGGCGCCTTGTAGTTAATGTGAGCTAATCTTCTATGCCAAAGTTCACATGGATTCTCAATGGCATGGGTCATGGCATCTTCTGAGTGACCCTTTAGCTTATGCAAGCCACCTTCTTCTTTTCCAATGATGATTGCTTCATTTATGGTCTCTCCTTTAGCACGTTGCCTTCTGCAACCTTCACTATAGCTTCCTCAGGGTTATTACCTGTGACCTGGAGCAAGGTCAACAAAACAACAAGCAAGAGTAATGTCCTTTTGATAATATAAAGTAATAGCACGAACAATCATCACATTAGCTCCTTTAGAGCTATCACTTGTAGCTTGTTTGAAGAAAAGATTAGTGGTAAGAGATACAATACGAAATGAGGTCAACACTCTCATAGTGTTGTGATCGAACATTCTTCCATGGCAACCTGGAACTAACACACAAGGTTTCTCCTGGAGGAGGTGTTAATTGTATCAGGCAAAGCATTTACCTCTATATGCTCACATGCTATCCAGTATAATACTTTACAAAGACTGTTATCTCAACTATAGTCATCAACTTGTCATGTGTACCTTTGAACCTTATCAACTTGATTAATCAAACCTGAAGCCTTGTCCTCAAGAATGAGTGCTTGCTTTTCTTCCAATTCTCCTTCACTCAAGTGACGAGTGATTTCTTCAACCTGCCTTATGTACTGAGACAATATGCTATCTTGACAGAAGGTTGGGTTAGAGGATAAGCTCTATGATCTCAACTTTTAATCCATCTAATACCTTGACTCAAAAAAGGTTAGAATGATGGTCATAGCTACAACATGCGACTTTGATCAATATAACAAATGGATGCATATCAGAATAATCACACCTAGGTTGCATCATTCCTCTGAATGTGTTGGATCTTGAGATCCTTTTGGATCTATGGCAAGAGGTCCCTTCTCCTGCAAATACTCTTTAAAGTTTAACCATTTAAACATATGTGAGTACATACCTCTGATAGCATTTGCAGGTAGTGGCTCCATCTGGTAGCAGCGGTAATCATTACCAACTCTTAAGAACTTTAAGAGTGACTGCAACTGGTACTACGACTGCAACTGCAACTGCAACTGCAACTGCAACTGATACTGCAACTACAACTGGTTCTGAGACTGCAACTGCAACTTAGAGTTTTATGAGGAAACCCTAATTTTTCAAATTTCAAAATTTGAGATTCTGATCTAGGGGATAGATGCGTTGAGCTGAGGCGAGTAAGCTGGTGCAATCAGATTTATGAAAATCCAACTTTTACCCCCTCAAACTTGATCTCCGGATTTCTGGACTGGTGCTTCTGGTTTTCTGGTACTTTTGGTACTTCTGGTACTCTAGTTTTCTGGTTTTCTGGTACTTTGTGAAACTAGGGTTTCACTTTCCGGGAGATCTAGCCACTGAAAAGGTGCACTGAAGGTGCCAAAATGATCCTTGGGAGAGGGCACACTTTTCTAAATGGTTTTAGGGCTGAAATACCTCTCCAACAAAAAAACCCTAATTTGCATGTACGACAACAGTGTCGTTTTTCACTTTTCTCTTGTGAAAGATGCTCTCTTCATCTTGGCTCTGAAACCATGTTAATGTTTAAGCCATTATTATAGTTCTTTGCATTTCAATATATAACAACAACATAAGACAAGATCACTGAGAAATACACAATCACAAGAGACACAACATTTATCCTGGGAAACCCTCTAGGGGAAGAAAACCCAACAAAACTTCCTTATTATAGATAGCCAATACAATGCCAAGAGATAACTCATCAAATACAAAAAGTCCTCTTCTAAAGATGCGCCTCTCTCTCTCTCTCTTCCCCAACTGCAATTCCGAAACTTGTCTCTCAAATGAGCAAGTGAGGTGTGTCTAAGTGAGGCGCTAGCCTTCTTATTTATACTAATCTGGCACGTGTGAAGTGTCTCTTCACTGGCAGGGCTGACTTCTTAATCTGGGTGGTTATAACCACCTTTATTATATTTCTGGGCCTCTTTAATATATTTTGGGGCCGACTTTTCTTTCTGCCTATTACAATTACATTATGACCAATTCACAAAAGGGGATTTGGTCCTTTTACAATAGCTGACATGATCAATCCACAATGGGGATTGATCTAATGAATAATATATCAAATAATAATAAGAATATACTTTGCAATTACATTATTTCAACAAAAAGGCCCTTATTTAAGCGTGTGGGCCCCACATGGGTCGCCACCTCACCCTGCCACATCATCACATGTGCCACCTCATCACCAAAAAGCAAGGTTTTCCAAATACCATCAAGTTTATACTCATTGGAAGCAAAATTGGACAAGGAGTAAGAATATGCTGTCAAATAACTGATGTGAGGGGTCAATAAGATCCTCATGGGAAAGAAGTGTCCCATAATGCTGCAAGTCTCTCATACTCAAACCTGGAACTGAAACCTTATCTTGTAATACCTCGGAAATCACTGAAACAGGCTCTGAACTCAACTCATGTAAGAAACCATCCTCTAACTGACCACGACAAGAATCAATGTGCCCGAAAAACCTCTAAATGATGGTCTTGTGCTATCGGGAATAACCTTTGAATGCCAGCCCGAAAGGATAGACTGGCCCTTTGACCATCCAAATCTTAAGGGTGAGATTTTGGGGTCAACAAATGGCGACTCAAGGGGCGGGACCCCTTGCGGGTCTCGAGAACCTAGAACTCATGTCTGCAACTAGAACCATCCGATGCCAATGATGCCGAAAAATTGATGCCAAGGGAGTCAAACTGATAATCAGAAAACCTGCTGACTGATACCAGTAACTGGTCCATTGGGCCATGGAGTCAAGCCTGACGAACAATGAAACTCAAACCAGAATGCCTCTAAAAATCACATGAAATGGAAAATCTGATCTAAAAGCTGCTACACTTTGAAACTGCTGCCGCTCGCCAACCAGTGCACTGCTCTATGTGGTAAATGTGCTGATGTCGACACAAAAGAGGCAGTCACTTAGCCAGAGGATAATAAGGTAAGCCCCTGCTAAGTGTGAAGGTCACCCACCAATGATGACAATGGGGCCTAAGGCACGAACACACTCTGTCATAATGAAAATTGATCTGGAGTCGAATCATGACAAGAGTCACCTAATCAAGGCCCAATGATACTCAGCCATGTCAGGTGCGAAACGACTGCCAATGAGGTTTTTAGCCATTAAGGTGTTCAACACTCCTGGGTTGCCTGTAGACAAGGTGTCGGTGTCTATACAAGACAACCTACTGAAAAAGGAGCAATGATGACTCTTCTCCCCCAGTGCAAAGTGAACAAAGTGAATCAAAATGTGTGGTGGATCAAACAACTCAAAATCGGTATCATATCCCTATGCTAGATGAGGGGACTCTGTAAGATAGTAAAAATCAGTGAAGCAATGGTGAAAAGACAGACACAATCACCTATGTATTTCATCCCACCCCCCTAAACTCTATGCTCAGGTGATGAAAAAGGATCCCTCATCCATACTGGCAATCTAGGCTGACACAAACATTTGGCATGAGGCCATTGACAAGTAGAAAAAGGCTTCCGAAAAGCACAAAATCTCTGGAAAAGCAGAAGGTCCTAGAAAGAAGGAAATAAAGCAAGGAAATGTACTAATCTAACACAACTCAAACAACATGCTTGCAAAGGGAAAGTGGGCCAGCGAATCTAGTCTAGACTAAAAACTGGAAAGCAACAACGGAATCTACGCCAGGCAAAGAAAAGTGATCACAATGGAAGAAAGCAAAACATCTAAACTAATGCCTGCAAGTACCCAAAAATGTTGAAGGACTTAAATCCTTCATTGGAAAAAGTGTTTAAGACACTGCCCATTGACAGGCAGCTGCATGACATCACCATCCAAATCGGCAAGCTGAAAGGTGTTGGGCCCCACTGAAGCATGGACACTGAATGGACCCAACCATAAACTATCAAAATTACTGTGGTCTCCTGATTTCTCCCTTCTCTTGTCCCACAGCAAGACCAAATCACCAACATGGAACACTTTTCCTTTAGCTCTCTTATCAAAGGCTTTCTTTACCTGTCTTTGATGATCAATGAAACATGTCAAAGCCTCCGATCTATCCTCCTCAAGTTGAACTGGATGATCAAATTGGCCATGATAGGCCTCCTCATCTGTAGTGAACTCTCTAATCAGCTTGTGGACTGGAATCATCAAGTTAACTGGTAGGACTATATCAACACCATAGACCAACTCGAAGGGTGCCTTATCAGTTGACTGCTTCTTTGTCACTCTGTCAGCCCACAATGCATACTTGAGACTGCTATCCCAAGCTCTCTTGTTTTCTCCGACTGTTCTTCTGATTATCTTGATCAATTTCTTGTTGGAGGACTCTGCCAGTTCATTATCCTGTGGGTAGTAGTTAGCCGAATGGGCTAGAGTGATACCAAATCTCAGGCAGAAAGTCACCAACTCAACTGATCTAAATACACTGGCATTGTCAGTCGTAATCTTCCTCGGGACCCAAAATCGGGTGAGGATATTCTCCTCCATGAATTGAATAATAGTAGCAGAGGATGATGTCCTGAGCGGAATGGCTTCCATCCATCTAGTGAAGTAATCAGTAGTTGCCAATATCCAAGAATGGCCAACACTAGAAACCTGTGGAATTTGTCCAATAAAGTCCAACCCCCACAGCTGGAAGGGGGCCTCTATCACAACTGGATCTAAGGGCGAGGCTGGCAGTCTTTGCTTGCCCTCAAACTTCTAACAAGGCTCGCACGCGCGGATGAAAGTATGATTATCTCTGAATAGAGTCGGCCAATAGTATCCGACACGCATAATCTTATGGGCAGTGGTCCTACTGAAGTTAGAAGGACATGAAAAATTTTGCAAGTAAAAGATAATGTCACAATACCAATCAAAAACTTGCAAATCATCAGAAATAAAATTTCCCTGATCAATTACCTCAGGTTCCAAGTCCTTCTCAATCATTAGTGCAACTAATCCTTGGCCTTTAATAGTTTTAGCAATTTTTATCTCCAGGTCATACTCTTGTATTTTTGTCACCCACAACCCTCTGGTTTCCTGAACACTCCTTTTGAGCCAATATATCTTTGACTTCAGGAAAAGGGACGTATGCTACAATGTGTGAGTTCCAAAAATAAGGCTTGAAATGGGCCAACCCTTTGACCATAGCATAGGCATGTTTGACTTGTGAGGGGGAAATTATCTTTTAGCTCTTAAGCCTTTTTGCCTTCTCAAAACCCTAGGTCACCGGGGACGTCTCCCCTGGGCCTTACCTCCCCAAATAGAAAGAACCTTCCCATCGAGGTGATAGTGGGTGGGATTGGTTCAGTTACGCCAGTTTGATCTCTTTTCATCCATCTATTATCCTTGTACAAACTGTGCGATAACAATCCTCATGACTATCTGACCCTAGGAAGACATGCACATATTGGGCAAAAAGCTAGCAAGTATTCTCAGGGTGAGGCATATCACAAGCTCTACAGTAAGGGCTTGAGAAAAGTGAGTTTTTCCCTACAAAGTTCACTCTTGGAGCTGGATTGGGGTTTTTAGGGTTTTCAAAATTCCTATGGGCTTGAAACTTTCTCCTCTTCTGATTGAAAGTCCTTTGGGATGAAGCAAGTGGTGTTGAAATAATGTAACTACAAAGTGTATTCTTATTATTATTTGATATATTATTCATTGGATCAATCCCCATAGTGGATTGATCATGTCAGCTACTTTAAAAGGACCAAATCCCCTTTTGCGGATTGGTCATATTGTAATTGTAAAAAGCAAAAGAAGAAGCCGGCCCCAGAATATATCAAAGAGGCCCCGAAACATAATAAAGGTGGTTATAACCACCCAGTTGGAGAAGTTGGCCCTGTCAGTGAAGAGACACTTCACACGTGCCAGTCTTGTATAAATAAGGAGGCTAGTGCCTCACTTAGACACACAACTCACTTGCTCATTTGTGGGACAAGTTTCGGAATTGCAGTTAGAGAAG
>JZKD02S1983171.1:1136668-1153971 GCA_000966675.3 Picea glauca
ATGTAAAAACAATATGATTTTGGTTTAAAGCCTTGTCGGCTAATTTTTATGACCTAAATTTAATTAAAGGTCATTGATACAGTATATATTGAGGAGTTTTATCCTCATTTTGACAATAACTCAACACTCATTCATTAGTGAGATCTGATTTTTGCGCCCTACATGGGTATTTCTTCTCTTTGAGTGAGGCGCACTTGTTGAAGGAGGGCATTTCTTGGCATTTTTGGCATTTCTCTTGAAGGAAGGTTTACAACTAGGGTTTGCAATGCTATTTCATCATGATATGTAAGTGTTTTTTCTGCAAAACTTCTTGATTGAATGGTTGTAGTCTTATATTCTTGCATTTATTATAAATTTTTCTGATTTTAAAACCCTAGGGGACAAACACACAAGTAGGTCATTGTCTCATGTCCCCTAAAAGAAAAATTTTCGGCCATTGAAGAAGGAAGGAAGACCCTAGCCATTGCTACACTCTTATTGCTTCTTCCCCTGTGCTAGCTGTCCCTTTAAAAGTCAAGAAGGAGGAGACGTCCCAAGCCTAGGTTATCTACACCTAGGGCCGTCCTGCTTCTAGGGTTTAGTGATAGGGCCTTGTGAAATATTCTATGTTGGAAAGTTTGAAGGAAACCCCTTGAATTTGGTGTTGGACTTTCGTCAAACAGTTTGCTTGCGTCTGTATTTATGGCTGTAGGTGAAATTTTAAGGGATAACAGGCTGTCTCATTGATTCTGTTTGCTGTTATGATGGTTTTTAATCCCTTATATCTCCCCAATGATAGGTACCATGTCTTAATTTGAATTTAAGTAAACCCACAAAACTATAATGAAAATTGATCACATGCTAAGGAGCAAATTGATTGAACAATGGCTATTCTTTATTAATAAAATTGGCTGAACCAATACAATAGATATGAGGCGTGAGTACCTCTCGAAATTGATGAAGGGGGACTGCTGTAGATAGATGGGATGCTCCCAGTACGCACAACCTTCAGAAATGACTCAAAACGTCCCCACGAGTTGTCAAAGGAAGAGACCTGCGTGAGCCATGATCTGCTATTCGATTGGGAGGGAATGGCAACCTCCAATTCGGGTATGAACCTCTCCTCCCGTCCCTGTACAACTAGCAATTGATTGTTGAATGATAGCAGCAACAACAACCCCTTTGTTACGTCCCACGCAGCACCAGAACAAGGAACACGCAGCTATGATGCAAGGGAGACATGACCAGCCAAAGAAGAGCACACGACCACAAGGGAACTCGGCCAGCAAGGCAGCCAAACCATGGACACGCCCAGCCTCCAAGCCACACGATTTTTATGATGCCAACTCGCCCACAATAGACAATAGACTGCCGGGAGGGTGAGGACGCATTCAACTTCAATGAGAATATCCAACCTGCCAACGTGCCAAAGAATTGCCCTCTTTCTTGACAAATCTGCAATGACCCTTCTCCAATGAAATCCTCCGAATCACAACGCCGATGTCTGCAAATGAAAAGCCTGACTGGCTTCTCCGATCTTCAGCTAGGAAGGTATTGTTTCAAGCTCGAAACCAAATTTTCTCTCCAAGGGTTTCGAAACCCTCGTCTCAAGCTCGCAAGCTTCTCCAAAAACAATTTTTCAAAAAATAGTCAATGATGCCTCTCCAATCCTCCATCGTCCTTTTTGTCTTTCACTTTTCCTTTTTCCTCCATTAAAATATTCTTTTAATTAATAATTGGAGAGAAATACCCTCAAAGAGGGGTTTAATATTAATAAACTCACTTTTCCTAAGTTTCACTTTATAATTCGAAAGTGACTTTACCAATATCATTTTCCTAGCTTGTTCGTCTAATGGTTTACGGGAAATTGGATAAACCACCACGGTATTCTGACTGCCTAGGGGAAATGGGACATTACACCTTGCCTTTGCAACACTCTCCCTCACCACACTCTTGTGTCTTGATTTATCTTTTATGCTAGCCGTTTTGCCAAGTTAAACCTAAGGAAGGAGGAAAGAGCGCAAGGCCTTTCTTAAGCAACACCGGAGTGAGCCTCTTTCCCCCAGGGTTTTGTTTCTGGGGCCCTGCCATTGCAGCACTTCAGAACCCTTTCTTCTAGTCCTTAGCCTTTTCCCTTCAACCTTTGTGTCCTCTCTTAATTTGACTCCATTTACCCTTAGGCACTGATCTTAGGTGTCCAACGTTGAAGTGATAGTGGTCAAACAAACTTTCAAACTCTTATAAATTGAAACCCTAACTAACTACTAACCCTAAGTGATAGTTTTATCCCTTTTCCTGTGCTAGCCGTTTTGCCGCTGAGTTAAGGAAGGAGGAGAGAGCACTGAGGCCTAGTTCCCCTACACCAAAGTGAGCTTCTCTCCCCTAGGGTTTTGACTTTGAGGCCTTCCCATAGCAACACGTCAAAGCTTCACCTTCCAGTCCTTAGCTTTACTATCTTCTTGATCCTTCAGCTCCTGCGTCCTCCTCTTGACTCCATTAACCCTAGAAACGCACTGATCTAAGACCGAGCTTGTGAATGTTATGATCAAAACAACTCTCAAAACTTTGAATGAAACCCTAACTACTAACCCTAGCTTAGAAACTAACCTTGCTAATCTACTGCTGCCGTCATCTCTTGCTATTAATATCATTTGTGCAACTAACGTGTCTCTTATAAGCAATTGAATGGTGGTTTGAAGGCATTAATTGAATGAAGTGTTGATTGTTACATTGAATGCCACATTTTCTTAGCATTTATTGAAGAAGTGACATTATATATCATTGCTATTTTATAAACATTGACTTCGTCAATATTTATTATCCAATTGCTTATATGTATATCAGATAGTCATTGATTTATATGAAGTACTAACCAAGTGAGCAAGCTTGCATATATCAGTTTCTTGTTGCTTTGTCTCAAGCAGGTGCATCTCTCTTTTTTGGTTATACTTTATTATTGGCTGCTAGCCGGACTATCTGCTCGGTGGTGACTTGTGAGGGGGGAAAACTTATCCTTGTCTTATAATCCTTTGCCTTCTCAAAACCCCAGGTCACCGGGGACGTCTCCCCTGGGCCTTACCACCCTAAACAGAAAGAACCATCCCATTGATGTGACATTGGGTGGGATTGGTTCCAGTTCCGCCAGTTTGCCTCTCCAATCTCTAGCCTTTTACCCTTGCTACAAACTGTGCGATAACAGTTCTTTTTCGTTTTTTGGGTTGTGGATACAATATCTGTCCCAGATATATCGTGAACTGATCCTGTACAGATCCATGCTATATACTCTCCAGATATGGATCCATGAATGATCCAAGATGTATCCGAGAAGTATTTGGATCTGATATGCACAGGGTGTATTCCAGGATGAGGGGGAAAGCATCTGGTAACATAGCTCATAATACAAAATAAAAATACATTGGTGTTTTACATGTAGAATGGGTACCCAAGTGTACTCATCATCTTTGACTAGTGTCTTGTAGCGTAGGCAGTAAAAAGAGTGAAAATTGCCAATTATTTGGAAAAGAAAATACGATATGATATTATTAGGGATGTATGGAGTCTACTAATTGGTAAGGGTTTTGATGTAATACTCTGATATCTTTAATTAATATCTGAAGAAATTAAACCAGACTATTAGAGGGTGCCTGATTGATTGTCTTCTAAGTTCTAATATATGAATTTGTTGCTCCAGCACTGCAAATCTTTATATCAGAGAGGCAATGGCAACAGAACTGCTAATTGGAAAGAATGATAATGTGGAAGGAGTACACACATTTTTCGGGGTAGATTTTCTTGCATCTGCAGTTGTTTTGACAACAGGAACATTCATGAATGGAAAAATCTGGGTTGGTAGAGTATGTATGTCAGCCGGAAGAGCAGGCGAGGCAGCATCTCAAGGACTTACTGAAAATTTACAAGCTCTTGGTTTTGAAACTGATAGATTAAAGACAGGAACACCTTCTCGTGTTGATTGTCGTACTGTTGACTTTTCGAGATTAGAACGCCAGCCAGGGGATGAACAGGTAGAACATTGCCTGGAAATTTCATTATTTGTTCTTGATAGCAGGATTGATAAATTTGTGTTATTGATGTTTACCATAAAAGTCTATGACTAAGAAGTCAATATTTCTCTGAAATAGAGGTGAATATGTGTGTTGAATTGGATTTAACCAATGCCTGTTTCTTTTGTTAATGATTAGAACTTCAAAAGAAGAAAGATCACTGCTTTGCACTTCTTCTAAGTATTGTTATTTGTTTGCTTTAGATCTTGCAGCATTTTTGTTCCCAATGTACAGATCAGATTGTTCCCTTTGGAAAACCTATCCATATATATTAATGTTTTCTTTATTGTTTACGGCTATTCAAATTTCTGTAATATCCCTAACAGAAATCTTATGATTTTTCTGTCAGTGTTTATTATTTCTGATTGAGTGGTTTCGTCAAACAGTTCGTCCTACATATGATTTATTGTCCAAACTTGATATATATCTTTTCACAAACAGATTGCATGCAATTTTTGATAAATATTTTTGTCGAGCATATTGCATATAAACATAGCATGGAAGAGACAATGATGGCACTTTTATTATTATGGATACAATGAACTATCTAGGGGCTGCTACAGCAGCTGCAGAATATCAGAAAAACAAACAATATGTAGACAAAACCTGGAAACAGTGCCACGGCCTCTTCAAGATAGCTGGATCCTCTGCAAAATACTCTTCCAAGAGAACTCAGATCCCTCCCAGCTGATCGCTGCTCTCCCAATCTCCTCGATTCAGTAGTTATGACACTCGGCCATTTCCTCAAACCCTCGCTGCTCCAAGATATGACCCGCGACCCCTTTTCTTTTTTTTGCGGCCTGCTGATAATGGGTGGGACGACCCTCACGGTCCCCCCTATCTTCTTGGTCTGGAACAGAAGGGAGACGACTCCCTCAGTGATGCCTCTCGGCCTCCCTAGGCACCCTCACGACTCACGACCAGCTCCGGGAATGCCTCCGGGAATGCCTACAGGTGTCACGTCTCTGCTGCTGGGTGTATCGACCCCTCCAATGATGCTCCAACGGCCTCTCTAAGAGCCACAATCCCACAAGAAACCCTCACGGTTTTCTCTAGATACCATGGGTCTGCTGAGTATGAGATTGACCCTCTTCAAAATGTATTCTATGAGCCTCCTAAGCCAATCGTTCCTCCACCCACTGTAGACAAATCACAAGCTGAAGCTCAAATAGAATTTCCGGATGGACTCTCTTTTTCGTCTAGCTAGGGTGGGCGCTGCACCACCGAAACTAGATAAACAATGGAAAGGTTTTTCCCAAAACCCCAACGAAAACGCTGGCTACAAGAGCACTCCAATAAGATGTCAAATCATAATGCTAAAGTGAGGAGTTACCCCTCTATTTATTCTTCCTTTGAGCCTTCTAGATCTTTCCCCTTTTCGACCAAATCAAACCTCACCCTTACTTCTCCTTTAATTTTCACTTAAACATTAAAAATTACTTTCTAATGTTTAAGTAATTAATAATTTATTTTTATTTAATGTCACTTTAGAAACATGACACTTTCTAACCTAGTGACACTAAATAAATCCCTGTGACTCCCTTTTTCCATTGACTATAGCCTATGGGAGTCGTATAGGCTACTGAGTCATCTTCCATCATGATCAATTGGAAGGGAACATTATAGTCCTCCCTTCCTGAGATTGCTTGTCCTCAAGCAACTCCAAATCAGGATGCTGCAAGATGTGCTATCCCTCCCAAGTAGTGTCCTCTGAGGGCAAACCTCTCCAAATGACCAAGGCAAACATCAACAATCTTCTCTGGAGTTAGAACCAACTGCCCCTCCTCATCTAGTGGAGGAAGATCTGTTGAGGTGGTGACTTGCTATCCCAGCGCCTTCTTGAGGCAAGATACATGAAAGACGTTGTGGATCCTGCTACCCTCTGGCAGCTCCAACTCATATGCTACCTCTCTGACTCTCCTGATCACTCTGTAGGGTCCGTAGAAGCAAGGCTTCAACTTCTCTGCGCCACTCTTCTTCAGCGAAGACTGTCTGTAAGGTTGCAACTTGAGAAAGACTAAGTCTCCAACCTCAAAGCTGTGCTCCACTCCATGCCTGTCTGCATACATCTTCTGTTGATTTTGGGCGGCCTGTAAGTTCTCCTTCAAAACCCTCAAGATGTCCTGACTCTCCTACAACCAATCTTTGGCCTTGGGGGCCATGCTCTCCCCAAATGCCAAAATCGATAAATGATGGGGCATCGTAGCCATACAGTGCTCTAAATGGACTCATCCTGATGGTCATGTGGTAAGTGGTATTATAACAATGCTCTCCAGATGCAACCACTTTACTCACGTTCTCTGCTGTCCTGACAAATAGTTCCGTAGATATCCCTCAATCCATTTGTTCATGATCTCCGTCTGCCCATTTGTTTGAGGATGATAGCTGGTGCTAGGTGTCAACTTTGTCCCTGATAATCGAAACAACTCCTGCCAAAATGCGTTGAGAAACCTGCTGTCTTAGTCACTAACGCTGTATCTTGGAAGACCATGTAGCCTGAACACCTCCTTGAAGAATATGTATGCCACTTGAGATGCGCTATACTCTAAAGGAACGACGAATAAATGCACATACTTGGTCAATCTGTCCACCACCACATAGATACAGTCCCTGCCCTGTACCTTCAACAACCCTGTAATGAAGTCCATGGAGATGCACTCCCACTTCTGCTCTGGAATAGGTAGTGGCTGAAGTGAACCTGCAAGGTGTGCGAGTTTCGATTTGTTTTGTTGACAAGTCATGCATTCCCTCACATACCGTAGTACATCCTCTTTGAGACCCTTCCAAGAGAATCTCTCCCTCACCCGCATGAAAGTCTTCAGATACCCTGGGTGCCCTACCAGTGGTGCGTCATGAACTGCTCTCAAAATATTATCCTTGAGCGTGGACTTAGGGACAAGATAGATCCTCTCCTTGTAGTAGATGATGTCATCCACTACCCTGTACCTGTCATCCTGGATAATACCCTCCATTAGCTCACAAGCAAATGTATTCTTGGAGTACCCCACCAAGAGAATGGACTTCCAATCTACTAAGATCTCTGTCATGGAGAAGGCTGCAGGTCTCTTGGAAAGGGCATTAGCAACTACATTCTTCTTTCCCTTTACATACTCAATATCAAAGTCATATGCCTGCAACTTACTCACCCATTTCTGCTGCCTCTTGCTCAAGTCTCTCTTTTCCAAGAAATACCTCAGGCTGTTGTGGTCGGTCCTCACCATAAAGTGTCCTCCCACCAGGTACTGTCTAAATTTGGCCAATGCATGCATGATGGCCAACATCTCCTTATCATAGATGGAGTAGAGCCTTTCTAGCTCCCTCAACTTCCTGCTCTCGAAAGCTTTGGGATGTCGATTCTACATCAACACCGCTCCTATCCCTTCTTCGGATGCATCGCACTCCAACACAAATGGTTGAGAGAAGTCTGGAAGTCCTAGCACTAGGCAGGTGCTCATCACCTTCTTCATTCTGTCAAATGCTGCCTGCGTCTCCTTCGACCACCTGAATGCTCCCTTTTTGGTGAGATCCGTCAATGGCGCACCAAGTTGTGAAAATCCTTTCACAAAGCGCTTGTAATAGCTACATATCCCGAAGAACCCCCACAACTCTGTAAATGACCTGGGTGTGGGTCAATTTAAGATTGTCTGGATCCTCTCCTAATGTACCTGCACTCCCTTAACTCCAATCACATGTCCCAATTAAAGAATCTTTGTCCATTCGAACTCGCACTTTGCCTCCTTGGAAAACAGTGACTCCTCCCCCATGATGTTAAGAATCTCATCAATATGCATCAAATTGGTCAATCCGAAGGGCATGACCAAAAACTCATAGTGCCCATAGTGACATCTGAATACTATTTTGTGGATGTCCTCCTCTATGACCCGAATTTGATGGTACCTCGATCGAAGATCAATCTTCGAGAAGTACACCGCCCCATGCATCTCATCTATCAAGTCGTCAATCCTAGGTATCGAGTACCGGTTCTTGATGGTCTTCTTGTTCAACGCCCTGTAGTTGATGCACATCCTCATCATGCCATCCTTATTCACCAGTACCACTAAAGAAACGAAGGGACTAGAACTAAGCCTAATGTGCCTCATCTCCAACAAATCCTTTATGGCCTTCTCTATCTCGTTCTTGAACTTCTTCGAATGTGTGTATGGTGTGGTGATCACGGGCTTCATCCCCTCCTCTAACTCAATGACATGCCCAAATCCCTTGTCAGGTGGTCTCCTTGCTGGTAATGGTCCAAACAATTTGTCATGCTTCCCAAGCAACGCCTGGATGTCCACACGGTAGTGCTAGCAATCCTATGATGGCTTCTCCATGGTGATTAAACACTTTGTTGCGCAAGCCATGTCCCCGTGTCTAAAAATAGCCTCCATGCGTTTGTTCGACACAATTCCGGGGACCCCTGTCGACATACCTGTTAGTATAATTTGCTGACCTCCTCTGTCCTTGAACTCCATCCTCATGTGCTGATAGTTCATGTGGATATCCCCTAGTGAGTAGAACCATTGGACACCTAATACCACACGGGTGTCTGCCAAGTCTACGGCATAAAAGTCATCGGTCAATGTATAATTGCCCAATGTCACATCTAATCCCCTGATCCTATGAGTACATGTCATGTTGTACCCATCTGCTACCACTACGTTGAATCCCCCAAAGTCCTCTGCCGGAATGTGTCTTTTGGTGACAAGCGTTGCATCCATGAAATTGTGAGTGGCCCCACCATCAATTAGTGTTGTAACTCTCTGCCCTTGCAAAATGCCTCTGGCTCTGAAGGTGTAGTATTTGGGAACCCCTAAAAGTGTGGCAATGGTCACTTTCTTGACTCTGTCCTCCATCTGCCATTCCTCTGTGTTATCTCACAAATTGTAGGTTGGGCAAAGCTCGACCCAAACTACAAGATGGCGACAACTAAGGGAAAACCTACCCACTGTCACCTCAGATAGGTACTCCCGTCACTTTAGAGGTGAAGTGATCACCTCAAGGGGGGAATCCCGGGTGACCCTAGGGGGAAATGATATGGAAAGTGAGATGAATGCCCCTATAGGTCGAGTTGCTAAGTGGAGGATGGCTTTGATGGCACGTCTCAGAAGTGTTTTAAGGTTGCCAAGTCTTTGAGTACCCGTGGAAAGTGTTTGTACCTGCCCAAGACACAAGAAAAGCCAATTGTACGAGCTATATGTTAGGTGGATGAGCAAGTTAAGCTTGCTGTCCCTATTTGTAGCAGCCAACAAAAATATTTATCGGCAAGAAAATCAATTACTTACTGCAGAAATAACCATCAAAAGCATCAAGTATTTATTGGGCAATGAAGCACTAAACATGCAGACTAATTCCCAATACTTTAGCGCAAGCTTTGATTGTGAATTAGGACTGCAAAAAAGATGTTTTCAGAGATTTTTCAGAGCAGCCAAATGGCTGTAGCAAAGATTTGCTACAGAAACAACTTTTACCCCAAGGAATTAGCCAAAAATTTGCCCAACAATAGCCAACATCAAGTAGATTAACAATATCAACTTTCCAACTATTTCCAACGGTAAAAGAGTGAGAAATTAAGCTTCAAAAGGAGAGTTTGCAGCAGCCCTAATGGCTGTAGCATGAGTTTGTAACAACAGCAAGATATCCTTGACCAATCAAAATGCCCTAGTGGCTCAAGCAAGTGATTAAGGCAAATAATTGATTCCACTTTGAACAAATTCAATATCTCGTAAAATCATGTATTTCAATGCAAGCAATTTATTTCTCCAATGCAAGAAAAGATTAATGCGTTGCCAAATGGGCCGTGGAGTCTTCTTGTATTAGGTTAAGACTACTAAATCTCAAGGGGTGTAAGCCCCTTTTACTCCCTTGAGATAGCAACTCTAACAAGGTAAAGTCTAGGAGGGTGTAAACCCTTTTACTCCTTCTAGCAACCTTTATAATAGCCTTTTCAACAAACAATAATGATAAAAATGGGTGGAGGTTGTAAATCCTTATACTCCTCCAAGGATCTAGGCAATAACAATCATGGAACAAGAAAGAAACCTAACAAAGTGCAGATTTTCCTTACCAATTCCAAGAAATGCCAAGACAAAACCCTAGTCACCAAGCAATTTTCATCACCAAAGCAAAGAGAAAGAGCCTCCAAGAGTAGCGCACCACTTCCTTCCATAAGACAATAGATAAACCATATCACAATAGAGAGAGAGAGAGAATGAATTTGCCCAAGTAGGGCGAAAATTTCAGCCAAGTATTCTTCTCCACATGGGAGAGCTGTGATCTAAAATGAAATAGAGATGATCTCTATTTATACAAATTCTCTAAACATAGTTTGTCCACAAAACTTAGGGTAAAACACAAGACAAGGGGTCAACAACCCTTATCTTGCCCCTTGTTAAATTATGAGTTTGATTTCTTATGCGGATTAATTCTTTTATTTTCTTCAACACTTTGATTCCAACTTAAAACACTTCAACAATACCAAATCATAACCGAATAGAAATAACCATGTAGATACATAAGCATGCACATCAACAACACATATACCCTGGGGAAACCCTGTACATGGAGAAAAACCCCAGCAAACGATATTCCTTTATTGCATTAATAATGTAAGATCACTTACAAATATCCACCATGAATGTTCTGCTCTTAAAGAGCTTGCCAATATGACTCTGACCTGGCAGAGACCTAAGAGACCTTGCTGAAACACACCTCTGATATGTTGCCTCTATTGTTGATATACAACACTAATATGCTGCTGATATACACCTCTGATATGCAGCCTCTATTGCTGATATACAGCACTGATATGCTGCTGATATACACCTCTGATATGCAGCCTCTATTGCTGATATACAGCACTGATATGCTGCTGATATACACCTCTGATATGCAGCCTCTATTGCTGATATACAACACTGATATGCTGCTGATAAACACCTCTGATATGCAGCCTCTATTGCTGATATACAACACTGCTTTGCTTCTTTGGTATGCTGCCTCTTTATCACTGATATGTGCCTCTATTACTTCACCCTTAACCTGCGTATCAAACTGTGTTGAAGAGAGGGGTCGACCTCTGCTTATAAAGGCAGAAGAGGAGAAGTGAATGGCTTGAAATAGTAACTTGTTTGCATGCTTTAATCATAACTCAGCTTCATACTTTAGTTCGAACTTAGAATTAGATTTGAGACTTCAGTTACAACTCACCCTTGACTTGGCATGCATGCGTACTAACTTAGCATGCACATGACATGCATGCAATGCATGTTATGCATGTGGACATGCATGCAACATGCGTGTGGACATGCATGCAGTACATTTTATGCATGCAACATGCAACTGGACATGCATGTAGTACATGTCATGCATGCAACATGAAACAACTGGACAACAAAGTCTTTGACTTAGACATGCAACTTTGACTTCTACAACTCGACTCTTTATAAGGCAATTCAAAATTCTCTTCATGGTGGATAATGTTACATGTGCCAACGCACTAGATCAATACATTTATATCATTTGCAATATTAGGAATATCGTTTGTTTCTACCTCATAGGAATTTTATATTCAACCTAACTTTTGCTAGATGCCTTGACTTTTGCTCATGGCTCACAAGGTTTGACTAGGCTCACAGAGGTTGTACGTTCCCCCTGACTTTTGCACTAGTCTGTCTATGCTCACAAAGGTTGTACGTTCCCCCTGACTTTTGCACTAGATTGTCTATGCTCACAGAGGTTGTACGTTCTTCCTGACTTTTGCATTAGACTCACATAGCATCTCGTTCGTCCTGACTTTTGTTTTGACTCACAGAGGTTGTACGTTCCCCCTGGCTTTTGTCAATACCTCTCAAGACTGGTTGATTCTCCAAATCTCCCTGGCTAGCCTCAGGGTAGCCCATATGGCCTCTCATTGGAGAATGATTGTCGATGCTGCTAAATTTAACACCCCTTTACAAAAATAATATTATTTAATTCATACTTTGCACATAAAAGAAACCCTAGAAACATGACATCACCCTTCTTTTGGGTAACGTTTGGCACTTTTGGTCAAGTCGTTGAGTTGGAGAAGGGAACACTAGGCCTCCAAAGGCCAATAGTCTTCAACCACAACCTTTCTTCCACGATCCATGGGCCTCTTCCTAAAAAAGTGCCAAGTGTCCATCATCACCACCACAACCTAGCCCTAGGTGATGTCAAGCCCCCAAAAGGTGGCGTTTTTTCCCTTTCAAGCAAGTCGTTTGGCATGAAGGGTGTGGGAAAGATCCTCCAAGGTGTCCTCTAGGCCTCCAAAGGCATATCATCATCCAGAGTGTGGGCCCTTGGCATCCAACCCGTGGGCTTCAAGCCCCATGGAAGCCCAAGCTAGGCTTGTTCTTCCAAAACTGTCCACTAGCTAGGTCTTACAAAGACAAATGGATACGTTCTCCAAGGATCTCAAGTCAAATGCATCATGATGAGTAAATCAAATCAATAAAAGAGCCATCTAAGCATGTAGATCGAAATCACCTCATCAAAATAAACCAATGCTCAAAGACCCTATTCAATTTGCCAATTTTAGGTATGGGAGGGTTGACAAAACGACCTATTGGGTGAATCCTTCCTCAAGTTTAGGAGTGTTTCCCAAGGGGACCTCCTTCTAAGTCATGTGGATGAGGTGTCATGGATGGGGGGAAAACTTTTGGGCATGGGGTTCATGACATACAAGGGGTTGTAGTGTCTCATCTATGGGTGCTTTTGTAGAGGGTGTGCCACACCTTCGTTTTCAATGCAACCTTTTTCCAAACCCATTTATTGCCCTTTATTCTTTCAAGATGTTTCAAGGTTGAAGCCAAGGTGGGGCTTCTACCTAAGCATGAAAAATTGTGCCCACCTTGACTCTACCCTGGTCACATTATGCTTCCCCAAGTTGAAAACATGTGTGGGGCTTCTACCTAAGCATTAAAAACAATACCCACACATGCTCCACCTTGGTTGGCATTTTGTATTAGTTATTTTTTACGGGTCCCATCAGTTTCTTATGAGAGACATTTCATTGTCCTCGGGATCCCTAGGCGAGCATCTAGAAGGTTAATGATTGGCTTTTATCTTTTTCCAGCTACAAGCCTCTGGGACTTCAGCCCCTTCTTCCCATGAAATGAGGGACAACCCCTTCTTGGATTAGTACACCCAAAAATCCCAAAAGGTAAGGAGATGAGGGGATGAAGTGTGGAAAGTGACAAGTATGGTCGGGAATGGCACGATGATTCGTCCAGAGGACCTCCTAGTAGAAAACCTATCTTTAAGGGTGACCCACTTGATAGGGCGCAATGTCAACCACCAAAGTAAAATAGGGAAAAGATCATAATGTTCAAGCAAACTTTATATAATCAAAAGCAGTAATAGATGCAACAAACTCAAATGCCTCAAATATTGAGATGACACTCACCATAATACCTGGCTTGTACCTCATGGAGCAAGACCCAATGTCTTCTAGAAGCCAGCTGATGTGGTGGATACCATCGTGGTGCATCTGGAGCTGTGGTGGCGAGGTGGGTCTCTGTCTGTGCAAGTGGACACTGCTGGTGAGACTATCTCTTGGTAGTCCATGTCTGCAACCCAAGAGCCTTGAGACATCATCTCCATAGTTATCCCTAGGAGTTGGGGATAACACCTTTGCACTTTCAAGATGTGATCGCTCTGCTTGGGCACTGCTCTGTCCACTATCCTGAATGTGAGCTGACTCGTCCTCATCACCATCCTCCTCATCGAAAAGTACCTCTATGTAATGTACTTTCCCTTTTCCCATACACCGGTGACCCGACTCCCAGGGTTCTTTGTAGCTAAAGCAAAGCTTCTTCCTTCTCAACTCTCTTCGAATCTCCTCATCCATCCTGTCCTTCTCTGTCCATGGTTTATGGGGAGGCTTTGTCACTTGACCCTTTTGTGGAATAAAGGGATTCGTTGATGCCTTCTTGGGAATTGTGTATGCCATGTCATGGGTCTTCATGATGGCATCCTATAATGTGGTTGGCCTAAAATCCTTCACCCACCCTCTCAAGGGTTCAACTAATCGCTCAGTGAATAGCATCACCAACCTCTGCTCCGAGATGTCTGTTACCATGACTGCCATTTTTTGAAACTCCGTGATGTATGCCTCTGGGGCACCTGTCTATCTCAACTGTGCCAACTCCCTGAAGTAGATCTCAGGGTCCATTTTGTTAAATCTGTCCATCAATCTTTGGGTGAAATCCTCATAAGAGGTGATGCTGGCATGACCTAGTGTCACTAGCCCATGGTACCACCACTTATGAGCTTCTCCATCCAAGTGTAGGGTGGCAAATTTAATTTCCTTCGCCTGTGTCATCGGGTTAAGTTGGAAGTAAGTGTCCAAGTTATGTACCCATGCCCAGGCTGTGCACTTGCTAGATTCGTCAAAAGGTGGGATAGTTATTTTCCCCAACTTGCGTAGGGGATCAAAGTTCTGCTGGTTTTGTGTTGTCCTTGGCTTGTGCCTGAGCCTGGTGTTGCGGTAGTCGGTGTAAGACATGGCTGCTTGGATCTTCTCCCCGAAGGCTTGATACTCTTTGAAGTAGGTGGTGTATTCATCCACTTGATCCTGTTGTCCCTGTGCTCCTATAGGTCGTTCTTCAAGGAATAGTGGCAATAATAGCCTGGGCGTCCTCCGACTCCCTGTCTATTAGTCACTCTGTGCGGGAATATGGGTATTGCTACCCTCTGCCTGAGCTCTACCTCCTCATTGACCACCTTCTACATTCGGCCCAGTCTATCCTCTTTGCCCCACCAACTGTATGAGTACCTCAAGGGTCTGCTGTTGGTTCCTCATCATCTCTGCTTGTCTCTGAGCTATTTCTGCTCGTCTTTGGTTTGCCTCATCTTGGCTCATGGTCATATGACTCAGTAGCCTGATCACATGATCTTCTGTATGATCTCGGTTGTCAACCATGTTTCCTTCTTGTTCTGACTCTGGATGGTTCATTTCTAACTCTTCTTCCGGTGATCTTGGTAAGGGTTGGCCTCCACGCCCCCATCTTCTAGGCATCAATGCATTCACAGGATGGCAAGATCACCAGCTCTGATACCACTGTAATATCCCTAACAAAGATCTTATGATTTTTCTGTCAATGTTTATTATTTTTGATTGAGTGGTTTCGTCAAACAGTTCGTCCTACATATGATTTATTGTCCAAACTTGATATATAACTTTTCACAAACAAATTGCATGCAATTTTTGATAAATATTTTTTTCGAGCATATTGCATATACACATAGCATGGAAGAGACAATGTTGGCACTTTTATTATTATGGAATTAGGGATACAATGAACTATCTAGGGGCTATTACAATAGCTTCAGAATATCAGAAAAACACACAATATGTAAAAAAAACCTGGAAATAGTGCCACGACCTCTTCAAGATAGCTGGATCCTCTTCAAAATACTTTGCCATGAGAACTCAGATCCTTCCCAGTTGATCGTTGCTCTCCCAATCTCCCCGATTCAGTAGTTATGACACTCGACCATTTCCTCAAACCCTTTCCGCTCCAAGATATGACCCGCGACCCCCTTTTCTTTTTTTTGCGGCCGATTGATAATGGGTGAGACGACCCTCACAGTCCCTGTTATCTTCTTGGTCTGCAACAGAAGGGAGATAACTCCCTTAGCAATGCCTCTCAGCCTCCATAGTCACCCACACGACTGATGACCAACTTTGAAAATGCCCACTTGCCTCACGTCTCTGCTATTGGGTGTATCAACCCCTCCAATGATGCTCCAACGACCTCTCCAAGAGCCACGAGCCCACAAGAGACCCTCATGGTTTTCTCTAGATACCACGGGCCTTTCGAGTATGAGATCGACCCTCTTCAAAATATATTCTATGAGCCTCCTAATCCAATCGTTCCTCCACCAATTGTAGACAAATCATAAGCTGAAGCTCAAATAGAATTTTCGGATGGAATCTCTTTTTCGTCTAGCTAGGGGTGGGTGTTGCACAATCGAAACTAGATAAAAAATGGAAGGGTTTTGCCCAAAACCCCAATGAAAACGCTGGCTACAAGAGCACTCCAATAAGATGTCAAATCATAATGCTAAAGTGAAGAGTTACCCCTCTATTTATTCTTCCTTCCAGCCTTCTAGATCTTTCCCCTTTTTGACCAAATCAAACCTCACCTTTACTTCTCCTTTAATTTTCACTTAAATATTAAAAAATACTTTTTAATGTTTAAGTAATTAATAATTTATTTTTATTTTATGTCACTTTAGAAACATGACACTTTCTAACCTAGTGACACTAAATAAATCCTCATGACTCTCTTTTTCCACTGACTATAGCTTATGGGAGTCATATAGGCTACTAAGTTGTCTTCCGTCATGATCAGTTGGAAGGGGACATTACAATTTCATTAGCTTGTCTTTACACCAGACAGAACAGAGCATCTGGCAAAGTACTGTTTGCTCCCATAAAATTATTTTAAATGAGACATAATAAACATGTTGTAATGTCCCCCACCTCTTAGAGAGGTGATGAGGAGACTCAGTGGCCTGGGCACCCCCACTAGGTCATAGTCTTACACTGAAGGGGGAAGTCAATGAGGCTAAAGTTATATTTTTAAGTTGACTTAAGAAAGGAAAAGGGATTAAGGGTAAAAGATAACTCAACAAAAGAATAGAAGATTAACCCTGGGAGTTAACCTAACTCAACAGAGAATTAGAAGGAAAAAGTATAAGTAAGAGGTTGGGGCGCACCCATTATTCATTCTAGTTTGTATTAGCATTTGCTATTGCTCTTGAGCATTCAGTTTGGGGGTTTTGCTGTACAAACCCTTGTGAGCAACTCAGTGGTGAAATATCCACTCACCTTGTTCCACAGCTTGGTCTCAGGGATGAAAGATTCCTCCACACCATTCTAGTCTCAGCTCATCTCCATCTAGCACTTCAAAAGGTAGCAGGCCATACTGTTCTTGTGATTCTAGCAAGGGCGCACCATCATCTAGAGGGAGGTTCGATCCAGCTTATCCAGAGGGCCTGGGGCCATTTCGACACTTGGGTTTTGTCTGCAGGGGCATGATCATCAGTTTGAGGACTTTTCTGGAGGATTATCAACATCATATAATTATCTGCAGATTGGGACGTCTTGGAGCCATAGGGGACGTCCTGTGATTCAGAAAAACTCAGATCTAGAGAGATCTTCTTGAGATTTGGTTCCGAAACTTCTCCCACGGGATTTTCATAGCCCGATCTATATTCTTGGAGAGTTTCACGCCATTT
>JZKD02S1983171.1:1164717-1180762 GCA_000966675.3 Picea glauca
CTTGTGGTGTGATTCAAGAAGGAGTTGAGTATCCCACTTGGGGAAGCTTCATCTTCTTGAATCTTGAGTGCTTTAGTGGTTGCCATTGAAAAGCAGTCCAATAGAGTAAGTGCTACTGGGGCATGCTTGGCTTATGTGTTGATCTCATCTTGTATCTCCTAAACTTTCATATCTTGTATCTTTGTATCTTTTTGTACATTTGTAATACTTATCTTTCATTGTATGAATATTTGCAATCTTTAGTTTGTGGGGTAGTTCAACTTATTTTACTTGTAAACTTTTTGTAATTGAACACCCTCAAACTTAGCTGACCCCTTGCCCAACCTTAGGCACTAGTCATAGTTGACTTAGGGAAAGGGTTGACTGTCATCTAGATAAACTTGCACTTTGCATTTGCTGCCTTAGCATCTYAGGCTAGCTTTCCCAAAGCCTTTTAACAAATTAAAACCAACTCCTAGAACATAAATGTTAAATCAAATCTAGTAACTAGGATCTACTCCCCTTGGCTTCCCTAGGAGTAAGCCTAGAAGGAAGAGGTTCCAGTCAAGGTGACAGTGTGGACTGTGAACCTAGGCATTGTGCCTCCAAGGACACACTAAGTGAGTTGGACTTTGCTCATGTTTGCAAGTGTGTATTAGGATGGCAACAAACCCTAACTATATTTTTTTAGTTTCCCTTATAACTTCAAAAAGAGTAGCCTTAGTTGACCCCATATGCCCAATGGACATTGGAGATACACTAGTCTTCGGTCCTTCCATCAACTTTATTCTCTTAATCATTTCAAAATTATTTTGCTGGAATTTACTCTTCATATCACCTTTGAACTCATTGCCTAAAATCCCAACGATCCTATCTTAGAGAAGCCCCTCGAAGGAGAGCTGACCTAAAGTGTAGAAGAGGGTTGTTTTGGTGACAGTGGCCCCCTCTTAGTTACGCCAAAGCCTCACTTGAGCTTTAGGACTGTATCTCAAGAAGTGCGGATTTGTGTGATAACATTTTGGTGTTGTTGCTAGGGATAGAGTCCATTTCCCGGAAGACATTTATAGATCGGCTACAACTTTAGATGAGGGTACTCATTGAAAATCTATTCTCATCTTGGCGACTCCAATGGAAGAATGAAGACCTTGTTCTTTGTAGATTTTGAAGACTATGTGCTTGTAGGGTGAAACAAACATCATTGTGAAGGCATTGAAAATTCACCTTAGTGACTCCACAGTTCTCTATTTTGGTAAGGTACAAAGATACATTTTGTTATCAGATTTGATCTCTCATGTTGAAGAGTTGTATGTAAAGAGAATGGCTCCATGGGAATTTCATGATCAATATAGTACTCTTGATGTTAAGCAAATTTTTGGATACTCAAATTGGTTTTGTGTAGAACGGTTAGAAGACTTTCAGAAGTTTGGTGATTGTCTTTTGGCTATTCCTCATGTTGTAAATTTCCCAAAATATATTTCAAAGATCAACGTAATACATGAGGATGTGTTGATGAGATTTTTTGTATACTCTTTGGAAGGGGAAGAAAATCATTGGGTTATACATTGTAGTAGTCCAAGGAGGATATATTCTATTGCAGGTTTCATTGAAGTCTTCCTCAAGCGATGGGGCCCTAGATTTCAAAGATATGAGACACTTTTCACGATCTTGTGGCAGCCCTATCAGAAGAAGAAACTCCTCTTGACCCTCTTGAGAATGATGAAGCCATCATCGAAGAAGACATTCTAGGTCAGCCTTTGTTTTCTATCTCCAACATTGATGTGGACAGGGTGTTTTGTGAGCAGATTAGCCCCATAACAAACCCTATTCCTGTCAAGAACCAAGTGTATGATTCATATTTCATGAAAAATTCGACAGAAGATAAGGATAGTAAAGAGCACTGTGCAGATGTAGAAGCCCTTGATGATGGAAACCCTGCGATTCAGATTGTCACCATTACTACACGCCATCTACAGGGTTTGTCATATGATGATGTCTCTGTTCCAAAAGACCAACAAGCCCTAAGTACAGATGACAGGTATCATGAAGCCTTAAACACAGATGGAGATTTTTATAGGATTATTAGCATGACAAGATCAGAAAATCTTCTCGATGAAGAAGTGGACAACTTTTCTAACTCTGTCTGGATAGCAACTGGGCAGGATAGAGCTATGGGCTCTCATGGTGATGTATTCAGCAGATCAGATTTACGTTGTGCATCTAAACAAAACAGGGACAAGGATATGAAACATTCTGAAGAACACTCAGATCTGCACTCGAAATTTGAACAAAGCAGCGATAGAACTTTCACACCGCTTTTTAGATGTTGTTGATGATGTTTTTTGTCACATTGTTGAAGCCCTGGACACAAAGAAATAATAATTGTGATATTCCTAACTCCTTGGAGGTCGGGATCATGGAGCATGAACAGTTTTCTGAGAAACTGACCATTTTGGCTGGGAAGAAAGCACGTGTGACAGAAACCCTGGTGCTGATGATGATGTATTGATTAATTCAGATCCGATTCCCTATTTGGAACAAACTAGGTATCGGTCTTATATTTTTCATGACACTTATGAGGAAGAGGAATGCAGGATTGTGACAATTCTTGGCCATAAACCTGATGAAAACGAAACAGAGAACAGTGAGAATGAAAGCCATGTCCAGAGAGTCATTGAGGAAGAATACAGGCCTAATCCGATTGAGAAGTTGCTCTCTGGACCACATCAAACACAAAGGTACGCTCCTCTCCATGAACCTATGGATGACATAACCATCCCACTGGAACACAACAGTCACAGACCATATATGATATATTTTGAGGGTGATCCCATTTTCGATGATAATCTTGTTGCAGGTTTGATCCATAAGGACACTGAAATAGAAACAAGGAGTCCTCCCCCTGTGGCTATAGATGCTTAGGAGAACCAATTGGAGGCAGAAATTGGCCGCAGAATGTAATGTCCCCCACCTCTTGATGAAGAGGTATTGAGGAGACTTAGTGGCCTAGGCATCCCCACTAGGCCATAGTCCCACACTAAGGGGAAAGGTCAACCAAACTAAGGGTATATTCTTAAGTTGACTTGATGAAAAGGTGAAAAAGGAGTAAAAGATAACTCAATGAAGGAATAGAAGAGCTGGAGGAGTTAACCCTAGGGGTTAACCTAACTCAATAGAGAAATAGAAGAAAATTATAAATAGAAGGCTGGGGCACACCTATTAGGCATTCTGGATTTTGGTAATTGCTTGTTCTTACTCTTGAGCATATAGTTTGGGGGTTTGCTGTTACAAACCCTTGTGAGCAACTCAATGGTGAAAGACCCACTCACCTTGTTCCAAGCTTGGTCTCGGGGATGAAAGACTCCACCCACACCATTCTACACTCATCACATATCCATCTATCAATTCAGAAAAGTAGCAGGGCCGTACTATTCAGGAATTTCTAGCAAGGGCGCACCATCACTTGAAGAGGAGTTCGATCCAGCCATTCATAAGAGTTTGGAGGAATTCCAACACTTGGGTTCTATTTGTAGGTCCTCAACCATCATTTTGGAGGTTTTCTTGAGGAGATATCACCATCAGATCTTCAACTACAGATTGGGACGGCCTTGAGGCAAGGAGGACGTCCTGTGATTCAGTATTTCTCAGATCTAGGGAGTTTTACCTAGAATCTGGACCTGAAACTTCTCCTACGGGGTTTCCATAGCCTGATCTACCATTCTAGAGAGTTTCAGAGATTTTGGAAGTGTCCTTCATTCAGAACGACCTGTTGAGTTATTCAGGGCTTAAGGAGGGCGCAGACTGCATTAGGGTTTCAGCCATTGACGGAGGAGGATTGAGTATTTGAGATTCAGACTTCCGGGAGAGGTTCCCTTGGTCTCGATCTACATTCTGGTGGAATTTGGCACGATTTGAGCATCTCCTTCAGCTAGGCCGAATTATTGGTCCCTTTCAGCCAGCAGGACGTACCAAAAGGACGTACCAGTAGCCCAGGGGGGTTGAGCGTTCATCTGTTATTGGAATCTTCAGATCATATCTAGCCTTTGGAGGCATCTTTTGTATTAGCGGGAGCATTTTGTAGCAGCTCATATCTATTATCTATTGGGGCCATCTGAGGATTTTTCCAGATTTTCTCTATGTTGTATCTGATTCATGCTTTCCATAATAAAGGTCAGATCTATGTTTGTGTTTTCCATATCTTGAGTAAGTTGTGATCTTGCATGTGTTGGATAGATATTGTATGAACACCATTTAAATAACTGGAATGAACCCTAAGGCCGAAACACCAATAGCCACCTGCACAACAATAACAATCAAATCAATGGTAGTTAGTGGTTTCAAGCAAAAAATTGGCTTGGGATCATTACAGTGGTATTAGAGCTTGATCCTCCAAACCTGTGGAGGAATTGGTGCATGCAGAGGTACAATGGAATCTTTATGGGCAGAAGGAAGAAACCAACCAGTGAAACAGAAGCTGAAATGGAAGGGTCAGGGGATGACCGTGAGCCTCAGGGCTTGGCCTTCCTGGCAACCGAATTTAACAAGTTCCAGCAGACCCTAAACCTCACAGAAGGCAACTTGGTCCACCATTTACAGGAGAACCAGGAAACAAACCAAAGGGGGCAGGCCGAAATCACTGAAACCTTGAAGAAGGTAGATGGAAATCTGAGGAAGATTGACGAGAACCAGTCGGATAACCGAGCTATTGATGTAGATGACTCATCAGGGGAAGAACCCTGAGACGTATGGGAACAAGGTGGCTAGTGGATCTGGTGGATCCCATGGTGAGATCAGATATAACCCTGAGAGAACCCCCAGATCCGAAGGAATCCATGGAGGAGGCATGTCCTATGGGTAGATGAGTAGCAGGGCTAACCCTAGGCCATACATGCCCACGTTCACAGATGAGCAGGGGCAACAGGAAGAGGTGGATGATTTTGTTGAGCAGATAGCACGATGTACTAAGGAGTACTATGGGTTGGATATGGTGATTCAAAGGCAGATGTCCCTGGATCAATATTGCCAACTAAAGTTCAGAAATAAGCCTAGGCTGAAGCACAGGAGCAACTTTGAGTTTGAACGAAGAGCAGGGAAGATAGAGATCCCATACTTTGATGGTACGGCCAAGATGACAGCGCAAGCATGGGTGCAAAAACTGGATACCTACCTGCAACTTAACCCCATGAGGGAGATGGAAGCCATCAAGTTTGCCACTATGTACTTGGATGGCAAAGCTCATGATTGGTGGTATCATGGACTCACCACACTAGGCCACAATCAAATAGTAACCTACACGGAATTCACTCAGAGACTCATTGATAGGTTTGATCAAGGAGATCCTGGGACCTGAACTACACTTTCGGGAGCTCACACAACTCAAGCAAACAGGTACGACTGAGGCATATATTGAAGAATTTCAGAGGTTGGCAGTGATGGTGCAAGACATTTCTCCAACCAGACTCATGATGCTCTTCACAGAGGGGTTGATGGAACCCTTGAAGGGTTGGGTAAAGGATTTTAAGCCTACCAGCCTACAAGATGCTATCTGGAGGACGAGGGATCTAGGACCAACTGCTAAGCCGAAATTTATACCTAGACCACCTCTTAACATGGCAGGAAGAGACCAAAGGCCTCCAATGAACCAGGGAGGACGTGACCCAAGGAGTTTTGACAGGGGTCGTGGCAGAGTGGATGAGAACACCAGGAGGGAGCTAAGGAGGAAGCAACTTTTCTTCACTTGCAAAGAACCATGGAACCCAACACACAAATGCATGGGCCGTGGTAAAGTGCACTACATAGAGATCACTTCAGACAATGAGGAGGAGGAGGAGATCGGCCAGATACAGAACATTGAGGCCGAAACTATTGGGGTAGTAGAGGAAGAGATCACATGACAGGCAGGATAGGACAGTACGACCACCTTGGCATCTATCAGTGGAGTGCCCAAGTATAACACCTTCCGGATGAGGGGAGTCTTGCAGGGACAAAGGGTATCGGTTCTAATTGATGGAGGAGCCTCTCATAACTTCATTGATTCAGCATTGCTGAAAAGGAGGCATATACCCACAGTAGAGTTTGAAGGGTTCAAAGTGGAGGTAGCAGGTGGAAGCACTATGCCTTGTGACAGATACATTCCTGGCATGAAACTTACCTTGGGTAGGCATGAGCTGGTACATGATGTCTATGTCATGGACCTTCCGGATACCAACATCATCCTTGGAGTTCAGTGGCTCAGAACGTTGGGGCGTATTACCACCAACTACAAGACCATGGAGATGTCTTTCAAAGGGGAGGGTGGATGAAAGATAGTGCTCCGAGGCATGACAGGGAATGCTGCAAAGGTGGTCACAGCCAAGATGATGGAGGCCATCTTCCAAAGAGATGAGATAGTGTACGCAACAGAATGCAGGATTTCAACATGTGTGGATGAGCATGGAAAGGTTCACTACACCCCAGAGATCCAAGAAATTCTTGACAAGCACCACAAGGTGTTTGGACCGATTCCTCCAGGGGTACCACCAGACCGGGGTTTGAGCATATTATTGAGCTAGAGGAGGGAGCCAAACCAGTCATTACCACGCCATACAGAGATCCAAAGAAGTACAAAGATGAGATAGAGAAGGCCATCAAGGAACTTTTGGACATGGGGCACATCAGGCCAAGCACTAGCCCGTTCGATTCTTCAGTAGTGTTGGTAAAGAAGAAAGATGGCACTATGAGGATGTGCATTGACTTCAGGGCCTTGAATAAAAAGACAATAAAAAACAGGTACCCGATACCAAGGATTGATGAGCTGCTAGACGAATTGCATGGAGCTGTCTACTTCACAAAGATTGACCTTCGTTCTGGCTATCATCAGATCAAGATGAGGGAGGAGGACATCTCAAAAACAACTTTCAGGTGTCATTACGACCATTATGAGTTTTTGGTGATGCCTTTTGGGTTAACCAATGCCCCAGCTACGTTCCAATCTTGTATGAACCATGTGTTCAACAAATAGCTGAGGAAGCACCTGCTGGTATTTTTTGATGACTTGCTCATTTACAACAAGATGTGGGAGGAGTATCTTAGGCATGTGGATCAAATTCTGTCAATCATGGAGGAACAGTCACTATATGCTAAGGAGTCCAAATGTGAGTTTGGAATGACAAAGGTGCTTTACTTGGGACACATCATCGGAGCAAAAGGGGTACAGGTACATCAGGAGAAAATAAAAGCCATTATGGAGTGGCCTACTCCTAAGATACTCACAGAATTGAGAGGATTTCTAGGCATGTGCACGTACTACAGGAAATTTATCAAGGGTTTTTCTCAGCTGTGTGCACCCTTGACCGGTTTGACTAAGAAAGGAGCCTTCAAATGGAATGAGGAGGCTCAAATGACTATGGACAAGATGAAGAAGGTGAACAACACGCGCCCAATCTTAGCCCTTCCAGATTTCGGCCTACCTTTTACCTTGGAGTGTGATGCTTCAGGAGAAGGGATAGGGGTCGTACTGATGCATAATAGGCACCCTCTTGCCTATGAGACCCGAAAACTCAGGGGTCCTGAGCTACTTTACAACATTTATGACAAAGAAATGCTGGCTATCATGCATGCACTAGCCAAATTTCGGCAGTACTTGGTAGGTGCACGGTTTGTGGTCAAATCAGATCATAACAGTCTCAAATACCTACTAGAGCAGAAGGACTTGAACGAGAGACAACAAAAATGGGTAAGCAGAATATAGGCCTACGACTTTGACATTGAGTTTGTCAAAGGGAAGAACAACGTGGTGGCTGATGCATTGTTTAGGAGGCCATCCATCTTTGCCATGACCGGTGTATCAGTTGACTGGAAAGACCATCTGGTGATGGAATATGCGAAGGATCAGTTCACTTGTCAGCTATTGGATGGGTAGGTACAAGATGATAATTTCAAGGTGATAAATGACCTCATCTACTACAAGGGCCGAATCTTTTTGGTTCTTGGATCAGCCTTCAAGGCCAAGGTATTGCAGGCGTGTCATGACTCACCGATGGCAGGGCACCAGGGGATCGGTAAGACGTACAGGTAGGTAAGAGAGAGGTTCTCATGGAAGGGCCTCAAGGAGGATGTGATTAAGCACGTCAAGGAGTGTACTACATGTCAGGAAAACAAGGATGAACACACTCACCCAGTAGGACTACTGCAACCTTTACCCATTCTAGAGCACAAGTGGGAAAGCATATCCATGGATTTCATCATTGGGTTGCCAAAGACGCAATGGAAGGACTGCATTTTTGTAGTAGTGGATAGGTTGACGAAGTTTGCACACTTCTTTGCCATAGCTACCGACTTCAGTGCAGCATAGGTGGCATAACTGTTTTTTAGGGAGATTTTCAGATTGCACGGCCTACCTAAGACCATTGTCAGTGATAAGGATAGCAGGTTCATGAGTACATTTTGGCAGGAATTGTTCAGATTGGTTGGTATGGCCTTGACCCCTAGTACCAACTATCATCCTCAGACAGATGGACAGACTGAGATAGTCAACAAGTGGGTAGAAGGCTACCTCAGAAATTATGTGGCAGGACAACATAAAGCGTGGGTCAGATGGCTGCACCTAGGAGAGTATTGCTACAACACCACCCAACACGTGTCCATAGGCATGTCACCATTCAGGGCTCTGCATAGCTATGATCCATTATCTTTTATAGAGATTGCTTTCGGTGATAGCAGGGCACCTATGGTGCAGGATTGGGTACAACAGAGCCAAGACATCCTCAAGGAGCTGAAGGATCATCTACAGAGAGCACAGAACCAACGAAAGGTCCAAGCAGACAAGCACAGAGTTGAGCGTACTTTTGAGGTTGGTGACTTAGTCTATCTAAGGCTCCAATGGTCAACCATACAGGCAAGCTTCTATAAAAAGAAGCGAAGTAGAGAAGCTACAACCACGTTTCTTTGGGCTCTACAGAGTTAGCAGGAAGATAGGGGCTGTAGCTTATGAGCTGGAGCTTCCACAGGGCAGTAGAATACACAACGTCTTCCATGTATCCTGCCTTAAGAAGGCCATCGGCCAACACATCACACCCATTGAGGTATTACCTCCCATGGATGAAGAAGGACAACTTGTTTTGATTCCGGAGGAGATATTGGAGGTTCGAGAGAAGAGGCTCAGGAACAGAAGCATCAAGGAGTACCTGATCAGATGGAAGGATCTACCCATTGAGGATGCCACGTGGGAAAATGAGCAAGTGGTGAGAGAAACAGGTTTGGAATTGCTTAAGGGCAAGCAATTTCTAGCAGGGGAGACTGTAATGTCCCCCACCTCTTGATGAAGAGGTATTGAGGAGACTCAGTGGCCTAGGCATCCCCACTAGGCCATAGTCCCACACTAAGGGGAAAGGTCAACCAAACTAAGGGTATATTCTTAAGTTGACTTGATGAAAAGGTGAAAAAGGAGTAAAAGGAGTAAAAGATAACTCAATGAAGGAATAGAAGAGCTGGAGGAGTTAACTCTAGGGGTTAACCTAACTCAACAGAGAAATAGAAGAAAAATATAAATAGAAGGCTTGGGCGCACCTATTAGGCATTCTGGATTTTGGTAATTGCTTGTTCTTACTCTTGAGCATACAGTTTGGGGGTTTGCTGTTACAAACCCTTGTGAGCAACTCAGTGGTGAAAGATCCACTCACCTTGTTCCAAGCTTGGTCTTGGGGATGAAAGACTCCACCCACACCATTCTACACTCATCACATATCCATCTATCAATTCAGAAAAGTAGCAGGGCCGTACAGTTCAGGAATTTCCAGCAAGGGCGCACCATCACTTGAAGAGGAGTTCGATCCAACCATTCAGAAGAGCTTGGAGGAATTCCAACACTTGGGTTCTATTTGCAGGTCCTCAACCATCATTTTGGAGGTTTTCTTGAGGAGATATCACCATCATATCTTCAACTACAGATTGGGACGGCCTTGAGGCAAGGAGGACGTCCTGTGATTCGGTATTTCTCAGATCTAGGGAGTTTTACCTAGAATCTGGACCTGAAACTTCTCCTACAGGGTTTCCATAGCCCGATCTACCATTCTAGAGAGTTTTAGAGATTTTGGAGGTGTCCTTAATTCAGAACGACCTGTTGAGTTATTCAGGGCTTCAGGAGGGCACAAATTGCATTAGGGTTTCAACCATTGACGGAGGAGGATTGAGTATTTGAGCTTCAGACTTCCGGGAGAGGTTCCCTTGGTCCCGATCTACATTGTGGTGGAGTTTGGCACGATTTGAGCATCTCCTTCAGCTAGGCCGAATTATTGGTCCCTTTCAGCGAGCAGGATGTACCAGCAGCCCAGGGGGGTTGAGCGTTCATCTGTTATTGGCATCTTGGGTCTTCAGATCATATCCAGCCTTTGGAGGCATCTTTTGTATTAGCGGGAGCATTTTGTAGCAGCTCATATCTATTATCTATTGGGGCCATCTGAGGATTATTCCAGATCTGCTCTATGTTGTATCTGATTCATGCTTTCCATAATAAAGGTCAGATCTATGCTTGTGTTTTCCATATCTTGAGTAAGTTGTGATCTTGCATGTGTTGGATAGATATTGTATGAACACCATTTAAATAATTGGAACGAACCCTAAGGCCGAAACACCAATAGCCACCTGCACAACAATAACAATCAAATCAGTGGTAGTTAGTGGTTTCAAGCAAAAAATTGGCTTGGGATCATTACACAGAATGGAGTCCTTTGAAAACAGAGTCAATCAGGTGTTGAATAAGGCCAGAAGAAGTGCTCAAAAAGGTTTATCAGAAAGTAATAATTTGGAGGCAATGGTTATGACCGGGTCAAAAGGAAGTTTTATTAATATATCACAGATGACTGCTTATGTGGGACAACAAAATGTAGAAGGGAAACAAATTCCTCATGGATTTGACGGTTGAACTCTTCCCCTTTTCACAAAGGATGATAAATGTCCAGAAAGTTGTGGTTTTGTGAAAAATTCTTCTCTTCGTGGCCTAACTCCCTAGGAGTTTCTTTTTCATGCAATGAGAGGTAGAGAAGGTTTGACAGATACTTCTGTGAAGACTTCAGACACAGGTTACATACAGAGGCGTCTTGTAAAGGTATTGGAGGATATGATGGTTAAATATGATTGGATTGTCACGAACTCACTTGGTGATGTTATTTGATTTCTATATGGTGAATATGGTATGGATGCTGTTTGGATTGAGTCACAAAAGCTTCATTCTCTGAAGATAAAGAAGAAGTTTGAAAATGTTTATAAATATGAGCTAGATCAAGAAAATTGCAAGCCTAGTTACAAGTTACCAGAACATGTGGAAGATGTGAAAATAATCCGGGAGTTCCAGAATGTATTTGATGCAGAAGTGTGGAAATTGGAGTCAGATAGATGACATCCAGGTATGGAGATTGCACCTAGTAAGGATAAGGTTCATACTGCTGTTATTAACAAGGTTACCCTCCTGTTTCCCCTTTCCCCAAATTGCTTGAATGAAATGGTTGCGAATAAGAATGACTGCGAAGAATTTTTGTCAGAATACCTTTGTAAGAGACCAAGATGGTTGCTTGATCCATAGACCACACGAATTCTGTGCCTCTCTACCACAATCCAGAAGGATATTGTGTGTTCTCTTCATGCTATAATAGCTCAGTTTTGTGGACAGTGGGTGTACCCTGTGTTCCCAGTTGTTTTTCAAGGTTTAGAAGGTGAGATTTCTGGGGCTGGACAGCTAAAGAGGTCTCACCAGGAAGGCAAAAATGTGAAAACATAGCACCTTGATGCAAGTCTGCTTGAAGAGTTCAGGAATTATGTCCCATCTTCAACAATGTTTCAAGTGGGACAATACTGGCATGGAATGATGTTAGATGAAGGCCAGTCTTTTATGTTCACTGGTACTCTGGAAAATACAGAAGTAAGCTTTGGAGATAAAATGTCTAAATTTGTCCTTTGTGTTACAGAAAAAATGATACAGGTTCCTGCGGGGTTTGAACTGGAAATTGTGACATTCATTGGCAACTAGTGGAACCAGCACAAAACAGAAAAATATACCATTCTTATGCCAAATTCTCAACCATCTGTTTCAGTCCTCACATCAGGTGTTCTGCAGCAGGCTTTTGGACAGCAATATGTATTCTCAGGTGACTGTTGTAGGTGGAATAATAGCAGGTTTTGGATCCAATGTCTCACTCAGACAAGCACAGGAATTCATAATAATAAGGTTTGTGTCTCTGACATTCTTTTTGAGTATGCCCTATGGATTTCAGGAAGGATACCAAACTTGATTGATGGGGACAGTGCCTTGTTTGCAATGGGAAATTTCATCTTTCCTGTATCTTCTACTGCAGTCCTCATATCAGATTTTCAACAACTAGGACTTGAACAACAGTATATACTCTCCTAAGGGGTAGCTTGCCTGTTTGATAAAGATAGCAGTGTTTTTCACTGATTGTCTATACCTCACTAGGAATACAGCAACAAATCATCCTCAATTTTCTACTTCGGTCCTCATCTCAAGTTTGCAGCTGCAGAATGATATCCCATGTGACAGCAAGGGAAAAGGTTCAGAGTTGGTAGCAGAGCAGAGGAATATTTTGTCGCTGAACAGTAGTTATAACAGTTCTATTCAGTCTTGGATACACAGGTCCTGTGACAGATTTTGTCAACATTTGCATCCACTTAACGAAATTTTTGATGAGTAGGTGCCCAGATTCATATTCATCCCACCAGCAGTGACAGATTCCAGCATACAAGCACTCAGATTTTGATGTTTCCCTGTTTTGTATGATCACCAAACACAGGGAAGGGGACATTTGCATTGATGAAGTGATAAGGTGGCTGCATTGGCTCTCTGATTTCACCTAGCAGCTTCATCTTGCACATGTTACAGTAGGGTAGGAAAGGAATAAGCTCTTTGAGCAGTAGTGTAGAGTTGAATAAGCTCCCCTGATGTAATGTCCCCATTTTTGGGTTCCCCTATTCTACAGTTGGAGATGACTTCTGAGGCTTCTGTCAGCCTAGACAGAGGGGTGAGGTTATGTTATCAGTGAGCTCGAAGGATTTGGAGGTTCTATATGAGGCACGGCCTAGTCCATTTACCATCTTTCATCATCGGGATCACTTCCGCATAGTTCAATCTTGGTTCCGTGGCATTCCGACGATTCCTGTAATTCGGGAGTATTATTGAGCATAATCTAATTAAAAGCACTAAAGGTGTTATTTGGATCCTCTTATTTGAGGGGACACCTTAGTGTAATAGCCCGTTGGAACCGGGATGAAAAACTCTTAAGGTTGGGATGATGAGGAGGGGACTTCCAGCGTCAGGAAATGTCTTACAAGCAGATTAATCACTTTCTTGCATTAAAATGGGGTTAAAAAGGTTATAAAGTAACTTTAAGATTAATAGTGACTTAAACATTAGAAAAAGTGACTTTTAATCTTTAAGTGAAAAGTAAAGGGCGAATAAGGGTTATGTGGATTAAGTCAAAGGGGAAATATCTAGAAGAGGCACAAAGAAGTATAAAGGAAAGGTAGCGCTTCACTTTCTCACGATGATTTGATTTGATCTATTGTTTGGAGTGCTCTTGTGAACCAAGGTTTTCATCGGGGTTTTGGAAAAACCCTGCCATTTGAGTTTGGTTTCAGTGGTGCAATATCCACCCTAGCTAGACAAAGAGTTGGATCCATTCATGGTCTTCATTGGAGCTTCATTTGTGGTTTGTCTTCAGTTTATAGGTGCAACGATTTACCTAGGAGGATCGTGGGGCTTTCTTGAGGTCCGATTCTTCTTTTTTTGCAAGGCCATAGTGATTTAGAGGAGTCGTGAGGGTTTGGAGGGCCACTGGGAGTTTATTGAACGGCCCGATCCCTTTCTTGGCAGGGCCGTAAAGCTAGAAGAAGCCGTGGAGGGTTCCTTGAGGGGCCGATCCACCCATTTGCTGAGCCGTGAGGATTGGAGGGGCTGTGAGCATTTTCTGCAGTCCGAGAGGGTTTGGAGGAGGGTCGTGAGCCCTACTGGAGGGACGATTTGCCCAGGAGGAGACCGTCTAGCTTGGAGAGTGCAGCGTAAGGCTTGGAGAGCCTTTGGAGGAGGACACATCAGTGCATCACCTACTAGAGGAGGCCGTGGCATTATTCCAGGTTTTTGGTTTTGCATATTGTGTGTTTAATTAATATATTGCAGCTGCCATAGCAGCCATTAGAGAGTTGTATTGTTGTGATTGGGGTTTCATCCATAATAAAAATGCCCATGTTGTCTCTTCTATTTCATGTGTACATAGTTTACATACAATGTGTTTGACAGAAGTCTTTAATAGAATGTATGCAAACTGTTTATTAAAAGTTGTAAACCAAGATTTTGGCATAAGAACATATGTAATGCAAACTGTTTGACAAAAGCACACAACCAGAAACAACACAATTACACAACATATCATATATCCCATCCTAGCTCACTTGGGGATATTACAGTGGTATCAGAGCTGGAGATCTTGCCAGCCTGAGGGGAAAACAGTGAGGAGATATTTCAGGATGCTTCATTAAGTGACCAGCACTTAAATTTCAGCAGTGGTTTCTTAGGAAGAATCCGAGTTATTTAGCTGGCTGCTAATTTTGTTGGGGGCCGAATCCCTCTTGGCAGGAAACTGATATACAGGACAGACCTGTTAACTTGCTGCTGCTGTAGGCTGAGTTGGTGGGCTGTAGTAGTGGCTAAAGAGCCAGACCCGTCTGCTGATTGTGAACAGTTTAATAGGCAGAAATATCCACCGACAGGTTGCTGTTGGGACAACCTACAGCTGCTGATATTGCTGCCACCTACAGGCAGACTCATAACAGTGTATGTACATGTCATATATGGTATCATTTACCATTTGCTTACTGCTGAGTTGAAAAGATTGTTATTTCATACGCTGGCTGCTTCCTGGATATAGACGTTGTGGGTGTGTTGACATGATACAAGAGAAAACAGTTCAGAAAATACACAGCAGGGTGGATAATCAGCTTGCACACCAACTGTTTGTCAAAATGACTAAGTCATCAAACTAAGTAAAGAGGTGAAAAAAAAAATACCAGCATGGTATATTCCATGGATAAAGGAATGAAGACAACCCAGGAATACATAGGTGAAACTTGTCTAATTCTTCAAGAAAATCGAAAGCTTCTATCTGCACTGAGAGAACAATTGAAGATGGTGGAGGAGCATGCATCTAGCCATGTTGAGGATGTGTGCATAGAGGAAGACCAAACAACAGCCTATGATACACCATTGGAGCTAACCAATGAGGCCATTGTGTTGGATGGGTATACCTATGATGAAGTTTTCAAATTAGTAGAAGATAAGGATGCAACATCTTGTCCTACTTATGATGACTATGAGGAAATGTTCCAATCAGCCGATGTTGATGATCCAACATCTTTTCCCATTTATGATGCCTATTGTTATCCCCAACTTTTAGGGATAACTAAGGAGATGATGTCTCAAGGCCCTCAGGTTGCAGACATGGAGTATTGAGAGACAGCTTGACTAGCAGTGTCCACTTGCACAGATAGATACCCACCTCACCACCACAACTCCAGGTTCGTCACAACGGTATCCACCACATCAGCCGGCCTCCGGAAGACATTGGGTCTTGCTCCATGAGGTACCTGTTGCCGTCCTTATACACACTTGCAAACGTGAGCTAAGTCCTGCTCACTTAGTGTGTCCTCGGAGGCACAATGCCTAGGTTCAAAGTCTACGCTGTCACTTTGACTTGAACCTCTTCCGTCTAGGCTAACTCCTAGGGAAGCCAAGGGGGGTAGACCCTAGTTACTAGATGAGGTTAATGTTGAGTTTAGTACCTGAGGAGGTGTTCCCCATGTGTTTTCCCTCCTTAGCACATGTGGGAAAGTCATTTGGCACTTTGTCCTAGTACTTTATGTCTATTTGTACTTTGACTTTGGTTAAAGTGCATTATGTCACTTTTGGCTAAAGTCAACATTAAATTACCTTTTTGGTGATTTTGAGGAGACATGAGTTGACTTAGGGAATTAACCCAAAAGTGGGTTTTGAGATTACATTTATGAGGAGTGATCTCAACCTTTGATTTAG
>JZKD02S1983171.1:1196009-1209058 GCA_000966675.3 Picea glauca
TGAGTGCTTTTTATGGTTGCCAGTGAAAGCGGTCCAATAGAGTAAGTGCTATTGGGGCATGCTTGGCTCATGTGTAAATCTCACTTGCATTTTCTTGTATCTTTGTATCTCTTTGCATCTTGTGTAACCATTGTATATCTTTGATTCTTTTGTAAGTAATTGCAATCTTTAAGTTGTGGGTAGTTTAACTTATTTCACTTGTAAACACTTTGCAATTAACCACCCTCAAACTTAGTTGACCCCATTGCCCCAACCTTAGGCACTAGTCTTAGTTGACTTAGGGAAAGGGCTGATTGGCATATAGATAGACTTGCACTTTGCATAAGCTGCCTTAGCATCTTAGGCTAGTTTTCCCCTTAGCCTTTAACCAATTAAAAACAACTCCTAGAACATAACGTTAAATCCAATCTAGTAACTAGGGTCTACCCCCCTTGGCTTCCCTAGGAGTAAGCCTAGAAGGAAGAGGTTCCAATCAAGGTGACAGTGTGGACTGAGAACCTAGGCATTGTGCCTCCAAGGACACACTAAGTGAGCTGGACTTTGCTCACGTTTGCAAGTGTGTATTAGGACGGCAACAGTGCCTTTTACAAAATTTGACATTTTTACCTTAGCCAATTATTTGTTGATTTCTGACTGATTTAGACTCCTCATGGACATTGACCTAGAAAAAACTTGTCCAAATGAGCTGAAACTTGGTTCAATGGTGTAGGGGGTCATAAGCCATTTGATTTGAGCACTCACATGGTCACACCCCTATACAAAATCCCCAAGGACCAAATTTTTACATTTTTCATAAAAAATAATTAAAAATTTCCAAGTTACGGGAAATTTTAATTATTAAAAACACCTATCAAAACTTAATGGAATTCCACAAGACTCTAGGAGATGTCTAGCATGGTCATTTACAACACTTTTAGCCCTTAGTTACCTATTGGGCTCGATTATTAGAATGCCTTTCACCACTTTGGAGGATTATTGGGTGAAAAACTCAAGTAATTAAAATCACTGAAAAAGAAAAATTAATTACCTAAGGAAAAAACACTCGATGAAAGGATTTCTGTAATGATAAAGTCCTAGGCCACTAAATCATCACAACTTGACCCATGCTAACATGTTACATTACAAAATTTTCCCACACAGGGGAGCGGGCATTCCGTGGAGAGAGAAAGAAGTTCTAGGGGCAGGATTGCCCTGCTGAGCCATAGGTCTTCAACCTTGTCATTGTACAAAGTACATGTCTTCATGGTACATGATGTTGACACCTAGTTGAAATAGGTGGTCAACACTCACTAGCCTTTGGGGGGACTCCCTAGGCACAATGAAGCGCCTTGTTGGCTGATCTAAGGTTTGATTTCTGCGTCAAAACTAAAAAATCAGTGAGTTGTTTTGTCTTGGACAGCCTGTGAAAGCGATCCAAAACAATGAGAAAATCGATCTTATACGCTTGGAGAGAACCTGTAGGGTTAGCACAATGAAGATAGACTGGAAAGAAGATGAAAACTATTCAAAATGATCGAAATTAACCATGATAAATAGTTCAGAAAAATGACATATCAGATTGCAAAATTACCATAATACCGCCAAGAAAAGAGGTTTGAATAACAAACACAAAATTCTTTACTGATCCGCTTACAAGAGAGCTGATTATACCACACTTGACAAGCCTACAACCAGTACACTGATTACTTTGCTCAAAGATGAGCCACTAGACTAGAGAAAGAGAGAGAGAATAATGAGAGAGACACTATGATGCTGCTGCAGTAACCGACGAAATAACCAATGGCAAGCCTCCAATATCTAGCTAGTGAGGGTGCACATCCAAGGGAAGAAGAGAGGACGGATGAGGAGGATAATAATAGGAACTAGGCGCATGATGGAAGCATGTGAAAAGGAAAAAAGCAAAGTATGAGTGGATGTGGAAGAGGAGTAGTGAGATAAGTGAGTGTGAGTGTGAGTTTGACTGGATGGAGAGGAGTAAATGCGCATAGAGAGAGGATAATGAGTGCACCATACTAGTTTAAGGATGCATGAATGGAGTGAGTGGCGAGTTAAGTGAGAGAGAGAAGGTAGGTGAGGCGCATGGATGCATGAGATAGGCTAAACATAACTGCATGTCCAAGTAACTGAGACATGCTGCTAGTTAACTAGCCATGCGTCCACATACATGTGAGAGGAGAAGGTGCATTGTGGAAAAGAGGATGAGTGGAAGTGAGAGTGAGAAAAGAGCCCAAGTCAACTAGAGTGAGGGGGTAGGTGAAGGATATATTTAGCTGCCACATGAGTGAAGCTCAGTTTAACTCAAGCATGAGGGAGACTATATGGCTAAACTCATGCGACCCCTTCTCCCATCATTAATTAATTATCACATGCTCAAATATTTGGAGATATGCGCCCTAGCTTAGGTGGATTCCACATCATTTCGTAGAGATGCCACATGTCGACCTCTGAGGATGTCACTTGGCACTGCATGGATGATGACTGAACCTGCTAAAAATATCCATCTGGTCCCAAAAATTTGAAACTTGTTGAAACTGACCCAAACTTTCCACAAATGATCGGCATGACTGGGCGAGCACCATCATGTGTCTACTACTAAAAATAGACACTGCTAAAAATAGAAAGTCCTCACATGTCCATGATATTATACTTCATTGGATTCGATTTTCCGCAAGGAATCCGAATCCATAATTATAATTGACATGCATGCCCTGGTGCTCAACTTGCTAAAAATAGAAAATCGTCCGAATGCCCTTGACTTTATACTCATTGATCTCGTCTACTTGCAAGGGATCTGAATATGTGATCAAAACTGACATGCGAACCCTGATGCTCAACTTGCTAAAAATAGTAAACTAGGTCATATCATCCCGAAAAAAGTCCCAAAGACTCTGGAAGTCTTAAGGATCAATACTGTGATCTTAGAATCTGAATTTGGTGCCTAGAGCAAAACTTGCTAAAAATAGAAATTTCCTGGACGTCTCCCGAAAAAGTGTCATCAGGCCTAGAATCCTGCAAGGACTCATACTGTATGCTCAGAACTGCCTCAAACTGCCAAGAGACCCACTCAAACCGTGTCTCCAAAATTTTAGCAACACTTGTATATCTCTAAAAAATGCATGGAAATTAAGTCATTTCTGACTCCGAACCAAGCGACCATATACTGATCATGTACCTACCTCATGTGGGAACCAACCTCCTACTCAACATAAGTACTGAACTTTGGAAAAATCTCAGTATGCCAATCGTAATGCTGCACACTGGCTCTTAACCCTCAAGATTTTCAAGGGTGAAAATCTAGGGGTTAACACAACCTCGGTTCTAATGAGTTCCCTAGGTCGAGCTAGGCTCGCAAGGGTTTAGAGCATACATCGGGGAGTTGAGGAGAAATGTTTATTTGCCAAATTGAAATGCATAAAGTAAATACTCTAAATGGAACTAATCTAGCAAAAATATCTAACTAAGTTAATCTAGAAATTGAAATCTAATCTAAGCTAACTAGGAACTGGAAACCTACTCTAATGTTTTGCGGTGCTTGTGATAAGTTTTAAGGTTAATTTTAACTTTCCCTTTAGGTGTGAATTGTAAACTTGAAGCAAAATGAACACAATAAAACAATCACACAATGACATTGTTTCCCCCTAGGGGGATTGAAGAGTGACGACTAGGTTGCCCACTTATTTTATTGATGCTACTTACAATGCTCTTTGGGAAATGCTTGTGGTCCCTTAACAAGACAAGACCACCAAGCTTACACGTTTTCAATGTGTTTTTTGAAGTATGGGGTGCTTATGGGGGGGTCCCGAATGCTTCGATTATGCCAAAATCCGGCAAAGTCTCCCCTTGTTTATTCAATAACCTGCAAAAAACAGCAAGTGAAAGAGATCAAATGGCCCCAAAAAACACTTGGAAAGTGTCTTTGGATCATAAAACTATAATGCCCAAACTTGCAGAAATTTTTCTAAGTAAAAATTTAAATGAACTAGTGAATTACAACACTAAAACTAGCCTAAATAAGAGCTCTTTTAATAAATTTTGTTTGCTGTTTGAAACAGCAAACAAATGAGCACTAAGTAGCTTGATTTTACAATGAAATAGCCTTTTAAAACAATCACTTTTAAGCCTTTAAAATTCTAGATGAAGTACTTGCAAAAAAGTGATAATTCTACTTTAGATCTAGCTTTTAGATGAGAAAATGAAACTTGAATCTAGATCTAACTAGTATGCATGCAACAATAGAAACTAAATCTAACTTTTTCAAATTTGATCTAGATCTATTAAAGCATGCAAAATAAAGTAGCCAAAGAAATATTAAACTTTGTGAAGGAGAGAAAGAATAAGCTTGTGCTTGGAACTTTTTGGGCAATGAGTGAAGATTTTTAATGACAAAATCAGAAATATCTCATTCACACATTTTGTCAAACACTTGACTGACCTGAGATTTTAGTCTTTAATAAATACCTTTAAAACAGAAAGCAACTGAAAGCTAAAATATTTAAGTCAAGCAAATCACTGATCCATACTCTGATAATGCAACAAGTAGACCAGTGATTTTGGTCCAATGACCGGGGTAAAAACCCCACTGTGGGGAATAACCATAGAGAGATTATTTCTATTATTCAAGAGCAAATCTGAAATTTCTTTACAACCCAAAAATTTAATGATTCCAACTCAACAAAATCAGAAATGCAAATCACTTATCTCAGCCATGAAACAAGCTTCTAAACTGCCCACACGTGCCACAATCTGCAGCCCGATTTCTGCCTGGGAAATCGTGTCACTGTTCAGATGTCAAACATCAACAATAAATACACAATAATCTGCCTCGGGAATCATGCTAGCAGGTACAATACGACTTGTACGGATTTCTACCTTGAAAACTGTGCCTCCCTCTCGCTGTACGTATTGTTATCACTCTTGTTGTACGGACTGTATGATGTCACTGTCTTGGGAATTGTGCACTCTAATTTACTTTGGAAACTTTTCTCCAAACTCTCTCTAGAAATCAGATCTCTCTCTCCTTTTCTCTTGTGTGTTCTCTGTGTATTTTTCTTATTTCCCAAACATGTATATGTACTCTCTCTTTTCCCAAGAAACCCTAACTTATATAACGAATTCAATCTAATGGCTATCATAAGTCTAATCTGAGGGCTCACATTTAATGCTCCTCATTAATTACAAAGTAAGTAATAAATGCACATTAAATACTTTTGGGTCTGTAACATACAAAATATATAAATATTAAGTGATAATAATCATAAATAATAATAATAATAAATAGTTATTAATTGTATAAGGGACGCATCCTTTCATGGATGGTCACCATATGTGCCTTTAGGTTCTCTATATATTTGGCACTCTCATTGTACATCTATTCATCATATATTATCTATTTTATCTCATTATATATATTCTTATTCAATATATTTATTGTCCAGTATGGATTACAGTTATTCATTCCATTTATGATGGATGTTCGTCGTAAGAACTAGATTGGTTCTTTACATTGGTATCAAAGCGGTGTTTCTGGTCCAGGCCATTGGACATGTTATCCCCGATATCTAGGGATAACTAGGAGATCATGTCTCGAGGCCCACATGGTCCTAGACATGGAGTACCGAGAGCAGGAGTGACTTGAGCATGGCCCTGGAGGGCCCATCTTTCTTCTTCTCAGTCAGATTTGTCCTTGGGATTAGCCACCCTAAATAGAAAGAGCTCTCCATCGAGGTGACAGTGGGTGGGGAAGCTCATGTTACGCTAGTTTGAAGCCTTGACTCAAGCTACCAAAACCTTTCCTACAAACTGTGCGATAACATGCCACACTCAGAAATTTTGAGTTCTCTAACTCCAAGGTCTTTGACCAAGAATCCGGTCTTTGGCCACTCACTATTTAGAATATCCTTTAATAATTATTCCGCTTCCAAGAAAAATTCAAGAAGATCATAACCAGAAATTGAGTTGGAAGTACAATACATTCTGCTGCTACCTACATATAAAGGAGAAAAAACACAACTTGGCCGTTAGCCATCTTAAATTTAGAAGTCCATTGATAAAAAATTATTTTGCTACAAATTTGAACATATTAGAGGGGTATATAAGGTGAACTGTGGAGACGTTGCACCTAATTCGCCCCCATCAACCGTTCTCTCCGTCCGCAGTATTCATACAACTGCTGCCAATATCTATCGAACCGAGTGCAAGTCGATACAATTGGTTCTATAGTTGGTCGATACAGTTAGTGTTGACTTAGAGAAACGTTCCACAAAACCAAACAATTGAAAACAGGCATCCACTGCAAGGTATAGAGGGAATACCTTCTGATCGTGCTATACGCAGATAAGAACAACAAATTCCGCAGCGCAATCTGTCTTTACTCACTAAAGATCATTGAAAACGCGGGAAATTATTCACGAAGGAAGTATAGGAGTGTATCATAGAAGGGAAGAGACGTCGTGGTTAAACTCTAGCCACCAATTAACACTTGAAACGTTGTGGTGAATCACCAAGAGACACGTGCGAGTAATACACATAGTTGGGGGTTCATTACTCGTCTATGGAAATTGTCCATTGCCAATAATCGATAAGAGCAAGGGCATACATTGGTCCCTTTCCAATCCGTTGGGAAGATTAAAAAACAAGAAAAAGAAGATTTAGGCAGTTTTGATTGTTCATCATAAACAATGTCGTCACCATCCACAGGACATGACCGTTGAACCTTAGCTTCATAATTTAATTAAAGGCTTCCCCATCCACAAGACGTGACCATTGAATCATAGCTTCCTAATTTAATTAAAGGCTTAAGTCCTGATACAAGTCAAAAAGAGAGATTGTAATAGTTCAAAACCATATTAATTATAGAAGACAATTTTTTTGTAAGGAGACATAAAGTTGCTACAAAAAAGAAAATTGAAAGCCAACTGTTATACATTGTATAACATAAAGTCTAAAGGAAGGATTTTATAACTTAAATGGAAGTGGATTCTGAAGTCAAGAAATACAATTTAAAAAAAGAAAAGATATTCAAAGTTCATTATATTATATTATATGACAAAAAAATAAAAAGGTGATTAATATTATTAAGGAGACTTGAAATATATATATATATATATATATATATATATATATATATATATTTCAAGTATAAGGGCTATATATATTATATAAAAATGAAGAAAAATAAAGGGTTTTTTCCAGCAAAGAAAAAAAAAAGGGTTACCAAGTGAATAAGAAGTACCTTTCATTAAAAGTACATAAAAGGAGTTCTCAGGGTTAATATTTTTAAGGAGTATCAGAAGTGGATCTTGCAAATTGAGGGGCACTTAAAAGAGAAAAAAAATATAGAATAAAATAATATATATTCCAAAGTTAAAGGATTAAAAAAAAGAAGTGAAAAAGTGTATTATTTTAAAAGTGGGTTCTTGAAATTCATACATTTATCATTTATTAAAAAAATAAGAAGTGAACTATGACATCTACAAAGAAAACATTTTTTGCAAAATGTCCCAATTGCTCAAAAGAGGAAGAGTATGAAAGAGGCCTTATGAATGGAACTCGCCCTTGTCCATATTGTAAAAAGATTTTTACTTTAGTAGAAAATCAAGGTGACACGCATTGGGAAGTGAAAATAGAAGAATTAGAGAACCGACTAATTCATTATCAACAACACAACAAAAATTTACAATTTCAAGTTGGGTTGGAGCAAATGCTAAAAAACCAAGAAGAGAGACAAAAACAAAATCTTGAGGGAAAATTACTAGAAAAAGACAAAGACTTTTCTTACTTAAAAAAGCACAACCAAAAGTTATTGGTACAAATAAACGAGGCAAAAGATAAGAAGTAAAGGGATCAAAAGTTAGAACAAGCTAATCCTGATCTCTTTAAGAAATTAACAGAGAAAGATAAAGAGAATTGTCATTTAAAGAACCATAATCAAAGCTTAGTTGAACAAATCAAGAAGTTAAAGAATGAGAAGAAATTATCCGAAAAAGATGAAGAAACCTCTCACTTGAGAATACTTAATCAACAATTGCTTGCCCAAACTAAAAGTTTAAAGAATGAAATAACGAAAAATTTGGAATAACAAAATGAGGACGACAAGTCAGGAAATAAGGAAGAACTTTTACGTTTAAGGCGACATAATCAAGAATTACTTACCCAAATTAGAAAGCTAAAGTATGAGAAGAAGTCTTTATAAGAAGAGTTAGATCACAAAGAAACAATGACTAAATCAGTTGAAATAGAGAGGCTTCTAGTTCAAAAAATCCAAAACTTAGAGAAAGAAACAAACACTGATCCAATTGAACTATCAGAAACATCAAAAGTTGAAAAAAAATCCAATAACAATATTCATAAGAGATTTGGGTGCCTTATCATCATCCAAATCACAAGAGTCGTTACGACCAACAACAAGGTCAAGAGGAATCTAAACAATGTTCTTCTTACCAACAACTAAACTACAACATTGAAAAAGAATGAAGACAAAATCGACAACTTCTATGGAAGCCTAAAATAAGAAATCCTATCCGAACAATTAATCATCAAACAGTTCCAATGAAAGTAGATTTGGGATGGATCACTTCCAAAAAGATGCAACATATTACTTCAGGAATTCAAAAATTATATCGTTTTGTTTCTTCAAGTGTCACACTTACAAAACAAAAGATCATGATAAGTCAGTTTGAGTTAGAACAATAGATAGGTCCTTCTCTAATCATGCTTTGAGGACAAAACATTTTTAAGGGGAAGGCGATGTAACATACAAAATATATAAATATTAAGTGATAATAATAATAATAATAATAATAATAATAATAACAAATAGTTATTAATTGTATAAGGGACGCATCCTTTCATGGATGGTCACTGTTATCCCCCACTTTTAGGGATAACTAGGAGATCATGTCTCGAGGCCCACAGGTCCTAGACATGGAGTACCGAGAGCAGGATTGACTTTAGCATGGCCCTAGAGGGCCCACCTTTTCTTTCTTCCAACATCTTTATCTTGTCAGCAACAACAACATCCATCACCATCGGCTTGGTCCTGTGTCAGAGATGGTTCTTGCTCCATGAGGTAATTAGTCCAGGTATCATGGTATGTGTCACTTTGATCGTCAAAACCATTGAATGTATGCATCTGACTCTTTTTATTTCTAACAACTGCTTGGATCTTACACTTGCCCACTTGACCATGTTTGGAGGGATTGACAGGGTGCTCTAGCAGGCCTGTTTCTGTAGGTTTTGGTTTGCCACTAGGGGGATTTCTGAAAAGCCATCGTCTACTCCCATCATAGCTCCACTATTTCCATCTTGTTTCCCGCTCACTTATCCCTTTTCACTTGTTCGGGCATTGGGTTGACCTATTTTTCAAGACTGCACCTTATCTCGTTGGAAGAAGGGGCTAAAGGCCCAGAAGGTAAAATCAAGCTGGTAAAAGATAAAAGCCTAAAAATAAAACCTCGAGATGCTTCGCCCAAGGATCCCTGAGAAAGCAATAAAAGGCTTCTCAGCAAGAAACAAGAGGGACCCGAAAAAGTAATAAAACAAGACCTAACCAGGGGATAGGGGGTCTCATCACGAGCCAACCTATTAGGTCCATGGGTACCTAGCAGTATGACATTGCCATCAGCTGGTTACCACGCCAGGGCAGTGACTCTTGGTTGCATGGCTAAGGGAAAGGGGGTCTCATCACGAGCCAACCTTCTCATCTCTGTGAAAGTACTTGTGGGTAACGCTGTCACCACTGGTCACCACGCTAGGGTAGTGTCCCCTGATTAGCTCTTGAACAAAAAGAAAAACAATAAAAGATAAAAGAATAAAAGGCAAGAATGGGCTTGGAAAAAATGCATCCAGGATAGGTACAACTCGCCTTCTACAAAAGCATCCACAGGTAACATTTTGCATCCTTGGCCCTCGTTGCACCCAGATGCTTGGACATTCCCTAACCACATCACCCACTTACATGGCTTAGATGAGGTCCTTTCCGGGAACTTTCCTTTTCCAGCGGGCACTAGCCCAATAGGGTGCCTTGTCCTTTTCTCTAAACTTGTATTGTAGGCTTGTGTAACGTCTTTGAGCTGTTAACTGATGTATCAGGGATTTTATGCACATGTTTAATAATGTTGATGATGAGATGTGATTGACATTGCTATGATCCCTGTGACTGATGAGCCCATGGAGGGCGTAGCTATTGATGTGCAGGACCATGCCCGACGGACAGGTACCACTTTGGATCGGTATACATGGGGAGATGATCAGTTCGGACCTCCATGGGGCTGAAGAGCCCATCAGGTGGATGTTGAGACCCCATCAGGGGGCAGAGACAGGACAAAGATGGATCAGGGGCTTTGCACCAGGGAAGAAGAGGACGTTCCACCAGAGGCACTTTGGCAGAGCTTGACCTAGGGGGATGGACCCTCTTTCAGTGGAACGTTGGCCTTGGAAGGCCTGGGACGTCACCCTTGATGACCATGACGTCATCCAGCCTAGTGGATGTCTTGGGAGGCAGACTGGGCAGTATTGGCACGTGTGGCATGATGGAGGAGCCCAAGGAGGGCTAACGTTTTTCTTCAGGATGCTCCATTTGTCCTAAAAGGGACCAACGTCTCCTTTGGAGGGGCTTGATGTCTCTTTTCAGCTTGATTAGGGTTTTAAATTAACATTTTAATGTAAAACAATATGATTTTAGTGTTTTGGCCTTGTCGGCCTTTTTATGACCTAAAAGTAAAATTAGGTCATTGATACAATATATATTGAGGGTTTTTACTCTCATTTTATCATCTTATCTCACTCACCACTTGGTGAGGTCTGAAATTTGCACCCTATTCTAGGGTTTTGGCTGATTTAGTGATGCGCACTTGTTGAAGGAGGATTTTCTTGGCATTTTTGGCATTTATTTCGGTGGAAGGTGTTACAACTAGGGTTTGCTACTTGATTTCTTGGTTAAATGTAAGTACATTTATGCAAAAGTTCTTGAATGAATGGTTGTAGTTTTATTTCTCTTGCATTTATGGTTATAATTTGCTGAATAAACCCTAGGGGACAAGCACACATTGTAGGTCCTTGTCTCATGTCCCCGTCAAGATTCTTGGCCATTTTATTTGCTGAAATGAGATAGAGCCTTGCCTTAGCAACACTCTACTCTTTCATGCTGAAGAAGATTGAGCCTAGCCTTAGCTACACTCATTTTTCCCCTCTTCATATGCTAGCCGTTTTACTTCTCTGAGCTAAGAAGAAGAAGACTCACCAGGGCCTAGTTCATCTACACCTTGATGAGCCATTTTTCCAGGGTTGGCTGGTAAGGCCTTGCCATAGCAACACGTTGCCTTGTAAACCTTATTATCTTAGTATTAAGCTATTTCCAGAGCTAGCCGTCCTTGCCATTGAGTTAAGGAAGGAGGAGAGAGCACCGAGGCCTAGTTCTCCTACACCAAGGTGAACCTCTCTCCCCTAGGGTTTGTGTCCTTGAGGCCTTTCTCTAGCAACACCTGAAGGCTTAATCCTCTAGTCCTTAGCCTCATTATATTCTTTGATCCTTCAGCTCTTGCGTCCTTCACTTTTGACTCCATTAACCCTAAGGCACTGATCTAAAGACCTTTTGTCTGAAGTGAACTTGAGCACAACAACTCTCAAAACCTTGAATCAAACCCTAACTACTAACCCTAGCTTAGGAACTAACCTATTGCTGCCGTCATCTCTAGCTATATTATCATTTGTGCAGCTAACGTTTTCCTTGTAAGCAATTGAATGACGATTTAAAGGCATTAACTGAATAAAGTATTGATTTGTTACGATGAATGCCACATCGTTTTAGCATTTGTTGAAGAAGTGACTTAATTACCATTGCTATTTTATAAATATTGACTTCGTCAACATTCATTATCAAATTGCTTATAAGAATATCAGATAGTCGTTGATTTACATGAAGTACTAACCAATTGAGCATCTTGCATATATCAGTTTCATTGTTGCTTTGTCTCAGGCAGGTGCATCTCTTTTTTTGGTTATACTTTATTATTGGCTATTTAGCCGGACTATCTGCTCGGTGGTGACTTGTGAGGGGGGAATAACTGCTTTATCCCGTAATCCTTTGCATTCTCAAAACCCCAGGTCACCGGGGATGTCTCCCCTGGGCCTTACCTCCCTAAAGAGAAAGAACCGTCCCATTGTGGTGACATTGGGTGGGATTGGTTCTTGTTACGCCAGTTTGACCTTCAAAGCTCAAGCCTTTTATCCTTGCTACAAACTGTGTGATAACAGTCACCATATGTGCCTTTAGGTTCTCTATATATTTGGCACTCTCATTGTACATCTATTCATCATATATTATCTATTTGATCTCATTATATATATTCTTATTCAATATATTTATTGTCCAGTATGGATTACAGTTATTCATTCCATTTATGATGGATGTTCGTTGTAAGAACCAGATTGGTTCTTTACAGGGTCCTGTTATCGCACGGTTTGTAGGAAAGGTCCAAGAGCTTGAGTCAGGGCTTGAAACCGGCGTAACAGGAGCTTCCCCACCCACTGTCACCTTGATGGGGAGCTCTTTCTATTCAGGAGGGCAAGTCCAAGGGAGACGTCCCTAAGGCAATCTGGGTTTAAAGAAGGGCTAAAGGATGAAAGACCAAGATTAAGGTTCCCTTTCACAGATTGCTGCCCAAGTGAGATAGTCAAGAAGAGAAACCCGCTGAAGAATGCACCTGCTTACGAGACAAAACAAATACAACTAGAGTATGTGCATGCAATGGGTTAGTACTTCATCAAATTTATGACTATCTTCAAATATATATATGAGCAATGAGTAAATATAATTATTGACGAAGTCAATGATTATCAAACAAAGGGAAAAGTCACTTCTTCAATAAGTATATCAAGAGCATTCAATGTGTACAACTAAACCATGTATCATATTATTAATGCAATGTCAAATCAACTCATATACATAAGAATGTTGCATCACTATATAATGTTGCTGCAATGATGTGACGTCAACCTCAACCAATAAGACAATGAGTGCAACGTTTGAGCAAATAAGCTTACAGTTATGA
>JZKD02S1983171.1:1226445-1243449 GCA_000966675.3 Picea glauca
ATGCTATTGTTATCTAATGAAATGCAAACATCTATAATAATGGCTTAAACATTAACATGGTATCAGAGCTAAGCTGAAGGAAGCATCTTTCGCAAGAGAAAAACGTCACTGTTGCAGTACCTGCAAATTAGGGTTTTTCAAAAGTGAATCTTTTCAGCCCTAAAGCTATCTAGAAAGTTGCGCCCTCCCCTAAGGATCAATTTGGCATCATCAACGCACTTTTTCAGTGGCTAGATCTCCCGGAAAGTGAAACCCTAGTTTCACAAAGTACCAGAAAAAATAGTACCAGAAGTGCCAGAGGTACCAGAAGCACCAGTCCAGAAATCCGCAGATCAGATTTGAAGGGGCAAAAGTTGGATTTTCTCAGATCCAAACACACCAGGCAGCTCGCCTCAGCCAAGCGCATCTCCTGGTAAGTTTAGTTTTTGATTTTGAGCACTTTCATTTTTCGGTCATTTTCCTAGCTCTAGGTAAAGATGTCTGCAAGCATTAAGCTTGTTGACAAGTTAGAAGGAGTGGAAAACTTCCGTTCCTGGAAGTATAAGATTGGTCTCATTCTTGAAGAGAATGACCTAGCAAGATTCTTCAAGGAAGAATTACTGGAACCCGAAGATGCTGCAGAAAAGGAAAAGCATCAAAAGGACACAATAAGGGCTAAAAGAATCATTGCAGATTCAATCAAAGACTATATGATCCCTTATGTGTCATCTAAGAAGACCCCAAAAGAAATGTTTGATGCCTTGACCAGACTATATGAGGGAAATAACATAAACCAGAAGATGAATCTCAGAACCCAACTTAAGAATACAAGGATGCAGAAAGGAGAAATGATTCAGGAATATTTCTCCAGAATCTCAGAATTCAAAGAACAGCTAGAAGCTATTGTAGATACCATCGACGAAGACGAACTTATAATGACGGCCCTAAATGGTCTCACAAGACCTTGGGATGCCTTCATCCAGACGATATGTGCCAGAAAGGAGAAACTGAAGTTCGACAGCCTATGGGAAGAATGCATCCAAGAAGAAGCAAGAGTAGCAAATCGGGAAGCGTTACTAGCTAAGGATGATGATCCAGCCCTAGCTACTCACACCAAAAGAGGAAGGAAGAAACCCTACTTCCAAAAGGAGACTCATAAAGAGCCTCAACAATCAAATAAATTCAATCATAAAGAATCTCATCCAAGGAGATTTCAGAAGAAAGGACAACGAAAGGAAAGAGACTACTCATTTGTACAATGCTATCATTGTGAGAAGATGGGACACATTGCGAAGTTTTGTCCAGCCAGACGAGAAGAATACAAGAGAAAACAAAAGAGACTTCATGCCCATGTAGCCGAAGATGAAGAGCCACCTGCAAAGATGATGAGAGAGGAGATCAAAGACCATGTGTTGATCTCATCCCTCTTAGGATCTGTAACACCTGGAGAGGACACTTGGCTCATTGATAGTGGTGCATCCAAGCACATGACGGGACAAAGAAATATTCTCTCTTGTATCTCAGAGAAGAAGTTTTCTCAGAAAGTGACACTTGGTGATGATTATCAGTACCCCATCAAGGGAGTGGGAGAATCAAACCATAAACTGAATTAAGGTAATTCACTAAAAATGAAGGACATACTATATGTACCAGGCTTGAAGAAGAACCTACTCTCCATTTCAGCTTTAGAGAAGAAAGGCTTCTGAGTTGCCTTTATAGATGGAGAAGTTCTTATGTGGGCTAAGGGAGAAACCTTAAATGAAGCAATCGTCATTGGTAATGAAGAAAATGGATTGTATAAATTAAAGGGTCACTCAGAGGGAAACGATGATAGACCCAATCAACCTTACAACTCAAAAGGAGGCAAATCCAGCTGATGTAAAGATGTTTTCAAATGTTGAGGTACAAACAAGCCAAAAATATCAAGAAGACTCAATTGCAAAATTTAATCAACAAAAAACTACAAGTATACGAAGTAAGGATCAAGTTGCAAGGATGCCTTATCAACATCCTAATCACAAAAATGGATACTTTAGCCAATCCTTGTATCAACAGAAACAAATGACCAGTATGTCAAAGAATATTACTTCCACTACAAGTGATGCTCAAAATAGAAGTTATCATGGGAGTTGAAATACATCAAGTTCTTTCCAAGAACCCTATAAACTCCCCATGCAGAAGATCGAATTAGGATGGGCAGACTCCTTTACAATGCGACAGTTCTGCTCAGCGCTTAGAAGATCCTATCGTCTCAGGTCCTCAACGATTACTAACTCGATAATGAAGAATCATGCGACAATAATTACAAGCTAGCGCAAGAGATAAGTCTTCCATAAAGTATGCTTTGAGGACAAAGCATTTTTAAGGGGAAGGCAATGTTATGAACATAAATATACCTATAAATAGATATTCATAACATAATAATAATTAATTAATAAATAATAACTATTAATAATGAAAGGACATGTCTCAAATGACATGACTATTGGTGAAAGGGCACCCCTGCGTGGGTATATAAACAAGCCCTCATTCTCAATTGTAATCATCTTATATCATCTTATCTATTCATATATTATTTACAGTCCTACATGGATTACTTTATTATATTCCAAGTATTTTGGATAATTCTTGTGTGAGCGAACTTTGTTCGTCTCATAAGTATACATGTATCAACTGTAGGGTTTTTAGGTTTCATGGAAGGAGCATCTGGTTTGTAGACTGAAGAAGGGTCTATATGGTTTGAAACATGCACCTAGGGCATGGTACATCAAGATTGACATGTATTTGGATGAACAGGGGTTCCAGTGAAGTCCTTCAGATTCCAACATGTATGTCAAAAGAGATGGTAATGATATAATCCTTCTAGTCATATATGTAGATGATATCATTATTACAGGTAGTAAGGCAAGTGTAATAACACATATCAAATTCAATATGAGCAAAGCTTTTAACATGACAAATCTAGGCCTACTACACTATTGTCTGGGTGTAGAAGTTTGGCAAACATGTAGCAACATTTTTGTCTCACAAACAAAATATTCTAGGAGTTTGCTGGACAAGTTCAGAATGATAGATTGCAAAATCACGTCTACACCTATGGAGAAAGGGTTGAAACTTTCAGCCAAAACTGACTCTAAGGCAGTTTATAAGTCAATATACAGGAAACTAGTGGGTACCTTGATATATCTTATAGCCACTAGACCTGATTTGAGTTTCGCTGTGATCTTCATTTCCAGATTCATGACAGTGCCAAACATAGAGCAGTGTATAACAACAAAGTGAGTGCTGAGATATGTGAAAGGGACACTTGACTTTGGCATTCTGTACATCTGAAGCAATGACCCTAGGCTGTGTGGGTATATAGATTCAGATTGGGAAAGTTCTATTGATGAAAAAAAATCCATTTATGGATATGTTTTCAGCCTTGGCACGAGTGCAGTCACATGGACCAGCAAGAAGTAGCATGCAGTAGCCCTTTCATCAACAGAAGTAGAATATCGAGGAGCAGTGAAAGGAGCATGTAAGGAAGTTTGGCTCAGGAGGATGCTTTCAGATATGCAGATGCAACAAATAGAGCCAACACCCCTGATATGTGACAACCAAGGGGTGATGAAACTTGCCAAGAATCTACTCTTCCACAGGCGTACCAAACATGTTGAGGTACATTGCCACTTCATCCAACAACTTGTAGAAGATGGGTCTATCGAGCTGTAGTATTGTCCTACAGGGGATCAAACTGCAAACATTCTCACCAAGGCTTTGGGTTTTGAAAAGTATGTAAAATTCCAGGATAAGCTTGGTGTAGTTAGTAGATTGACCATTAAGGGAGGGTGTTAAAATAAATGTTAGTTTATAATGGTCAACTAAATATTAGACTTAGGCATTAATAAAGTCAATTCGACTTCAGGTTAGTTTATGCTTTTATGTCCTATTTCACTTTATCGGTTTATTCCACATTCATAAAGTGGATTGACTCGACTTGATTGTAGTCCTATACAAAAAAGCTTTCACTTTTTCATTTAAAATACAATATGGAGAAGTTTTTTGAGTTATCTTGGTTTCTTTATGTGCTCGATTTCCGTAATAACTTTTGGCTGATCATGATACAATAGTACAAGTCATCGTGATGACACATCTGATCATGGTACTCTAAGCTCTGATGTGATCGAGATAGGCACAAGATCTGCTCATATGCTGGATCATATCCGGCAAAGAAAATGAGGTATAACTGAATTGAAACTTAGGGGTAACAGGAGCCATAGTTCTACATTTTATTGAATGCTAAAAGAAAAACAAGAAATACCTTGTTTCTGTTACAAGGAACTGCATAGTCTTGGAAATGCATACAGCTACGGAAACATTTCCTGGAGTTTTCCAGCCATTTCCATACTGGAAATGCTTTATTTTTGAGTTAAATGGTAATGTGCTTTTACTGTGCCTTGGATACTGAGAAAACAGAATAAAGGGTTCATCATGGTTAATAGTTTCTCCAATGTGGTTAATTTCTATTAACTTAAAAAATTTGTCAGGCCAATTTTCATTGAAGATTAAAATTTAAGACTAATAAGGGGTCCATAATTGTTAATTTTTTCCAGTATGTCTGATTAAAAACAGTTTTGTATATATTTCTTAAAACTACTGACAAGTTCACCCAATCTAGTGCTATTAAAAAACATGCTTCTTTTTGGGGCTCTTGAATAACTAATAGCTATCTCCTTAAAATTTCAATGGATGCAAGAAGGTGCATCACTGCTTTAGCATATTCTTTAAAGGAATAGACCAGATGCAATCAACTATATTCATGTAGAGTATGCCTTCCATTCCATGATGTCCTATGATTCACTTGAAAATGGTAGACTTGCTTGTCATGTTCTCTATGTGAGGTCTCAAGCCAATGCTCAATTGGTAGATTTGAAAATGCAGGCTGCCAGTATGAGTGCCTGATGATGTTCAGGCACCGAACATGGAAGGATTATAGAATATAGAGAATGGATAGGTCAATATCACTTTAAATTTATACTGCTTTTCCTTCTTTGATAATGCGATGTACTTTATTTTTTCAATAAGGTGGAGTACTCACTCTCTTGGATCTTTAAAAGATTGACTTAGTGCAACAATTTACACTATCACGATTCTGTAAATCTGCTAGTGCTGTGTAATTTGGTTCACTGATGTTCATGTAATTGCATATGTTGTCTAGTTTCCAGTCTGAAAATTATGTCCAAAATGTGATATGATGTTATACTATTTATGTGTGTCTGATCAGTTGCAGATTCAAAACATAACTGCAAACTAAAGTTATACATGTTGGCTCTGTGATAGTTTCTAAATCCTTTTTCCCATTGTGTACTGCTGATGCAAGTTTAGGGAATGTTTACAGGTTAGCTGGTTCAGTTTTGATCCTAATGTTCACATAGAAAGAGAGCAAATGTGCTGTTACCTGACTCACACAACTGCGTCCACTCACCAGCTTATCAAAGAAAACTTGCATGAGACACCTACATATGGAGGCTGGGTTGAATCAAAGGGACCACGATATTGCCCATCTATTGAAGACAAGGTATGCACAATAGCCTAGCATGTAGAATGATGATTTTCTTTTGCCTTATATCCTAGGTTAGTCTGTGGTGTACATGTGAATATGCAGTTCACATTTGCTTGATGTCTCTTGGTGACAAGTATGACCACCCAGTTAACATACATCCACAGGTGCACATACATTTGACCAAGCATTGTTGGACCTTTAGTCACTTAAAAGGTGGAAATAGAAATGGTTTTTCTAACCATTATAAAACTATGCTCTAAATTTTAGAACGTCTATGTAGTAGAACTGATGTGTTAAATACCTTTGTCAATGATGGAACGGGCCATTAATTATCGATCATAGCAGGGATGAGTTTATGACTTGATGTGTTAAATACCTTTGTCAATAATGGAACGGGCATTAAATATTGATTATAACAGGGATGAAGTTATGTCTAGTGATGTAATCCAGTTCATCTTTGATCTCTTGGAGCTACTTGGGTGAAGCTAATATTACTAGACTCAGAATCGACAAAAAATCGGTGAGGCAAAAGAGCGAAGAGTTTGAATTGGATTGGAAAAATATTGGCAAATACAAAAATATAAAGATATACACATATGTTGAATTAAAAAAGATTTTTTCATGGATATTCAATAAAGCCATGTCCATACAATGCAAACGATCAATAGATGTCTAAAATATCATAGATGAATAGGTATCTCATATATAATATGAGTCCAGACTGCAAGGCGAGAGATGGAAGCATATGCTTATAAAAGTTAGCAAAATATTGAATACTTAGGTCTGATACTAAATAGTAAAAAAACTAAGAAGCAGGTTCTCCTATGTGTTCAATTGCTTGACCCTCAAGGTTCTCCAGGTCCTCGAGGTGAAAAAGAGGAGCCTTCTCCGATTGAATCCAATCGGATGTAGGATCTAGCTCTTCATCTTCCAAGTTCAGGTGAATAGCTGAATGATCCAAACCTATCATCATCATGATACATTGAAATGTGAATTAAACTTTAAAGTTTACTCTTTAAATTTTAAATGAATCCTTCCAATTCAAATTCAAAGAATGTGGCTTTGGGTTTCTTGATTAGGGTTGAAACTTTCAATGCATGTTAGAAGCCCTCTACCAACCTCCCCATCCTCAATAAATTTGGAGTTATCATAAAAATATATTGGGTTTAAAATGTACCCAAGAACATGTAAGGGAGAATGCAATTGCCTATCCCAACGCTTATCAATAATATGCAAAATAGGTATATACTTCGCCTCTTCCCTATATCTTGTTTTGATGGCCTCTTTGGTGAGATCCATCACCTCATAAATGTAACACATAGTGGGTTTATCACCATCAACCATCTTGAAAGATCAAAGTCAATTGTCAAACATTTTGTTGAAATATTGTAGCTCGGACATGTGTCTTGGCTTAGGCAAGGTGTCATGCAAGCCAAAGACACTAGGATTAATGTTTCTTCAAATCATTTAAATATTTCCTAAGTCTAACATAGGAAAATGAGATTCATTAATTTGATTAATGATCATTTAAATATTTCCTAAGTTGAAACTTAGGAAATATCAATTATTAATCAATATTAGTTAACTTTATGTGAGAAGCTTCTTTGATCTTATCCAAAAAGTGAAAGTTAGTTTCAGATTAGATCGTAGCCATTGATTTGACACATTGGGGATATAATCTCCACCATTGAATCAACTAGCCAGAGATTTATAAGTTGAGGGGGTGGCTTGAGGAGACATATCGACTCATTGAGTGAGTGTGACACTGAGGGTTCAACTACAAATCGAAAGAGTGCAAGTGAGGGTTTCTTCCTTGAAGATTGCAGGTGCCAAGTGGTAGATCGGAAGGATGCATGCCTTCATCTCCTAGTAGAACCAAGTGGCAGCGTGACAGAGAAGGGGTTGAGTCTTGTGTGCACAGGTAGAGGGAGCCGCGAGTTCCCTAGTGGCCAAGACAGGGTGAGAAAAGTGCCGAGTTCCCTTGTGCTAGGACTGAGTGGGCCGTATCTGCTGTAGTAGGCCATGAAATATCTCAAATGCGGTAGATCTGGATATCTATTGCTGAACTAGTGTTCTGACTCTCGGATCTGACACTTTGGGGGTTTTTGGATGCGTTTTAGTTAATTGTTTAACATGCTTGGTGATATTCGCATGTGTGTGTCATACAAATAAGGTTTGGACATATATATGAAGCATGCGAAGTAATGAACTAACACAATCTCAATAGCACGTATTATATGGAAAAATCATGAAATACAACTGAAATGCGGAAAGCAGAGAAATAATCATCAACTAAATCTCATGGATCGTCATAGGAATACAATGCGACTAATACAAAATACCCGTGAACAGAAGATGTGGATAGATCTGCACAAGAACAGATAGATCGACAAAATGCAGTTCCGGAAACTCACGACAACTGCTGGATAACTCGTCCTGGTGGCTATACTCGACAGATCCACCTGGAAACTGTCCCAAACTGAGCGCCCTGGTCCGTAGGCACCTCCTGATAATTGTCGGACTGAAGATCTGACCCCTGAAGCTCTGGATGAACATCGAATGACATCCCCTGGGGGGTTGCGCACCTCCTAGGCTCTGTGAGTGCGCCCTAGTGATTCCATAGACAAAATCCACTGATATCTGTCTCAAAATGTGTGCCCTGGCCTCCTTTGTACTTGGTCGAAAGGGTTTCCTTTGATCTGATCCGGAAAACCCCCTAGAACGCCAAACGTCCCTCCTCAAGAGTTGCACACTTCTTGGCTGTCTGATGCACCCTGGTAGATTCCACAGTTAGAATTTGATGACCGGTGGCTCAAAAGAAGCGCCCTGGCTGATCCTCAACTAGGTCGGAAGGAATCGACGAGATAAGCCCTGGTCTCGTGCAACTACACAAAACCCTCTCTAACCTTTGCGCCCTCACTGGCTGCACTGCACAATCTTTGCAATGGATCTAAATACTTCTGAACTGGCACGTTGAAATACCTGGATGGTATCTTCGATAGGCTAGAGTGTGTCTTCCAGTACTGAAACCAATCTAGGTGGTGGTTTCCTCCATAAATCCACAAAACATCAAAGAGGTCGATTTCCTCCTCTGGAAACTGTTCTCAACATCAAATCATAACACAATGAGGAATTAGGTTGAATTCCTCCTTTTATACCTTTCCTGATCTAATCCTCCGTTGACATCACTTAAGCTAGGCGCTTTTCCTCCTAAGGTGAGTGATTAGTTAATTAAGTCTCCCCCTCAACACCTTTTTCTTCTATTTCTCCATTGACTTTAGCTTAAGTGACTTTTCCTATGCTTTTTGGATTAATTCATCGTTTAGCCACTTATTCACCCTTATTTCTCCTCTTGTTCCTTGTTTGTGCATGACTATAGTCTACGGGAACAAATAGACTACTAAGTCACTCCCTGCTGGCCTACTCTTGGGAACGGGACATCGCAGTCCTCCCTTCTCGAGATTGCTTGTCGTCAAGCAACATTAATCCTAGGTGTTGCAATATATGCTCTCCCTCCCATGTGGCATCCTCCACTGGAAGTCCCCTCCATCTAACAAAGCATTGCTTGATGACCCTGCTCCTCAATCTGCGCTCTCTCTGCTCGAGCACCTCCTCCGGCACTAGCTCGAACTGAACCTTCTTATCCAAGGGTGGCAACTCCTTTGAAATGATAACCTGATGTCCCACTGCTTTTTTAGGGCAAGAAATGTGAAATACGTTGTGAATCTTGCTACCCTTCGGTAGCTCTAGCTCATATGCCACCTCGCCTACCTTCTTGATGACTCTGTACAGTCCATAGAATCTAGGCTTTAGCTTCTCTGCCCCGCTCCTTTTCAAGGAGGACTGTCTATATGGCTGTAAACGCAGAAAAACCAAGTCCCCTACCTCGAAACTGTGCTCTATCCTCTGCATGTCTGCATAGATCTTATGCTGGTTCTGAGCTGTTTGTAAGTTATCCTTAACTGCTCGTAGAATCCTCTGACTCTCCTCGACCCAGTCTTTGGCCCCCGGGACCCTGCTATCCCCAAACACAGTCTCCACAAAAGTGGGTGCATCGTATCCATACAATGCTCTAAATGGTGACATCCTGATAGACATATGGTAAGTCGTGTTGTAAGAATACTCACCCATGTGCAACATGTTGCCATCCTATTACACACTTGCAAACGTGGACTAAGTCCAATCCACTTAGTGTGTCCTTGGAGGCACAATGCCTAAGTTCAAGCCAACTGTCACCTCGACTTGAACTTCTTCCTTCTAGGCCTACTCCTAGGGAAGCCCAGGGGGGTGGACACTAGTTACTATGTGAGTTATTAGATTGATTCTAGGAGTTAATTTTAAATTGTTTAAAGTTAGGGGGGAAACTAGCCTATATGAGAGGCAGACAATGCAAATGCAAAACTTTCAATGCAAAGGCAAACCTTCCCTAGGACAACTAAGACTAGTGCCTAAGGTTGGGCAAATGGAGTTAATTAAGTTTACAAAAGATACAAATGACTTTACAAAACCTTACAATTAAATTAGATACAAGGAAATGAAGCAACTATCGACACAATAAAGAATACAAAGAACTAGATGCTACAACAATGTACAACTATTAACAAATGAAATAAGCAAACACTTGCTAGATCTAACTTCTAGTAGAGCAATAGATGAACTAACTCAAATTGATTTGATTATGCAGGGAAAGGAGAAAGATGATTCAAGATTGCATCCACAACACAACAACAACTCAACACCCAAACAATGAAGTGCCCCAAGGCTGGTGCGCAACTTCAAGGGGGTTACCCAATGGCTCAATGCACAACTTCTAGAGAGATAACACAATGAAAGAAAGCCTCCATGGGCTAAAAGTGCGCAACTTCAAAGGAGAGAGAGACTAAGCTTGAAAAGAAGCCTCAACGGGCAAAAGATGCGCAACTCCTAAGATCCACTAATCAACCACCCACAATGCTCAATAAAATTGCATGAAAGATAACTTGAAATGGAAATGTTGCAGAAATTAACGAGCATGAACCATAAAATGAAAGTATAAAGTTAAACCAAGGTTGCTTGTGGATATATTTTAGGATTTTAGGTTGATTAAGTGAAATTGAATCCTAGACTAGGTGGCTTCCCTAAAACTCTCCCCGCTTTGGCCAAAAGGACTGCTGGGTGCTCAATAAGTAAGACAAACAAGGCCTTACCCTAGCTCCACAGGTCAATCTAGGAAACAAGGGTGCTCAACAAGGGGGACACCTAGTGCCGTGAGACCATCCCTGATCTAGCACCCCCTGTCGCCTCCACAAGTTCCTTTTTTGATAGCGAAAGTTGAGACAGTTAAAGGTGTCCTAATTAAACTAGTTAGATTGATCCCCTATCAATCTAAGATAAATTGATTGAACCTCTTAAAGATTTATTAATTTAAGTGCTTGAAATGAAATAACTTGCAAGTGCTTGAACGCAATGTAAATAGCAAGAACTTGAAAGGAATGTAAATGCTTGAAAGGAACGTACAAGTAAATAATCTATGCCTCCATGGGCTTAAGAAAATGTAAAGATGTGCTCCTAAGACATAAGATATCACATGAAACTTGAAACTAGAAGCAAAAAGCATCAAACATCTACCTAGCCTTACGATACTGCATGGGTGGCCAAGCCAATCCTCTTTGCAGGGTGTAGGCAAACAATAAAGAATAAAAGAACTTGAAAATAAAACTAAACTACTTGCAACCTCAACAAAGGCACAAGATGGAGGACAAGGCCTACCCGTTTTGTGCCCAAGTGGGTGAAAAATAAAAGCATGTAAATAAATGATATAACTTGGAAGGAAAGATAGATCCTAGCCACACAACCTTGCCTTAAGGACAAGTGGGGCAAAAACTTGAAAATAAATTGCAATGCTGAAAATAAAATCTAAAAGCTAGCCACAAGATTTTGCATGGGTGGCTAGGCCAATCCACTATGCAAGGTGTAGGCAAAGAAAATAAAATAAATTGCAGAAAATTAAAAACTTCGAGAAGTGCAAGCCCTAGAGACTCTTTTGGGCTTGCTTACAATGTATAGAAGAGAGAAAGAAGTTGGGTAAAAGTTACCCCAACTGGTAGGTCTTTGCTTGATGTCTAGATGCCCCAAAATGGCTATACCTTTTCCTTTATGTCACCAACCTGCAAAAAACTAGCGAGCAAAAGCTTGCTGGAAAAGCTGCAAAAGTGACAAAAAAAACTCAAAAAATTTCTGTTAGTACCTGTTATCCCCACTTTTTAGGGATAACTAGGTGATCATGTCTCGAGGCCCACAGGTCCTAGACATGGAGTACCGAGAGCAGGATTGACCTGAGCATGGCCCTGGAGGGCCCGCCTTTTCTTCATTCATCATCTTTTGTCTTGTCAGCAGTAGCAGCATCCATCACCATCGGCTTGATCCTGTATAAGAAGAGGTTCTTGCTCCATGAGGTAATTGGTCCAGGTATCATGGTATGTGTCACTTTTGATCATTGAAACCTTTAAATATATGCATCTGATTCCTTTTATCTCTAACAACTGCTTGGATCTTACATTAGCCCACTTGACCATGCTTGGGGAAATTAACAGGGTGCCCTAGCAAGCCTGTGCCCATAGGTCTTGGTTTGCCACTGGGGGAATTTCTGAAAAGCCATCGTCCGCTCCCATCATAGCACCACTGTTTCATCTTATCTCCCACTCATTTATCCCATTCCCCTTGACCGGGCATTGGGTTGACCTATTTGCAGGATCGCACCTTGTCTCGTGGGAAGAAGGGGCTAAAGGCCCAGAAGGTAAAAGCAGCTGGTAAAAGACAAAAGCCTAGAAATAAAACCTCGAGATGCTTCGCCCAGGGATCCTCGAGAAGGCAGTAAAAAGCCTCTCAGCAAGAAACAAGAGGGACCCGGAAAATAACAAAACAAGACCTAGTAAGAGGATAGGGGGTCTCATCACGAGCCAACCTATTAGGTCCATGGGTACCTAACAGTATGACATTGCCACCGTCTGGTTACCATGCTAGGGCAGTGACCTTTGCTTGCATGGCCAAGGGAAAAGGGGTCTCATCACGAGCCAACCTTCTCATCTCTGTGAAAGTACTTATGGGTAACGCTGCCAGCTCTGGTCAACATGCCAAGGCAGTGTCCCCTGGTTAGTTCTTAAACAAAAAAAACAAATAAAAGAATAAAACAAGAATAAAGAGAATAAAGGCAAGAATGGGCTTGGAAAAAATGCATCCATGACAGGTACAACTCGGCTTCTACAAAGGCACCCATAGGTGACACTTATGCATCCTTGGCCCTCACTGCACCCACATGTTTGGACATCCCCTAACCACATCACCTCACTTACATGGCTTGGATGAGATCTTTCTGGAAACTCTCCTTTTCTTGTGGACACTAGCCCAATAGGACGCCTTGTCCTTTTCTCCAATCTTGTATTGCAGGTTTTTGTAAAGTCTTTGAGCTATTGACTGATGTATTAGGGGTTTTATGCATATGTTTAATAATATTGATGATGTGATGTGATTGACATTGCTATGATCCCTGTGACTGATGAGCCCATGGAGGGCATAACTTTTGATGTGCAGGACCATGCCCGACAGACAGGTACCATTTGGACCGATACACATGGGGAGATGACCAATTCGGACCTCCATGGGGCTGAAGAGACCACCAGATGGATGCTGAGACCCCATCAGGGGGTAGAGACAGGACAGAGCTTGATCAGGGGTTTTGCACCTGAGAGGAATAAGACGTTCCACTAGAGACACTCCGGCAGGACTAGACCTAGGGGGAATGACCTCTTTTCAGTGGATTGCTAGCCTTGGAAGGCTTAGGACGTCCCCATCTTCACCATGACGTCATCCAGCTTCATGGATACTTTTGGAGGCAAACTAGGCAACAATGGCACGTGTGGCATGTTGGAGAGGCCCCTGGGGGGCTAACGTTTTGCTCCTAGATGTCTCATTTGCCCTAGAAAGGGCTAGCGCCTCCCTTGAAGGGGATTTTACTCTCTTTTTTGCTTAATTAGGGTTTTTACTTAGCATTTAATGTAAAAATAGTATGATTTTGACATTATGGCCTTGTCGGCCTTTTTATGACCTAAAATGTAAAATTAGGTCATTGATACAGTATATATTGGGGATTTTGATCCTCATTTTATCATCATCTTTCACTCACCACTTGGTGAGGTCTGAAATTTTCGCCCTATTCTAGGGTTTTGGCTGATCTAGTGAGGCGTACTTGTTGAAGGAAGACAATTTTTGGCATTTTATGGTGTTTCTCTTGAAGGAAGGTGTTACAACTAGGGTTTGCATGGTTATTTCTTGATGAATTGTAAGTATTTTTCTGCAAAACTTCTTGAATGAATGGTTGTAGTCTAATTTCTTGCATATGTTATTTATTTTGCTGAATCAAAACCCTAGGTGACAAGCACACAAGTAGGTCCTTGTCTCATGTCCCCTGATAGAGAAATTTTCGGCCATTGAAGGAGAGAAAGAGAGCCTAGCCGTAGCTACACTCCTTGTCTCTCTTTCCCTTTTGCTAGTCGTACCATCTAGAATTCAAGAGGAAGAAGACGTCCCAGGCCTAGGTTATCTACACTTAGGGCCATTTTTCTTTTAGGGTTTGATGAAAGAGCCTTGTTGTAGCAACAGTCTCCCTCATTAAGCCTTCTTGTCTTGATTTTGTGCTTCATCTGAGCTAGCCGTTTGCCGGGAAGGAGGAGAGAGCACGAGGCCTTGCTTTAGGAACACCGGAGTGAGCCTCTCTCCCCTAGGGTTCCAATTTTGAGGCCCTGCTTTAGCAGCACTTCAAAACTTTTCCCTCTAGTCCTTGAAATCCTGCCTCCTTCAACCTGTGCGTCCTTCACTTATGACTCCATTAAACCCTAAGGCACTGATCTAAGACCTCAAACGTTGAAGTAGAACTTGATCTAAACTCTCTCAAAGCTTTTGAATTGAAACCCTAACTACACTAACCCTAACTCTAGCTAACCCTACTAACCCTTAGTTGCTGACGTCATTATTGGATATTTCATCTTTATTGCAGCAACGTTTTACTTTATGAGCAATTGAATGGTAGTTAAAGGCATTAATTAAGTCAAGTATTGATTTATTGCATTGAATGCCATCTCGTTCTAGTATTTATTGGTGAAGTGACATTATCTTTCAGTGTTATTTTGTAAACATTGACTTCGTCAACATTTACTTTCAAATTGCTTATATTGAATATCAGATAGTCTTTGATATATATGAAGTACTAACCAAAGCCTGCATATATCAGTTTATTGTTGCTTTGTTCTCAGGCAGGGGTTCTACTTGGTTATCTTTGTTGGCTATAAGCCGGACTATCTATTCTGGTGGTGATCTGTGAAGGGGGGAAACTTGTCATTGTCTGATTATCCTTTAGCCTCTTCAAAACCCCAGGTCACCGGGGACGTCTCCCCCGGGCCTCACCTCCCTAAAGAGAAAGAACCTTCCCATCGTGGTGACATTGGGTGGGATAGGTTCCTGTTACGCCAGTTTGGCCCTCTACTTTATAACTTTTCTTCCTAGCTACAAATTGTGCGATAACAGTACCAATAGAAAATTTCTGTAGAAAAATAAGCAAGTAATATTGTTTTAAAAGACCTATTCTAAGGGGTTAGAATGCTAAAACAATTATGGAAATGTACAGAAATGAATTGCAGAAAATTTAGAGCCTAAGGTTGGATGAGAAAGACAAGTTTCCAGATTTGAAACAAGCCTATCAAACCCTTGAAGTGACCTGCAAAAGTTGTGAAGCAAAACTACAAAATAGAGCAAAGGGTGAGTAGATCTATGAGATAATACAAAATATTTTGTACAATCTATGAACTACTCACTAGATCTACAATAAGACTATTATAAATCCACCCAAACAAAATACTTTGCTTGGGATGTCTGCTCTAGATCTGAAAATGAAATGCATACACAACAAAACACAAACAATGTCACCTCTAATACATAAGATGCACCAAGAAGACTCTCAAAGCATCATTTTTCCTCCAAAGATTTTCTTTATTGAATAGGAAAAGGTTGCTGCAAATACTTGCAACAAACTTTACACAAGAAACTTGAGAAAATAGGAGAAAGAGAGAAGAATGGGAGAGATTGGGAGAAATTTGAGCATAATAACAGTAGAGAAAGAATAGATGTCAAATGAGGGAGGGGTAGGCATTTTTTTATACCCGGGAGGCAAGAGTGACCCCTCTTGGATGAGCTCCAAGTGTCACTCACCAAGCAAAACTGTCAATCTCAAGAAGGGCGCACTTTTAGGGTTTTGGAGTCTCTTAGGGTTTTGGAAATAAGTGAGGGTGAGGTGGCACCACTTTAGATTTGGTCAAACATTAATTTAGAACCATAGGAGGGCGCCTTAGTGAGCTTAGGTGTTCTCTTTAATTATTTTTTTGAGAATGGTTGAGTTACTCACCAAGGAGGCGCAACTCACTAGGGGGGATGGTTGGTTTAGGCGATGGTAAAGTGTGGGGGGTTAATTTAAGTTAGGAAAAGGTTTTCCTAACTTAGGAAAGGGGTTTAAGAACTTCTCCCACTCTTTCTCTAACCCTTTTTGCTAATATTACAAAACATTGACATTTTGACTTTGTCAATTCAACAATTAAATTGTTGACTCTAGACTGACTTGGACTCCTCATGGACAATTACCTAGAAAAACTTGTCCAATTGACCTGAAACTTGGTCCACAGGTGTAGGGGTTCGCATTCCATTTCTTTTGAGTACAAATACCCCTATCAAAAATCCCACGGACCTAGTTTTTACATTTTTACATAAAAAATAATTAAAATTACCATTAATTGGGTAATTTTTAAAAAATTAAAAAAACTACTAAGACTTGACAAAATTCTGCCAGACTCTAGGAGATGTCTAGCATGGTCATTTACAATATTCCTAGACCCAAGTCATCCATAGGGCTCGATCATTAGAACGCCTTTCACCACTTTGGAGGATTATTGTGGGAGTGAAAAACTCAGGGTAATTATAAAGGCTGGTTAGGCCAAATTAATTACTTGAGGAAAAAAACACTCGATGAAAGGACTTCTCTAATGATAAAGTCCTAGGAAACTAACCTAAACTATGATCCATGCAGACCCATTACATTATTATCCCACACAGGGGAGCGGAAATTCCAGTTACAAAAAGAAGTGCTGAGGCCAAAAATGCCTTGTAGGACCAGTAAGTCTTCAACTTTGTTGCACCATCAGGTACATATCTTCCTGGCACATGGAGTTGACCCCCTAGTCGAAATAGGTGGTCAACACAACCATCTCACCCATGTGCGTTGCTTCCCCCCCACATAGTTTCTCAGATACCCCTCCACCCATTTGTTGACAATCTCTGTCTGTCCTGTTATCGCATGGTTTGTAGGAGTGGTCCAAGAGCTTGAGTCAGGGCTTGAAACCGGCGTAACAGGAGCTTCCCCACCCACTGTCACCTCGATGGGGGGCTCTTTCTATTTAGGA
>JZKD02S1983171.1:1320687-1333381 GCA_000966675.3 Picea glauca
CCTCCAGGACCATGCTCAGGTCGCTCCTGCTCTCGGTACTCCATGTCTAGGACCATGTGGGCCTCGAGACATGATCTCCTAGTTATCCCTAGATATCGGGGATAACAGTCACCTTAGTAACAAATTCCCTCGTTTTAGTGATGGAAGAGGTTCACTGTAGGGGAGGCTTCCCCGGTGACCTCAAGGGATCAAAGTAGCAAGTATAGTAGCCAAGCCTCCCACCCCTCCCTCGATCACCTAAAGATTAGTCTAGGTTAGAGTGGTAAAAGAAGAATGAAGTTGTTTGAGTACCTACCTAGAACAAGAACACTTTATAGCATATATGCAATTATTTCCAAGTTCAAACATGCTGTTAGTACTTCTTTAAGACACTAGACAATTGAGATGCAATGGCTGGTACAAATTTGCAGCAATGCACCAGTCTTATAACATCAATGTAAATTTGTAACAACAACAACAAATGTAGCTTAGAATTTCAACAATTGACCAAGCAAATTAAGCATGCATCACATAGAACATTATCCAATTGTTCAAGAGAAATTTTGAGCAAGTTAAACCACCTTTTCAAGAGTGTATGCAACAAATTAAAGTATTATCAGATGGCTGTAGCAAACATTTGCAACAACAACAAGGTTTCTAGCAACTTAGTGAGTGTTAGTGTTACCAACATTAGTACAGGGCTTAGGAGAGTTGAAAGAGAGTGTTTGTTGATCAATTTCACCACAAGAGAGCAATGTAACCAATAGCTTAGGGCTATGGAGTCTTTACAACAGCAAATGCAACAATATTTGAAGATTAAACTAGTAGAAACCAAGAGTTAGGGTTTAAACTCTAATGTGCTAGCACATTAGGACCTTAGGGTTTAAATCTTGAAAAGAAGTATTGCTAGAGTGCACGCACATTTGGGCTCTAGCAACCTTTTTTGTCTTCTTAATGCTTCAACTAGGTTAGAATCAAATGTCTAGGGCTAAAATCCTAAAGTGCTAGCACTTTAGGGCTTTAGGAGTCTAACCCAAGCAAGGATTCCTTCACAAATTTTGGATAAAATTAACCTTGTGAGAGGAGGAAGCACTTATGCTCCTCTCTTAGGGTTTCACCAAGCAAGACGTCTAGCATGAAAAAGTAAAATTACCATGAAACATTAATGATATGAAGATAAAATTGTAGAAATTTCATTTACTTCACCAAGATACCATGAGATAAAACCCTAATTGCAGAAATTCCATCCAAAAATCAGCTAAAACATCCACAATTTGACCCTCCAAGCAAGGTGCATAAGTAGAAGAGCTAGATAGCCCAAGAGAGGGCGAAAATTTCAGAGTTCTTTTCACAAATGGTGAGAGATGATGATAAAATGAAATGAGAAGGTGGCCTATTTATATGAGGCCACCTTAACCAATTTGTCCACATAAATTTATCAACAACAAATTAGAAGAGGGTCAACCCCTTCATTTTCCTCTACAATATGCCAAAATGAAAAGTACATAAAAGAAAACCCTAAAAAGGGTGACATGATGCGCTAGAAGGGTGACATAGGGCTAAACAATGTGATGTCCAACCTTGAGGAGTGGAACGTTGGGCCTCCAAAGGCCATGTGTCATGCTCCAATGCACAAAGGTGCCATGCCATGTGTCTCCTCAAGTCAAACCACCTCTGGAACCACACCATCCATCAAACCCTAGCCTCCAATGTGACGTCAAAGGATAGAGGGTGACGTCATAGGCATCCAAAGGCCATGTCCAAGTGAAAGAGGGGCACAATCTTGTCCTCTAGTGATGCCAAGGTGCCTCCAAAGGAGACGTCCTCCATCCTCTTTGCACAATAGCTTTGGGGTGCTCTGCCCTTCCTATGTGATTTTTGCCCATGTATGTGGCATATGACCAACCTGCTCAAAACCAAGCCCATTTGTCCATCGTCCAAGTTTCCAAGGGTGTGAGAGCCACTATTTTAGGGTGTTGAGTCACTAGATGACTCATTGCTCTCCATCACACGTGCCAAATCCCTACAATAAGGCACACCATCCTAGGCACAACCCAAGATGTCCTTCAAAGAACCATGTCATGGCCATTTAAAACAAAGCAGAATATAAGGCAAAGTAAACCAATGTTCATAAGACAAGTTAGTCCTTAAATCATGCAAAGTAAGTTGATGCTTAAGATACAAGCCATTTAAACAATTCACCTCAGTATCCCCTTCAAGTATCACCCAAGCCCAAGACCTTGTGAGGGTTACCAAGTTTAAGTATGGGAGGGCCTTCATCCAACCCTATTAGGTGTGCCACATAGACAGGAAATAAATAACCTAGGTAGATGGATAGGTCCCAAGAGTGACAAGGGAAAGTAAAAACCCATCAAGAGTAAGTGTGAAGATTTTATGGTTTAGGGATTCCTTCATGGCTTATGGTGTCCATCTCTATAAGCACTTTTGTTGAGGGTGTGGTTGCTCTTGAGTTACCCAATATTTGCATGCCACCTTTTTGCAAACCTCTTCATTAGCCATCTTTCCAATCCCTTCTTTCATTTATAATTTTCTTTGAGGGTCCCCCTTTATGGGTTTACAAGCTTTAGCATTACTTTTTTGGGGATCGGGGAAAGCACTGAATGAGTAGAGCTCAAGTTGGACCGGATTTTGGTGGTCCTTATTTGCTATGTTCACTTTCTTTTTAGCATCAGTTTCTTATTCTTTTATAGCAACTACAATCTACCTCTGGGCCGTTAGCCCCTTTCTCATGAGAGCATGGTCCATAGCCAAAGTTTAGGATATGTGAGAGGTTTTATGATGGAAAATTTTAAGTATGGTCGAGAGCGGAACATTACCCTTGGGAGCACCCCCCCAGTATTACCCCTTTTCCCTGGGTGGTGACAACGTGGGACTAGGGCATACAAGATGACCACGAAGGTGAAACAAGGCAACCAAGACAATTTCTCAAGCAAATGATCCACTATCCAACTTCAACCAATGATCCTTGTCCACATGTCCAATAAATTAAACACAACACCTTGCATGAAAAAAGGACTAACCATACCTCATGGTTATGTTGGCTTACCATGCGCCATACCCTGGGTTGCTTGAATGTGACAAGCCTCGATTGATCTGTGTTGGGAGGCAAATCAAGGGGGCTGCTGGGTTGCCATCCGTGGACATGCTGATGATCATCATGATGGTGTAAATCATGTTCTTTATTGCGGGCCTCGAGACATGATCTCCTCTAGTTACCCCTAGGCATGGGGGGTAACATCTGGCTCCAACATGGGGACATGTGCTCACCGTAGAGCACGTGAGAACCTCGACATCTTTGGTTGTCTAAGACCTGCAATCCTGTGCCCACTTTAGCCAACAAAACACTTTAGAAGTATTTTCCGGTGGATGTTATCCACCGACTGTCAGTGATAATCCAAAACCATACCGAAAATAATTTTTTTCCTTAACTATAACATGATAAAGCAACAAAAATTTTGAATGATAAAATGCAAAATGCAGCTTCCTAATTTGTATTCAAATGAGAATGCAACATGTATATATGATAATGCAAGAAAATGCAACTACACTAACATGATATGCAAGATGCAACATATATATCATGCAATGCAGAATGCAAATGCCTATCCTAACTGTTATCCCCAATTTCTAGGGATAACTAAGGAGATGATGTCTCGAGGCCCTCATGTTGCAAACATGGAGTACCGAGAGACAGATGACAGCCAACGTCCACGTGCACAGCAAGAGACCCGCTTCACCATCACACATCCTGGATTCACAACGATGGCATCAACCACATCAACCTGCTTCTTGTTAACCCTTGGATTTTCCCACTTGGAAATCCTGGGGTTAGGATCCAGTATTATCTTCATCCACTGGCATTTAGACTTTTCTTCAGAGACAACATTTGATCAGGCCGAGGTTGTTTCCCGTTGAGGGAAGGTACAAAGATTGGTTATGTAGTGGTTTTGCTTCGGTGACAGAGTCAATTCAGTTCTTTATGGTTCAAAGAGAGAGATTGTTGCTTTCACCGATTTCCGTATTTTTATGAGTTCCCTATTTTTTTAGGAAATTCCTAGTTTTTAGGAGGCAGTGTCCAGAGAGCCACATGACTTTTTTTGAGTACACAATATTGTTCCTGGTTGCATTATGAAGCCAATGAACACTTTTCGAGATGTCATCTGAGTACTTTCTATTTTTAGTAGGTAGAGATCGAGAGGTCAGATGGTGATTCTGATTGCAATTCCGGATTTCGTATGAAAAATTGAATCCGATGAGTATATACACATTGAATTTCGAGGAATTTCTATTTTTAGCAGTGTCTGCTTTTAGACATGTTATTTTTGGCAGTGGTCCCCTGAAGGTCCTGGACACATTTTTGGCATTTCCGAAATTTTAGGGAAACTGTTATTTTGGGCATGTCTATTTTTGCCACGTCTATTTTTAGTAGGAAATGACACATGGAAGTTTCCAGAAATGACGTGGCAGTTGGTTGGATGTTTGGATGAGTTGCCATCCACATTGGATAGATGAGTCATGAGGAGAGGAGGGAAGCCTACATTTTTTCTCTCCATCCTTAATTCTCTCACCCACCAAGATCCCTATATTCTCTCTCTAATTTCCCTCTCCCTAATTTCTCTCCCATTTCCCCCTTTCTCTCCATTCGTCCCACCAATCAAGGGGCCTAAATTTCCTCAACCACTTCCACAAATCTCTCCCTAATTTCTCTCTCCCTATATTCTTTCCCTAATTTCCCTCTCCCTAACATCTCTCCCATTTCCCCCTCTTGACTCATTTATCTATATAATCAAGTGCATTTCATTGTACAAGGGTGGGACATTCTACTTCAACAGCTCTACTATTCAGAATTTTATCTCTTCTCCTCTCTTCTTCTAGCTTTTTGTTTGTATCCAAGGATCACTACTACACCAATTTTTGTACTTGTTTTCTTGGCGCAATCAGCCTTTAAGCACTTGCAGAAATAAAGTTTTGATGCGCTTGTACCGGGCCTTCTTTTCTTGCTGGTGTACATGGTTGTGAACTGTTTATTTGCAGAAGTTTTAGCATATCATTTGGGTTATTTTCTGCTGTTTGGTATTGTTTTCTGCACTTTTTATTTGCTGAATTTGGAGCTAATGAACTAAGGATTCCACCAAGTATTAAAAAATTTAATTTCTGAAAACATTGGTTGTCTAAAAAACAACTGCAACCTTCTTATTTGCTGCTGTTATATTGTCTCATTTAGCAGGTTTACAGGTGACGGTCAACAAGAAAGAAGGTTAGGGACACCCCCTGTGGTTGGCATGCACCAACCCAAACAGAGAAATTTGTTTTAAGCATAAACACCAATTTTAAATCACTTCAAGCCTAATTTTAAATACAGAACAACAAGTCTTAACTTGTTTCAGATATGATTTTAGGTGCCCGAATTTGCATTAACACTTTCGGAAGACGATGGGTCTTGCTCCATGAGGTACAAGTTAGGTATTGTGGTAAGTATCACTTTAATATTTCATGCATTTGGGTATGTTGCATTTAAAACTTCTTTTGATTATAGAACGTTTTCTTGGAAGTTATGCTCTTTGCCCTTTTTCACCTTGGTGGTTGACATTGCACCCTAGTAAGTGGTCACCCTTAGGGATGGATTTGCTATTGGGAGGTCTCATTGACGAGTCATCGTGCCATTCTCGATCATACTAACCACTTTTCACACTTCTCCCCTGTTTCGTCTCCTTATCTTTCGGGATTTTCGGGTGTATTGACCCAAGAAGGGATTGTACCTCATTTCATGGGAAGAAGGGGCTTAAGGCCCAGAGGTTTGTAGCTAGAAAAAGTTAAAATCCAATCATAAGCCTTTTAGATGCTCGCCTAGGGATCCCGAGGACAATGAAATGTCTCTCATAAGAAACTAATGGGACCCGTGAAAAATAACAATATAAAAATGCCAACCAAGGTAGAGCATGTGCAGACAATTTTTCTCATGCTTAGGTAGAAGTCCCACACATTTTCTTCAACTTGGGAAAGAATGGTGTGACCAGGGTAGAGTCAAGGTGGGCAATGTTTTTCATGCTTAGGAATAAGTCCCACCTTGGCTTCAACTTGGAAACACTTTAAGAAATAAAAATGGCACTAAATAGGCTTGGAAAAATGATGCGTTGAAAACGAAGCTGCAACACACCCTCTATAAAGGCACCCAGAAATGAGACAATACGAACCCTTGTATGTCATGAACCCCATGCTCGAAAGTCTTACCCCCATCTTCTCCAGATGACTTAGAGAGGTTTCCACCTAGGAAACACTCCTTGACTTAAGGAATGATTCACCCAATAGGTCACCTTGTCAACCCTCCCATACCTAAACTTGGCAAATTGCATAGGGTCTTTGAGCACTTGTTTAATTTGATGAGGTAGTTTTTGATGTACATGCTTAGATGGCTCTTATATTAAATGTGATTTTACTTGCCATGATGCTTTGACTTGAGATCTTTGGAGGGCGCACTTGTTTGTCTTTGCAAGACCTTGTTGATGAACATTTTGGAGGAACAAGCCTAGCTTGGGCCTTCATTAGGGTAGGAAGCCCACCGGCTGGATTCCATAGCCCAGACCTTGGGGCAATATAGAAGAGGATCGTTGCCTTTGGAGGCAAAGGAAGAGACCTTGGAGGATCTCACCTAGCCCTTGCAAGTCCAACGATTTGCCTTTGGAGACTAAAACATCACTTTGGAGGGTTTGACGTCACCCTAAGGCTACGGTTTTGGTGGTGATGATGTTGTTTTGATGGACACTTGGCACTTTTGGAGGGGGAAGACCTTTTGCATCACAGAGATGAGCCTAGCGCATGAAGAAGGAGCCTTAGGAGGCCCAACGACCTCCTCCCTTTGCTCAAGGACTTGCTCAAGTGTCAAAATGTCACCCTAGAGAGGGTTGACGTCACCTTTTAGGGTTTCTTGTGTGCATTTTTAAAATTAAATTTAAAATTATTTTGTAAAGGGGCAAAATAAAGGGAGAATGGCTCCCTTATTTTGTGGTTTACCCTAATTTATGTGGACAAACACTTTTTAAGAGTTTTGTATAAATAAGGATCAACTTCATTTCATTTGAACATAACTCTCTCACATGAGAAGAGCTACTTGGCTGAAATTTGCACCCCTCTTGGGCAATATCACTCTCTCTCTCTCTCTCTCTCTCATGCTATGGTTATCATTTGTCTTGTGGAGTAAAGTGGTGCGCTATCTCTTGGAGGCTCTTTCTCTTGCTATGGTGATGAATATTCTGGGTAACTAGGGTTTTGTCTTGCATGCTCTTGGAATTGGTAAGGAAAATCTGCAATTTGTTAGCTCTTCTTTCTCGTTCCATGGTTGTTATTGGCTAGATCCTTGGAGGAATATAAGGGCATATACCCTCCACCAAGTTTTATCATTGTTATTGGTTGAAAAGGCTATTGCAAAGGTTGCTAGGAATAAAAGGGCTTACACCCTTCTAGACTTTACCTTGTTAGGGTTACTTGCTAAAGGGAGTAAAAGGGATTACACCCCCTGAGAAGTGGTAGGACTAACCTAATACAAGAAGACTCCATAACCCATTTGGCAAGGAACTAATCATTTATTGCATTGGAGAAATAAATTACTTGCATTGGTAAACATGATTTTGAGAGCTATTGATCTTGTTCAAGTTGGAAAATCTATGACACTCAACAAGGTGAAACAGGGTCAAAAGCATAATGTCCAAGAAGGCGTTCTATAATCAAAAGTAGCTCAAATACAACATGTTTAAATGCCTTAAATATTAGGGTGATTACCTGCCACAATACCTGACTTGTACCGCATGGAGCAAGACCCATTTGCCTTCCAGAAGCTAACTGGTGTGTTGGATGCGCTGACAATGGATTAGAATGTGGTGATAGAGCGGGCTTTCGTATGTGCAAGTGGACACTGCTGGTCATGTGGTCTCTCGACACTTCATATCTGCAACCTGAGGGCCTCAAGACATCATATCCTTAGTTATCCCACAAAATGGGGATAAGATGCCCAAAACCCCAATGAAAACGCTAACTACAAGAGCATTCAATAAGATATCAATTCAGAATCATAAGGTAAGAGGTTGTTCCTCCTTTTATTCTTCCTTTGATCCTTCTAGATCTTCCCTTTTTCTACCAAATCAAACCCTGATATTCACTTAAACATTAAAAATTACTTTTTAATGCTTAAGTAATTAATTATTTATTTTATTTAATGTCACTTTAGGATTTTATCCTCTTTTAACTCAGTGACACTAAATAAATCCCCGTGGATCCCTTTTTCATGCTGACTATAGCCTACGGGAGTCATAAGCTACTAAGTCATCCTCTGTCCTGATCAATTGGAAGGGGACATTAAACCAAGACAATTTCTCAAGCAAGTGATCCACTATTGAACTTCAGCCAATAATCCTTGTCCACATGCCCAATAAATTAAACACAACACCTTGCATGAAAAAAGGATTAACCATACCTCATGGTGATGCTGGCTTATCATGCTCCATGCCTTGGTTTGTTTGAATGTGACAAACCTCGTTGATCTGTGCTGGGAGGCAAATCAGAGGGGCTGCTGGGCTGCCATCTGTGGACATGCTGATCATCATCATCATGGTGTAGATCATGTTCTCCATTGCGGGCCTCGAGACATGATCTCCTCTAGTTACCCCTAGGCACGGGGGTTAACAGGCCCTTGACCTTTTATTAGAAGCAACATTACAAAAGTTGGTTCAAACTTCAACATGCCCTGCTTCCTTGAGATGTACCTTTGATCAGGTGTGAGGATGCTCTTGGCCTGTAAAGATGGGAAAATTGTGTTCCTAACTGAGAAATCTGCTTCCCTTGATTCCATAAACTGATGAGAAGGATTTTCCTTCTATATGTGCGGCAGAGTTTTCTCCAGGTAGATGAGTGAGGGGTTTACATCAAAAATAGCACCAAATCCTGCTCCCTGAACCTTTATATGAGAGCTCCAACTGAGTAGAGAGATTTTCCAGCTGATCTGGTTTTGATAGGCTGATGGGACAGTTTGCTCAACACCTTTGATTACCCCTTTTTCCACATATGGCTGACACCCGCACATTTCCATATCCTAAACAGTGAAGACAACAGAGGAATGTTTGTATCACAATACTACAACCATCCGAATGAGTTACCTGTCCCTCAATGACAAATATGTAAGATGAGAATATCAACCAGAGAAATGTTATTCTTTTATCAGAGCACTGGATAATCAATACCCAGTCAGCCAAGTACTGATCCCTTGTGACCGGAATCACAAGTGAAACCTCATCCACATGACCATCCGATCTACAGATCTCTGAACCACGTGATAACCAGCACATGTGCCACTAACATAATGTCTGATTGGTCGTGGGGTGATTATGCTTGCTTGCTTGGCCTCACCCTCCCTCCTCTGTGTGGCCTGTGTGTGTGTCTGAATAATAACAGTTTGATATGCCTATCTTATGGTGTCTTGGAATAGCTTCTATGATTATAAAATCTCCTTCCCTTCCTTCCTTCTCTTCTGTTGCTGTTCCATGTTTCCTTTCAAAACTTGAACATTATATCATAGTGTCAACATCATCGTTTAATTATCCTCATCAAAATTTAATTAAATTTAAGTTTAATTTAATTGTTTTGCAGAGTTTGGTGAAATCTAACCCCTTTTATTTTAGTTATGGTCACAAGGTTGATACTTTTTTTTAAAGTGGTTACATTTTATCTAAGAGTCATATAATATTTTTTAACAGTGGGCCAATGTATATGTTTTGAGAATATGCCCTTGTTGAATTTTGTAATTGGACACATGAAGTTTATAAAGGGGTTATACAACATTTTTTGGGTTTATACGCATGTGGAGGGATGGATATTGTCTTTGTATTAGTAGCACTCTGCACCTTTTCTTAATATATATATGTGTGTGCGTGTGTGTGGAATGCTCTTGGATCTGCTTCACTCTGATTTTTCTGGGAAGGACCGCTCTGAACTGCTGCATTGCTCTGGGCCTTTGGAAACATAAATTCTGATCTTATTTACTTTACATGTTTGCAATGGCACGCTATGGTAATTGTGATCCATCACCAGGAGTCTAAGACACATTCAGATGCAAAATTATTATCATGTTCCGACAGGAAATGCTTCTTTTCCTTGTGATGTATCGAGTCATTAGTTAATTAAATTTTGTTTTACATTGCATAGTCTGCCTTTGTTATCTCACAATCATTGTGTCATACATTTTCTTATTATATCTGCTACGCCAATATTGAATGTGCCTTTCTCCCTTTTGTTAATTACACTGAAATGAATCTTAGCTTCCAACATTTTTTTTCTTTTTAATGAATGTGTTGTTGCTTACAGTCGTTCGGAGCATCGTTTACTTCTTCGAGCAGATAACGCGGACAGCCGTCTTACTCCACTCGGTCGGGAAATTGGTCTGATTGAGGATCGGATGTGGAAATACTATGAAGAGAAACAAGCTCGCATACTGCGTGAGAAGAAACGTGTAAAAACTGAGAAGATTCCAGGTTAGGAGGCTGTTATTTCTATATGGTACTTATTGCATTAGAGGCATTTGATAACCAAAGTCAGATTGAGTTTGTAGTCGTATGCAGAGCATGTTATTTCAAATTAACTCAATGTTTTTGTACTTCTTTAGCAATTAGTGAAATTGCAGAAGAAGTTGCAGAACTATCAGGACAAATTGTGAAAGAACCCATGACGTTGGAAAACATTTTGAAACGTCCACATATACATTATGGGATCCTGGACAAATATGGATTTGGGAACTCATCATTATCTAGAGAAGAGAAAGTGTGTGTGGAAATAGATATAAAATATGAAGGTTTCATCAGCCGCCAACGCAGCCACCTTGAGCAGGTTTCACAGTATTCTTTTTTCTCATTAGTCCTTTGCATGAAACTGGTTTTATTTCATATTTTCGAAAGAGTTGAATTCAATTTTTTCTTTGTTTGTGGATGGGATTTCTATACTCATAATGCATCTTCACCTACACTAGTAAAATTCACATCCACCAAGAGTCCAGACATTCTTTGAATAGCTAAGGTAGGAGAAAAGCACCTTTATTTGACATCTATGCCATTATGTGTAGGTTGTACAGCAGCAACATCGGCCTCTTCCAGAGAACTTGGATTACTATGCAATCACTACTTTATCATTGGAAGCACGAGAAAAACTTTCAAAGGTTAGTTCTTTTTGGTCAGAATTTAAAAGTCACAATTTACTAAAAGACCCTGATGTGATACGTTTTGGAGCCTGGCTTTTGTATATAAAAGGGATCCTTCAACTCTTCTTTCCCTCCTAAATCTTCAAAAGATGAGTTGATGGGAGCAACAAAATGGGAAGAGGGAAAAGGTTAGAAATAAAGTGGCACATTTGCATGCACAAATTCTATACCTTAAGAGAAACCAAACTCAAACCTTATAATTTCTAGAAGAGGAGTAATAAAACTTGTTAACACGTAAATGGCTCAGCTTATTGAATCAAAAACTATTGATAACATTGAAATGATCAATCCAAAGATTTCTATGATATTTTGAAACAAAGAAAAATCATGTTTGAGTAGAATTTGTATCAGTAGCAACACACACACACACATATATATATAGACACACACTAGATGCTTTCAGTTGACACAAGCAAGCAACAACTGTTCTACATGAGATCTTCAATGGGGCAGAAGCATCTTGCTACCTGTAATGTTCCTAACTCGGCTAGTCTAGGAAACACTGCTAAACTGTCAAATCCACTGACTGATCTGATACTTTGAGGGTTTCTGGATGCGTTTGAGTTAATGTTTTAACATGCTTGGTAATTTTCGCATGTGTTTCATTCAATTAATGTTTAGGCATAATATATGATGCATAAAGAATAAGGAACAAACACCATCTCATTCATATGTATTATGAGGGAAAATAGCAGGAAATACAATAATATGCTGAAAGCAGATGAAATCGTCAGCTAGATCTCATGGATCATCACTGGAATACAAGAAACTAATATAAAATGCCCGTGATCAGATGATGAAGGCAGATCTGCGCATGCACGGATAGAACGACAAAAAGATGCAGTTCCGGAAACTCACGACAACTGTTGCAACTCCGAAAAACTCGCCCTGGTGGCTATACTCGACAAAATCTCCTTGAAACTGTCCCAAACTGAGCGCCCTGGCCTCTAGGCTACTACTGATGACTGACGGATTGAAGATTGGACCCCGAAAGCTCTGGATGTCATCCCCTGGGGGGTTGTGCACCTCCCGGGCTCAATGAGTGCGCCCTAGTGATTCCATCGACGAAATATGTTGCTATATAACTCAAAATATGCGCCCCGGCCAATTTTGTACTGGGTCGGAAGAGTTTCCTCGGATCTAATCCGGAACTCCGTTTGGAACCACAAATGTCCCTCCTCAAGAGTTGCGCACTATCTAGCTGTCTGCTGCGCACTGAGAGATTCCACCGTCAGAATCTGACGACTGGTGGCTCAAAAGATGCGCCTTGGCTAGTCCGCAACTAGGTCGGGAGGAATCTGCAAGATAATTTCTGGCCTCGTGCAACTACACAAAACCCTCTTTAACCCTTGCGCCCTCACTGGTTGAGGTGTGTGTTATCCCCGATATCTAGGGATAACTAGGAGATCATGTCTCGAGGCCCACATGGTCCTAGACATGGAGTACCGAGAGCAGGAG
>JZKD02S1983172.1:0-10655 GCA_000966675.3 Picea glauca
TTAACATAGGAAAACAAATATATATTTTTGGATATAATAAAAATATTTGTGTTTCTCATTTCTAATTAGTTGATAGAATTGAAGTGTTATTGCTCCCTTCACGTCTTTCAATATGCAGAATTAATTACATAATCAATGAATTTCACCAATCACCACATTTAAATAGTTCATTATACATTTTGAATAACAAACAACCCTCAATTATTATTTGACAAAAAAATAATCATTACTTGTGCATTTAGTTATATTAAGTTTCATTGTTCAACATGTATTTCCTAACTAAGTGGGCAGGGACTCGGCTGCCATACAACCTTTGTTAATAATGACAACAATTAAAACTTATGAAAAAATATTAAAAATCCTGTAAAACAAATGATTTTTAAGCCGAAAGGCGTATACCTATTGACAATGGATGGATTTAATAGGGGTTTAGTGCTTAATAAGTTTTCTATGGACATAATTAAATATGGTTGGAATATTCTTAGTAGTCACACAAAATAAATAGCTGTGATTTCAATCATTAACTTTCTAGCTATTATAAAGACATCCGTTTATTTTTTTATATTTACCTAATCATATTTAAAAATTACTTTGATAGCTAACTAATTGCCACGTAAATGATTAACAGAAATTAAAATATTAACACCAGATAAATGAAGCTCAACCATTTATTTGTTAATCAATAATAAAATTTAATATATTCTTTTAAAAATTCCTTTCATCTTATCAGCGTTTCAGTGTTCACCAACAACTATTTAGCTGCTATGCTAGTAATAATTCTATCGATGTAATTGTTGACCAACTAAGTTTTTTATACAATACTTATAATAAAAAATTCTATAAAACGTCAAATTCCTGGCCTAATTCCATCCAACTAACTGGCTTGAATGACAGAAAACCCAACAAACTTAATTAAATTAAAAAGTAATTGCGAACATTCCCAGCGTCAAATTCCAGGCCTAATTCCATCCAACTAACTAGCTCGAATGAAAGAAAAGTTAAAACCCAATTAAAAAGTAATCACGAACGTTCCAAGCCTGTAAACGTTTTTTTAATCCTCCCAGAGTGGTTCACTGGTGTGATTCTTCGACTTTCGAATCTGTCGGCGTATCTCACCACTACCAGTATTTGTATTCACAACAAGTGACAAGAAATCAGACATTGAGTGACTCTTTATTCTTAAATCGCGCGATTCTCGCGTACCACTGTATATGGCGGTGACAGCACATATACAAACAATTACACATGAATGTCAAGACCGGCTCCGCCCGCTTTCGCTTTCGATATTTGAAGATTTTGGATTTGGACAATAAGGAACGAATAGCAGGGATTGAGCCACGAAGACCGCCCTGTTAAAAGTATGAGAAGTCATAATCGGGGCAGCGAGTCCCTACGTCCACGCTCAGGCCTACATACACTTTTAGAGGGCATCAAATTCTGACGGGAAGGCCGTATCTGACCGTAGTATAATCAATTTGAAGCCAACTCTATAAAAAGTACAATGCCCCCAGGCTACTCCTAGTATTTGAGAATCGATCCCACAGATCTGAGTATTCCAATTTCCGCCTCTGCTAATGAGCCTTTTATCCATCCACTCACAGAGCAGAGTTGTTCACTCAATTCATCTTTGACGACTATCATTCCTACTGTTATAGGCGTTTATTCGATCATTCATTCGCTAATCAACATGGAAAAACGAGCTCTTTCTCACCAAATTTCAAATCATGAAGACAATGGTTCATCATCAAGCACAACCTCTAGCCCTCACCTCCTTTCGCCCTATCAAATGGGTTCTCTACTCAATCTATCTCACAGGTAGTGTACTATATTTCCAATTTCCTAGTATAGTTTGATCGTAAGTCCTTTGTATAATTTTCTGTTAACTCGTGTACGCTTGCAGAATAGTGTTGGCTCCTATGACCCGATGCCGTGCACTGGACAACATCCCGCAACCTTCCCATCTGGACTTCTATTCTCAGAGAACGACGCGAGGAGGCCTCCTCATCACCGAAGCAAATGCAGTCTCACAGCAAGCCATCGGGTACGTTCTCCTCATCATCTGTCCCTCCCTCAGAGTGTTTTGGCATGCAGTTCATCTCCAAAGAAGATCGATAATCGAAACCTTTTATGTAATTCTGTGCAGGTTCCCGCATTCTCCCGGCATTTTCAACGATAAGCAAGTCCAGGCCTGGAAAAATGTTGTTGACGCTGTTCATGAGAAGGGCGGCATCATTTTCTGCCAGATATGGCATGTTGGCAGGGCGTCGCACACAGGTCTGAAACCAATAGATATTTTCTATTCTTCGAGATTGTAGAGTACCTCCTCCAGGTACTCTACAAATTTGGGATTTAAATGAATCTGTGCTCCAGTATAAAATAAAATAACAATATATTATTAACAAGTTATTGTTTCTTTATTTGATAATGCAGTTTATCAGCCCAACCAGGAAGTCCCGCTGTCGTCCACCAGCAAGCCGATTCCAGAACAGTGGAACATCTTGATGCCGGACGGCACTAGGGGCACCTGCTCCAAACCCCGCGCCCTCGCGACGGCAGAAATCTCTGAAACGGTCGATCAGTTCCGCAGAGCGGCCAGAAACGCAATGTCGGCGGGGTTCGATGGCGTGGAAATACACGGAGCTCACGGTTACCTGATCGATCAATTTCTCAAGGACGGCGTCAACGACAGAACCGACGAATACGGCGGAAGCATTGAGAACCGCTGCCGTTTCGCCCACGAAATTGTGGAGGCCGTGGCAGAGGAGATCGGGGCGGAGCGCATAGCCATACGGCTGTCTCCCATTATAGACCATAACGGGGCGACGGATTCCGACCCTCTGGCTCTGACCCACCACTTAATTCGTATCCTGAATCGTTACCCCCTGGCCTATCTGCATGTCACCGAGCCAGACTTCAACAGGGAAGGCCTCAAACAAGCTGACCCGCAGGAGGCCGAGAACATGGCCGCCCAGATGTGGAGCATGGTGAGAGGGGAATACAGAGGAGGGTTGATGAGGAGCGGAGGATATGTTAGAGAGAGTGGCATGGAAGCCGTCTCAAACGGCCGTGCAGACATGATATCCTTCGGCCGTCTATTCATTTCAAATCCAGATCTTCCTCTGAGATTCGCCATTGATGCCAAGCTCAATGACTATGACAGATCCACTTTCTACAGTCATCATCAGGTTGCCGGATACACCGATTACCCATTTCACATCAGTTCTCCAACTGAAAAATACAATAGCTAATCAGCTCTAAATTTCAAAATACAAAAGTACAAAGGCTCCGCATTCAATTGACGATTCACTTTCTAATTTAACTTAGTCAAAAGCATCTGCACATTATTGTGAAGTACAGAACCATACTTCAATGAATCAATGATCCCCGATACTTCATATTTCGCAAAGCATTTCAGTTGTCGGAGTCGAGGGAGGATAGAAAGTATATGCGTTTTTTAAACATTCAATTTTTTATGTTTTCAGCTGGATTTTTGGTGAAATCATCATCATTTTCTGTTGTTTTATTGTTTAAATTGCATTTTTAATGCATAAATGAATTTAGCATTTTGAAAAGTTATTATTATATAAATTTAATCATTTAAATCTGGAATGTATAGTTCCAACAATTTTCAACTTTTAATTAAAAAAAAATATTAATAAAATCTTAAAAAAAATCTACATTTAACCTAAGCCGCCGAAAGTATATCGCAGTTTACCAGTAATATCGTTTTCTTCGTTTTCTTGGAAGTGCTGGTGGGGTCAAAATTCAGCGAAAGTTTCATGCATCAGTGTGGCAACAGTTTCAGTTTGAGAAGAAGGTGCATAATAGCAAACCTATGTGCATGCGCTTTGATTCTCTAATTTTAGCGGCGCATAAACACTAAGAAATGAACCATTAGAGGCCCGATAGACTTCCAAGTTCCACCGCACTTTTTTATGTCGGGAACGCCACAAATTAGAGACGGGCTGAACCGCTGTTAGATGTGTACTTCCACCAAAACAGTCTACTATTTCTTTTAAGGCTGATAAAATAAATAACATATTGCAGAGGTCTTCCCTTCAATTGTTCCACAAAAGAATATCGAAGATCCTCCAAGGTTTCTTGATATTCTATGCTAGTCATTGGCTAGCAAGAACTACTCAACTGTATTTATTAGTTAATAAAATAATTATCATATTGAATAGCTTTTGTAAAGTACAATTAATCATATTATTGTTAATGAAAAGATAGAATAACATTTAAACAGATTTAACTTAGGAAATACTTTTGATTTACAATTAATTGCAATTTAATTTAAAAACCACAAATCAAACTGGTATTGTAAAATGTATGCTATAAAATTGATAATATAAAACAATAGATTTGAAAGAAGATTTTTGGAAATTTTTACACATAAATAAAATTTTATTGAATTAAATAAAATTTATTTTATTATGAATACAAAATGATAAAAAAAAATTATATATATATTTTTTTAATTTTTTTAAGGTGAATTAGATTAAATTATTTTAATTCTGGATTTATTGTGGTTAAAAAAGATCAAATCATTGATGATGATGATGATGATTAACGTCCACTAAGATTAATTGGTCTATCGAACCTTAATAAGGTAAATGATTACTTGTAATTCTTTATAATTTTAATTGTGATTCTTTATGTATAGCTATAGAAATAGATTATACAATATTAATATTTAAAGTTTAAAGTTTTATCAAAATTCAAAATAATTCAAAATGAATTTCAAAATATATTAATTATAGGACCTTTAAAAAGATCCAGAGTGTACAAATTCCTATTTATTATTATCCTTATGGTCTCTATCCCTAACAATAGCTTTTTGTTCGCTCTTGAACCCTAAGAATCTAATTCCTAAAACCCTAGAGAAGTAGTATTCCCGTTGAAAAACCACAAAGAAATAGTTTCAAAACGCCCCCCTTTAGATTTGAACATGTGATCTCTTAGGAAGTGACACATGTTCTGAACCATTATTTTATAACTTAAAGTAAACATCTAAATATTTTATTTATTGAGGTGACATTGAAATAAAAATATTTTTATTACTGTTGTTATTGCACTACTCTCATGTTGCAAAAGCTCCTCTCAAGACAAAAATATATCTTAAAACATTTTTTCAAACATTTAACATTTTAATTTTCTCAAATATAAATAAAATAAATATTTAAAAATATTCATATTTATTAATTTTTTTATTTTTTTTAACATAGAAAACTATATAAAACTTAAGGTTTTCTATTTAAAAATAGCTAAAACATATTTAATATTTAAAATTCTTCATTTATTCTTATTTTAGATAGATAGAAAGAAATAACAAAGTAATATTTTGAATATTTTATAATTAACTCTTGTTTATATAATTAAGATTTGTTATAAGTTTTATTTTTATATAATTTGGAAGGTAAATTGGATATCAAATTCATAAAAGAGGAAATGAATAAGCTTATAGAGTTAGACCATTATGTCAATAAAATAACCTTGGATCTCAAAATATTTGGCTTAAAAGAGAAAAAAAAAGACAAGAACACACTAACACTAATTAAAGAAAAAATACAAAATAAATTAAAAATTGAAACAACTTCTCTTATAGAAACAAAGAGGTTAGGAAAAATAATTGAGCATAAAGATAGGTTACTTCTTATTAAAGTAAGTTCTAAGACCATAAATATGGTATATTAGGTAAAACTCCAAGTTTAAAAGGGTAAGGAATATTCATAAATGAAGACCTCATTTTAGAAGATCAAACTTAATTAAGGAAGAAAGTTCAAAAAGTAAAATAAGTCACCAGGGAAGGAAAATGAGGAATACTTAGAAATAGAAATGTTATTATAAAAAGATAATGATAAATAAGAATTTTGGATACTTTGGATCCTCTCTTGGAATTTTAGTGGTTGTCCATGGAGCAAAGGGTCTCTTTTAAGTTGGATCCGAGTGAAATTGATATTATATTGCTTATTGAAACTTGGGAACATGAAGAATCTAAGGTCCCTAACATAGAATGATTTGTATTGTGGTCCATATGGAATAAGATATTCTACCTTATAGGGATTGGAGGCATAGCTTGTTACATAAAAAAAGACCATGTTCCTCACATTAAGCTTCACAATAAAGACCCTTTCAATCACTACATATGGATGGAGATTTCAGATATTAATGCTAAGAATATTTATATAACAATATGTTATTTTACACCTATTAATTCTACATTTTATAAGAATATAATCTAGATAAAAATTGTCCTTACAATGACTTAGAGCATGATATTTACAATCTGAGAAAGGAAGGAAATATCCACTTTCTAGGAGAATTTAATTTTATAATAACAATTAATCAAGCTATTATTTTAAGAAATGATTCCAACCCTTGTTAGATGAAGACCTTGTTTTAGCTAACATAAACAAAAGAAAATCTAAACCTTTGGTTGAAAGTGTGTTTGGTATTGAGTTCATAAATATCTACAGTTCTCAAGATCTAATAATTTGCAATGGTCTAATGAATTGACCAAATCCAACCAAATGACTTGTAGTCATGGGTTTGTCAATGGTGTTGTAGTTTATGTGATATTTCATGGTGAGTTATATACACCATGTACTAAGCCAATGATTGGCTTAATTCCCTTTTTATTATGTCCATTGGATGGAAAATAGTATGGTATCCAACGGAAAAAAGAAATATGGTACACACCAAACATTGGCTTAGTGCATGGTGTATACTTTACTCCATATTTGGTATCCCCATATACAACCAAATAGTAAATTTTGACATCCTAAATGACCATGATCCCAACTCCATAGATATTTAAAACCTTGACTCTAAAATTTATCATGCACAAAAGTTTCATTGAAAAGAATTATGATAACCAGAAATAGTTAATCTTTGCTAAAGATAAAGATGATATGTTTTAAAGGATTTAAATCATAAATTGAAGCTCCTATGAAATAAGGACAATATTGAAGACCTCTATCATAATTTCATGACAACCCTCTCTACTTCCATTAATAATTTTTCTATCGAGGTGATGTGTAAAAATAAAAATACAATGACCAACCGCTGGTATGATAAAGAATGTAAGATTGCTAAAAAAAGGTCATTAGGGATGCTTCTAATGAGTTCTAAAGATCCAACAAGATAAATAGATACAAAGCCATAATTAGAAGGGAAAAAAGTATTGTATAAACATGAAGCAAGAGAAGATTTTGTACCTATCTAAGTTAGATCCTAAGAAATTTTGGAGGCAAATTCTGACTCGTAAAACTAAAGAAAACAATATGATTCATTTGAAGGATTGGAATTCCTACTGTAAATTTTTTTATGAATCCCTTGACATCATGGAAAACATTCAAACCCCTTCTACAGTGGAGGAATTTTTTCTATATAAGACATAGAGTTTGGGGTTTAGATGCTTGCAAAAGGGAAAGCTACATACATTCAAGACTAACAAGAATAATTTTTAAAAATTGGAGGGTCTATCCTCATCCCTCACATTCACAAGCTCTTTAATTTAGTGGTCAAGTAGGGCTTCCCTAAACCCTAGACTCAAAGACTCATTGTTCTATTTTTAAAAGTGGGAATAAAAACAATCCCTCTAATTATAGGACCATTATGATTAGCCCAAGTTATATGACATTATTTTAGAAAAGAAGATGAGTGTATCACTAGAAAGCCACAAAAAATTAGCTAAAGGCTAGGCCAAATTTAGGAGCTATCATTCAACTTTGGACCACCTTGTTACACTTAAAATCACTGTGAAAGAGTATTGCAATATTAAAACCAAACTCCTATGTTGTCTCGTTGATTTTATAAAATATTTTGAGATTGTGATCATAACTAACTTTGGAATATGATAGAGGAACTAAAAGTTCCTTTCAAGTCGAGAGTTTTTGCAATAAGGTTGTACAAGAATGTTATTTCCAAGTTTAGGAACATCGAGGGTTGGTAAGAATAGATTAATTGAAATATAGGAGTTAAGCAAGGTTTTACTTTGTCCCCTACCCTATTTGGCATATACATTGACAAGTTAGAGGGTTTTTTGGAACAAGTAGGTTGTGTTGACTTGAAATAGTTAGTATAGTCATCATCCTTCTTCTTTATAATGATGATATTGTCCTTACGGAAATGAGTCCCTATGATAACAACATAGAACTAAAAATTCTCAAGGATTTCTACTCTAGTACATGTATGACCATTAACATTAACAAAAAAAGGTTATGATCATTAAATCCAAAAAGATCACTTATGTTCATTCTGTGTATGACAACAACAACTTGGAGGAAGTAACTTCATAATTGATCTTCAACACAAGCTCAATTGAAACTATAACATTGAGAGAAGGATAAATGGAGAGTCAAAATCTTATTATGAGCTTGAAAACAATTGTAAATTTGTGAACCTTTAGCTATAGGATAAGAAAAAATTCCTCTTTCAGAGACTTGTCATTCCTATTATCTTATATGGTTGTGAAGTTAGGGGTTGAAATATCTCTATAGAATCATGGAGAAAGATAGATAAAATATGAAAGTATTTTATAACTTATAATCTCAAAATAAAATGAAATACATCTTATCATATCCTCCCCATAGAAGCAAGTCTTTCCCCACCAATAACATGGCTATGACGAGGTACCTAATGTATAGGACCAATATAAACAAGATGGAATATAAGATGCTTCCTAGGATTTATTGAAACTCTAGTCAAAACCACCTACAACTCAAACACAATTGGCATAAAGATTCCAAATCTTGTCTAAATCATTGGGGTATAAAAAGACGAGTTACTATGTAGAATAATGATAATCTTAAGTGTATTATTGCATCTAAATTTAAGGAGAAATTGAGGCGCAATAAATAATTACAAGATAAAAGAAAATTAAAATACTATAAGGAGGTGATCAACCATAGTCTAGAAGATCAAAATTATCTCTCTATACTAGCGTAAAGAAGAAAATCAACATTTCCAAAATAAGGACAAGCTCTCACAAGCTCCATAGTGAAACCGGACGTTGAACAATTCCTAAAACACAATGGGTCGAAATAATTTTTCATCTTAGTGACACTAAGAGGGTTGAAGATGAAAAACACTTTCTCTTAAAATATCCCAAGTACACCCACATTAAATCTCAATTTCAAAATATTTATTAGAACACTGACCTTCCTAACCTTTTCACTAATCAAAACTATGGTCATTTAGGAACACTTCTCTTAAATATTTTGAAGCATAGATATATAATTTCAAAGAAATATAAAAAAAACTAATCACAATAAACATTAACCACCATCATCATATAAAATATGTTTTTAACAATTTAATTATTATCATAATAATAAAATATTATAATATTTTTAAACTATAAAATATTATTTTTATTAAAAATTATTATAATATTTTTAAACTAAAAATCTTAAAATACATTTTAACTTTATTATAATTATATAAACTTTATTTAATAAAAATGTATTTTGACTTTTTCAATGTTTTCGACAAAATGATTTTCCAGGCATTATTTCACAAAAATATATTTGAACATTTTCAATTGTTTTGCAATAAAATGGTTGTCCTCCAATTTCATAGTTATTGAGAACCATGAAATCCAATCATACTTATTCAAATCTATTTATAACTCATTATTTCATACTATTTAGCAAGCAAGTTCTTCACCATTTTTATAACTCATTATTTCATACTATTTAGCAAGCAAGTTCTTCACCATTTTGAACATTTCAAACATTTTATTAATGATAAAATGTACAATTATTTTTTATTTTAAAAATAATTTTAAATAAAAGATATTTTTAATTTTTTCCTTCTTATTAAAAGTACATGTTTAACAATAACAACATTATTCCACCAAAAACAGATTGCAACCACTTCACATACTTTTTAGTTTTATTATCAATTAAAAAATAGAAAACCATGAAATCCAATCATATTTATTCAAACTGAATATAAAAAAATGGAGATCCATAAGATCCAATCATACTTACTCAAACTGATTTTGACATCTCAATAAGCAAGTAATCAAACTACATACCTTCTCTAATTCCTCATGCCTCTAACCATGTTTTTCACACCATCTTTAGATTTCATTTGTTGATCGACCATTTGTTTTATCATAAGATGCATTAAACATCCTATGAAAGTGATCATGAACATCAATTTTGTTTCGTCACAAGATGCATTAAACATCCTATGAAAGTGAACCATGAACATCGTGAAAAAAGTTCTATTGGTTTGTGTGTTCATAAACCATACTTGCAATAATGGGATTATAGTTTCCGTTTTCGTTTTCATACATAAAAAGTACCCACACAATATTTATAGGCCATCATGGATGAATATTTTTATGGTCCTTTTACATAACTACTTCAAAAGGTTAACTTCGAACTTTTACTTATCCGGGCATTTAGTCAAAATTATGATTTAGATTATTAATAATATTTTAAAGTCCTAATTAATAAAGTGTTTTATCCTTAAACTAGTCTTCATCCTCTTTTGTTTTATCATTCCATTGTCACGTTCAAATTCTTTACAGGTGCGTATAACTACGGCTCTAACCACTTCCGATTTTTCCAGGAGCATGTTAGGTACTGCTTCTTTAATTATAGCAATGATAACATCACCTATATGAGCACATTTACGATTAC
>JZKD02S1983172.1:13273-23632 GCA_000966675.3 Picea glauca
AATAATAAATGGTCTGCAAATTCATGCGTTTTCCCCCACTGAACGGTCTGCAACAACACTGATACAATAGCTGAAACATTGCAAAACCTGCAAACTTCTCACTAATTTGAGAGCGCAACGATGCCATATTTTTTCCTTCATCCTTCTAAAGCTGTAACTGTGGTCGAAACTATGTTACGCACTTGCTCTGGATTGTGCACTGCCCATGCCACACCTGCAATAGCCATACTCTAACGCCTACTCTCCAAATTATTTGGAAATTATGTGTAGAATAGTCGATTAGCTCTTTGATTTTCTTATGGATATTGATCTTGACCACTGAATCGGATTTGATTTCAAAACAAGAAAATAAATCTTTATCCTTGCATATCCTCAAGTCGTGATCCACTCTTACGATTATCAATTTCAATCTCGATTGAGTGGTTGAAACAACACTATTTTGGGCAATTCAAAATTATAAATTTCAATTTTCTATCATCGTCATCCTCAAATGTTTATTGTAACTCCTCAAATGCAGATCTCGACAATGATTTTTCGGTGTATCGACTTCCTCCCTTCACGGCGGTAGCAAATATTAGAAATCCCTTTAGATTGTTATGAAGTGCATACATTATAAGATTTTGAGAAAGCATCCAACGACCTCATTTACAAGCCACATAGCAACGCACACCATCTCTTGTCAATGTCAAGAAATTAAGGCCGACTTCTGGAGAATGACTGAGGAGATATTACAACACCGCGTGGCGGCTCCTTCGCAGGTTTGAGAGTTATGAGGTGGTGCATGTACGTCGTGAGGACAATCGATCCACAGATGAGCTAGAAAACCAGAGAGTTGATCAACAATCCATGGATACAAGCCCTACTTCTCAAAACAAAGTTATGCAGTGATGTAGGACTCCTTCAGAAGCCAAGCTTTACGTTCTTGAATCACTTAAAGCATACATCTTCCTTCTCCTTCGCTGGTCGATTTTTTATGAAGCAGACATACTTTTTCGGTAGAGACCCTACTGGAATCTGGGCAACTTGGATTCAACAATGAGAATACAACAAACATACCAAGAGAACCCATTCCATCACCTACCACGACCTCTATCACTTTCGTTTCCATCACTTGCTCTAGCTATTATCGTGGTGCCCATGCTATCATTGTGGTTTATGATGCTAATGATCAGGAGGATGCTGAAAAACATCGGATCCACGTCTCAATCCGTCGACAAGGGATAAGCCATAAATTTTTTCCAACCTTAGCCATTCGGAGTTGTATCCTCTTTTCAACACTGGATACATCACTGTAAACAACAGCAACACTGATGCGACAAGTAATTGTGTTTTTGGATCTCTGGATTGAGCAAAAGCAAGAGGAAATATTATGGTATTTTCAAGCAACGACACCCCTCCACGTACGAAGGTAGCCACTGTCCAGGGCACAAAATGCAGAGGGATAGTTATTGTCAGCGATTTGGGAAAAACTGTAGCTTCCAACTGTGGATCATTACCCTCAAGTGCAGTTAGCAATAAAGATGGATCGAAGATTTTGTCTTATATAAAGTCTCAACGAGCGGCTTTAGCAACAATTACATGCACCCCTGGCTCTTATATCTAAGATTGATGATAACGCTAGACGTGTGATTGAGAGGTTTTAGAGATAAATCCAATCAACATCTTCATATTGATGTTGCTCGATTGAACTGTTGTTCTTGATCTTTATTGCGTTTGGGCGGGTACATGAATGAGCCAATAAGAAACTTGCTGACAAGTTAGCTCGCCATTTGGTTTTTCTGCTTGGGATGAATTGAATGGGTGACATGTCTAGTATTAAATTTTCCATTCTTTAAATTTGTGATTGGCTTAATCTCCGTCTATATAACTACAAGAGGAGCCATAGCCACTGCTGCCGAATTTATAAGATATCTCACATAAAACTAAAGATTTTGAAGTGTGATGCAACAAATGTTCTGAACATTAATCTGCTTACCATACATGCAGTCCCTAGATTGTTTAAAATAATTTTTTATAGACTATCTAATGATTTGGGAGATCAAACACTTTACATTTGTAAGAAAAAAGAATGACTTTTCATGTTGTGACCTTATTTATATTTCTAGAATAATGAAGTTTGCTTCATTTCTGCACCATGAATTTCTTTTATTTTCATTTGTTTTGCTGTAAAAAGAAAAGCAATAATAATAATAATAATAATAGTAAAATCATACAAAAATCTTTTCATGGAAAGCAAAACAATAAAAACATTTAAAAACTCAGAAAATTTAAAATTGCAAATAGATATTCCTGAAAACAATATTTTACACATGATTTTACACTTCAACGCTAATTTGTTTTCTTGAAGTAACTTTGATAGCCATCAATGATGAAAATAGCGTGGGCGACAGGTTCACACACACTTTATTTTCTTTTGCTCTCATTTGTACTTATCACTTGCATTTTATGTTTTACGCTAATCTCACAATTTTTATGAAGAATTTTGTACTAAGCTTTTCAGGTTCACAGCCGAGCACATCCCATGGTGCAGTGATTTTCATGGATCACAACATTCTTCAAAGAATACATTCTTTTCTAGATAGCTTGAACGAGCTATTACTCATCAGAAACATCATGATGTTTGTTGATGCACAACAACATTTTGTTGTTACATAGTTACACAGAAATATTTTGATGATACACAACAACATTTTGCTGCTACACAGAAACTTTTTGCGCATCTTGGTGTTTGATGTTACACAACAACCATGCTGATACACTATTATTTCTGCATTTTGCAAAATTTCATGCTGTGACAGTATCCCATTTCTCCTTCAAAGCCAATTGGTCATCCCTGTGTTGAAGCCATCTTCCATTGCCTTAACCTTCATGATTTCACAGGCCTATTTTTTTGAGTTGCGTACATTCCCTTATCTCTTTTAGTTCATTTTTTCCTTTCCAGTTTTCCTTCTGAATAAAACAAACCCCATTTACACGATTACATTTCCTTGCCATAAATCCTATTTCTACCGAGATCTTTACATCTATAGTCCTACCAATATTTTTATAAACTCGTGTTGACGGATGTGGGATTCCTTAAGGCCCACCTTTCAACAGTCTTTCCCCATCGACCTCGACACCTTATCTAGGATATAGACTAGAGTTACTTTTTGAGTACCTTGAGGCTTGCAAGCCTTAATGGAAATTTCTCTCATTGACGATCATGGGAATACATCAATGTCCCTTGATCATCAGATCTTGCAAGTGGCTCGAACTCAACACCTCTATTCGCACTTCGCAAAATGTACTCGGGTACCTTGACACTCATTGACATCACTGGTGAGTTTGTCTTGCATTGGTTAATAACATTCATCAATGGTCAGTAATCCAATGATTTCTCTTCATAATCGACATCGACACATTCATTCGCATGATGAGAATTGTACCATCGGTTTTGTAGCAGGTGAAGACTATACAATTTTTCATGATCCCCTCAGTAGTTGCAGAAGTTTTATTTAGAATCTATGAGAGTACCACAGTTCCATATTCTCTACCTTCCACATTTCTCATGATTCAACGGTATTAGTTCAGATTCATTTACTTCCCTTTATGATCCAGTTACAGTAGCAACAACATCAACAATTCCACTTTCCTTATCTTGTAGTAGTGACACCTTCCATCTTACATCAATCACAGTTAGATATTCTTTGATTCAATAGTTACAACAGTTGCAGCTACAACTCCATTCATGTTTTCTTGATCCAGCAGCCGCAACAACTACATCTACTTTTTATGTAAGTGGAGGTATGTTCTTTTCTAAGCTTTAATCACACAATTCTTTATATGTTGACTTGAATATTTTGGAAAATTTCCTCACCGTGTTCTCTTTCCTTCCATAACCTACCCTAAGTTGCATGAGGATATGCAACCACTTCAGTTGGGGGGGGGGGGACTAAACTATTTCACCACATATTCATTACCATTATTCCATTTTACCATCTCATCATTCCATTTATGATTCACTAACATTTCTTTTCCAATGACACTTTGTTGCATTTCTATTGATATACATATTGACATGATTCATAAAAATAAATAAAAGGCTATCTTATATGCATTGATGCTCTCTTATGCACATTGATACCTTATTATTTCCAGTGAAGTACATGGCTAAATTATTGCAGCAAGAAAATCAATAAGTGAAATGAATGTTGTTAACACAAGAACCAACATCTTTTGTATCCATGGTTGTCACACAAGAACCAACCATAAGAAAATTTCACATGTTGTTACACAAATTTCACATGATGTTACACATATTTCACATGTTGTTACTCTTGTATCGCATACCCTGGAAATATTCCTTGTTAAAAGGACATCATCAATCAAAGCCATAGTTTGAATGCCAAAAGTTCTTAAGAAGATCCATGCATAGTTGCATGAGGACATGCAACAAGTTGAGTTGGGGGGCATGTTGGGCCTCATAAATGTCACATTTATATCTTCTTTTCCCTTCACTATTCCTTGCATTTCATCATCCCATTAACCTTCCATCATACCATTTCCATAATGATACTTGGGTTTCTCCTTATTATTTTCCATTGTATTCATTTCAGTATTATAAGGGAATTTGTGATTAAATATTAGAAAAATAACATATTTTCATTATATATCAAGGTTGGATGAGTTTGATGATGTGTGCAGGCATATGTGAAGATTTTAACAAAGTCAAATATTACCACCTAGTCTCAAATTCGAATTTCATCTTCAAGCTTTGAAGATTTGAAGAATATTTGGGACAATCATTCAAGCATATTCAAATGAGAAGATCATGGAGATTTTTATAGGATATCTTATCCAAGATATGAGTGGAGGATTTGAAGGAATAAGTTGAGAGAATAGTGGATCTATAATTATGACACTCTTCAAGAATTTAATGTATATAAGAGAGTGTTCTCTCTTCATGAAGGGGGGTGAGACATGATGTAATGGATAATTTGGGAAGTTGGAGTTAGAGATGAGAGATTAGACTTAGATCAGCTTGAAGTCTTAGAAGGGGATTCTTAGATTGGATTCTTAGGTTTGTTATTCTTTCTTGCTTTGTCATTTGACTCTTGTAATATAATTTGAGATTGATATATTGTGTGAGCTCACATATGTATTTTGTCATTCAACTCTTCACATGTTGTATTGCTTTCCTAGATTAATTTCTTGCTTTCCTAGTTATTCTTTCAATGCTTTCCTAGATTAATTTCATTTCAACAATTTAAATTAGATTACTTCTACTTCACTCTTGCATATATAGTGTGTGTGTTTTGTAAGCCTACGAACCTCAGATTGACAAATCAAATAGTTGGGCAAGTACTACAACGGAATTAAACGACAATATTTTCGTCTAACATTTTGGCGTCGTTGCTGGGGAAGCACGATGTATTGAGGTTTAGTTTGATTTCCTGCATGTGTTGGTAAGGTGTCATAGAAACTAATTGAGTGGAGACTCCTCATGTTCTCCCTGCCATCTCTAGAGTGTGAATTTCAATTTAGGCAAATTTCATTTTTCGCAAGTGTGAATTTCAATTGTAGAAAGTGTGTTTTCCGCAACTGTGGAGAGTATGTTTTCAACAAGTATGATTTTTAGTTTTTATTTTTATTTTGATTTGGGTGGTGTAAGAACTCCTTTTTCAATATGTTTTAACAATGAGTGTCATCTTTGAACTACTTACTCAGATCCTCGCTAAATTCGGGATCTCCTCTTCTCAGGAAGAGGAGATCTTGACAACAATTAAAGATTCAAACACTCCTCCAACAACAAACAAGGATTTGAGATCTGAAGACTCCTACGCATTAGATGACAAACAAACATTCGAGTAGGAGATTGAGGAAGATGAAGAAGAGTTACAACAAGATCCGAGAGAGGAAAAATGCACCTATGAAAGCATTATCGAACAATGGTTCCAAGTAAGAACTCGATTAGATAAATTTCATTTTTATTTAGTTAGTTTGCCATTACAACAAAAAAAATCGTTTATTCATGTAAATTTCTATATTTCATTTGAAAAATTGCACATGAATATATTTTTGTTACTATTGCGTGCTTGGCTCCATTGTAAGTTTGACTACATGTAACTAATCTTTAAGTTTTAGTTAGCATAGAGTAGGTAGGCTAACAAATAAAACAACATTTTTTCTCTAATTTTTTTTTTTTTTAAATAAGTATGCTCTCCTCCATGCTTCGTGCGATCACAAGGATCAGAAAATAGGATGCCTAAATTGATTTCAAGAATGAATGTTTTTTTTCGTCCATCCTTTGACCTGCAAATAAACACAATAAAAAAAATTAGATGAATAAAACAAAACGAATTTTTACATGTTACAATGAAAAATTTACATGCTGTTACAACATGCTGATACAACGAAAAATTTACATGCTGTTACAACATGATGGTACAATGACATTTTACATGCTTGAATAAATTTGCATATCTGAAAACAATAAAACAATAGTGGCGTTAGGATAAAAATAAAACAAAACAAACAAATATATAATAATAAATGGTCTGCAAATTCATGCATTTTCCCCCACTGAACGGTCTACAACAATGCTGAAACATTGCAAAACCTGCAAACTTCTCACTAATTTGAGAGCACAACGATGCCATGTTTTTGTCTTCATCCTTATAAAGCTGTAACTGTGGTCGAAACTGTGTTACGCACTTGCTCTGGATTGTGCACTTCCCACGCCACACCTGCAATAGCCATACTTAATGCCTAGTCTCCGAATTATTTGGAAATTATGTGTAGAACAGTCAATTAGTTCTTTGATTTTCTTATGGATCTTGATCCTGACCACCAAATTGGATTTGATTGAAAAACAAGAAAATAAATCTTTATCCTTTCATATCCTCAAGTCATGATCCACTCTTACGATTATCAATTTCAATCTTGATTGAGTGGTTGAAACAACACTATTTTGGGCAAATCAAAATTATAAATTTTGGATTGCTATCATCGTCATCCTCAGATGTTTGTTGTAACTCCTTGAAGGAAAATCTCGACAATTATTTTTCGGTGTATCGACTTCCTCCCTTCACGATGGTAGGAATATCGCAAATCCGTTTAGATTGTTCTGAAGTGCAGACGTTATAATATTCTGAGAAAGAATCCAATGACCTCATTTTCAAGCTACATAGCAACACACACCCTCTCTTCTCAATGCCAAGAAATTAAGGCTGACTTATGGAGAATGGTTGAGGAGATATTACAACACTGTGTGGCAGTTCCTTCGCGGGTTTGAGAGTTTCGAGGTGGTGCATGTACACCATGAGGACAATCGATCCACAGATGAGCTAGCAAACCAGGGAGTTGATCAACGATCCGTGGATACAAGCCCTGCTTCTCAAAACAAAGTTATGCAGCGCTGCAAGACTCCTTCGGAAGCCAAGATTTACATTCTTGAATCACTTAAAGCATATGTCTTCCTTCGCCTTCGCTGGTCGATTTTTGATGAAGAAGACAAACTTTTTCGGTAGAGAACCTACTGGAATATGGGCAACTTGGATTCGACAATGAGAATACAACAAACATACCAAGCGAACCCATTCCATCACCTACCATGACCTCTATCTCTTTTGTTTCCATCACCTGCTCCAGCTATTATCGTGTTGTCCATGCTATCATTGTGGTTTATAATGCTACTAATCAGGAGGATGCTAACAAACATCGGATCCGTGTCTCATTCCGTCTACAAGGGAGAAGCCATAAATTTTTTCCAACCTTAGCTATTCGGAGTTGTATCCTCTTGTCAACATTAGATACATCACTGTAAATAACAACAACACTGATGTGGCAAGTAATTGTGTTTTTGGATCTTTGGATCGAGAAAAAGCAAGAGGAAATATTGTGGTATGTTCAAGCAGCAATACCCCTCCACGTACGAAGGTAGCCACTGTCCAGGGAACATAAGGCAAAGGGATAGTTATTGTCAACGATTTGGGAAAAACTATAGCTTCCAACTATGGCTCATTACCCTCAAGTGTTGTTAGCAATAAATATGGATCGAAGATTTTGTCTTATATAAAGTCTCAACGAGTGGCTGTAGCAACAATTACATGCACCCCTGGCTCTTATATCTAATATTGATGATAACACTAGACGTGTGATCGAGAGGTTTTAGAGATGAAGCCAATCAACATATTCACATCGTTGTTGCTCGGCTGAACTATTGTTATCGATCTTTATTGCGTTTGGGAGGGTACACGAATGAGCCAATAAGAAACTTGCTGACAAGCTGGCTTGCCATTTGCTTTTTCTGCTTGGGATGAATTGAATGGGTGACCTGTCTGGTATTAAATTTTCCATTATTTAAATCTGTTATTGGCTTAATGTCCGTCTATATAACTACAGGAGGAGCCATAGCCATTGTTGTTGAATTTATAAGATATCTCACATAAAACTACAGATTTTGAAGTGTGATGCAATAAATGTTCTGAACATTCATCTGCTTACCATAAATGCAGTCCCTAGATTGTTTAAAATAAATTTTGATAGACTATCTAATGATTTGGGATATCAAACACTTCACATTTGTAAAGAAAAAAAGAATGACTTTTCATGTTGTGACCTTATTTATATTTCTAGAATAATGAAGTTTGTTTCATTTCTGCACCATGAATTTCTTTTATTTTTATTTGTTTGCTGTAAAAAGAAAAGCAATAATAATAATAATAATAATAATAAAATCATACAAAATTCTTTTCATGGAAAGCAAAACAATAAAAACATTTAAAAACTGAGAAAATTTAAAATTGCAAATAGATATTCCTGAAAACAATATTTTATGCATGATTGTATGCTTCAACGCTAATTTGTTTTCTTGAAGTAACTTTGATAACCATCAATGGCGAAACCAGTGCGGGCGACAGGTTCACACACAATTTATTTTCTTTTTCTCACATTTGTACTTATCTCTTGCATTTTATGTTTTACGCTAATCTCACAATTTTTATGCAAGAATTTGTACTAAGCTTTTCAGGTTCACAGCCAAGCGCATCCCATGCTGCAGTGATTTTCATGAATCACAACATTCTTTGCTAGACAGTTTGAAGGAGTTGTTACTCATCAAAAACATCATGACGTTCGATGATGCACAACAACATTTTGCTGTTACACAGTTACACATAAATATTTTGTTGATACACAACAACATTTTGCTGCTACACATAAAAGTTTTGTGCAGCTTGGTGTTTGTTGTTACATAGCAACCATGCCGATACACTATTATTTCCACATTTTACCAAATTTCATGCTGTGACACTATCCGATTTCTCCTTCAAAGTCTATTGGTCATCCCTATGTTGAAGCCATCTTCCATTGCCTTAACCTTCATGATTTCACACGCCTATTTTTCTGAGTTGCATACATTCCCTTATCTCTTTCAATTCATTTGTTTCTTTCCATTTTCCTTCTAAATAAAATAAGCCCCATTTCCATGATTACATTTCCTTGCCATAAACCCTATTTCTACTGAGATATTTACATCTATAGTCCTATCGATATTTTTAAAAACTCGTGTTGACTGATGTGGGATTCCTTAAGGCCCACCTTTCAACAGTCTTGCCCCATCGACCTCGACACCTTATCTGGGATATAGACTAGAGTTCCTTTTTGAGTACCTTGAGGCTTGCATGCCTTAATGGAAAGTTCTCTCATTGACAATCATGGGAATACATCAATGTCCCTTGATCATCAGATGTACTCGGGTACCTTGACACTCATTGACATCACTGGTGAGTTTGTCTCGCATTGGTTAACGACATTCATCAATGGCCAGTAATCCAATGATTTCTCTTCATGCTCAACATCGACATATTCAATCGCATGATGAGAATTGTACCATCAGTTTTATAGCGGGTGAAGACTATACACTTTTTCATGATCCCCTCAACAGTTGCAATAGTTTGATTTCAGATCTATGAGAGTACCACAGTTCCATATTCTCTGCCTTCCACATTTATCATGATTCAATAGTAGCGGTTTAGATTCATTCACTTCCCATGATCCAGTTACAGCAACAACAACATCAGTAGTTCCATTTTCCTGATCTTGCAGCAGTGACACCTTCCATTTTACATCAGTCACAATCAAATATTGTTTGCTTCAACAGTTACAACAGTTGCAGCTACATCTCCAGTTACGTTTTCTTGATCTAGCAGCTGCAACAACTACATCTACGTTTTGGGTAAGTGGAGTTATGTTCTTTACTAAGCTTTAATCACACAATTCTTTATATGTTGACTTGAATATTTTGGAAAATTTGCTCGCCGTATTCTCTTTCCTTCCATAACCTACCCTAAGTTGCATGAGGATATGCAACCACTTCAG
>JZKD02S1983172.1:39563-50951 GCA_000966675.3 Picea glauca
TTCCCCGTAGGGGTTTTACCACGTGAAAACATCGATGTGTTGATCTTTGATCTGGTTATGTGAGTGGTTACTGAAGGTGTTCGTCCTCTGTTGGAATACCTATGTTGTCGAACAAGTCCAAGGATAGAAAACTCGGGGTATTTTCATGTTTTGAGAGTCTGAAAAACACTTAAAGAGAACTCTCTCAGTTCCTTTTTCATAAAATAGTTTGACAGGACCGAAAAAGTGATAAACTATCACCCATCGAATGTTTTGTTCAGATACTTTTACGAGCGTGAACAAAACAAGGTCGCTTAGCAATCTTTTCATTTTTATGGAGTGTGAAAAGAGATTAAATGATACTCCGTTGTGTTCGTCATTTTCGTGTTACCATGACGAGTAGGAAAAGATGATAAAAGTATACTCGGTTACGTTCTCATGTATTTTCAAGCGTGAGAACGAATGAATACTGAGCTCAAAGTTTTTCTAAAAACCATAAAAAGCAGTCACATAGGCGATGAAAAAAAAAAAGAACATCCGTACTCCTTCGCGTGGACTTCAAAGTCATTATATCTGCAAAAAGTCACACTCATAGCACTATTAGGCATTAGGTTTGATGGAAAAAACAGTATAAAAATCAATAAAAAGAGTAAAAAGTGAATAAATATGGGTAAAAAGGGATTTTACCATTTTCATTGTGATTTTGCCAAGAACTTTGCCCAAAACAACTCGTTTTCCCCCAAATTTCATTGCTCGATCGTGGGAGGCACAAGCGACCATTTGGAAAACCGTCTCCGTCAATGAGGTAAGCTCTCGATCTTCTACCTTTTCCAAGGTTTAGTTTTCATTTTCATTGGCAATTTTCAAGGTTTTGGGTTCGTTTTAGGGCAAAAAATTGCGCCCGAGCATTCTTGCAGGCTAGCCATACAGGACTTGCGAGAATATAGGATTCTCGCAGGCGGCCTTAAGGGCACCTGCGAGAATATCGTACTGTTCTAAAGGGGCACCTGCGGAGGCCGCAAAATGAAAATTCAACTTGATTTTTTCTCAATAAAAAATATGCCAAGGTTTGAAATGAGTTGTTGACCCTTCTCTTATGTTTCTTGCGCAGGCATTTGACCGTCACGATGCTGGAGTGGTGATAAAGAGAACATGAGGAGGAGGATGCCATTTTTTGGAATGACCCAGGTACCATTGCTTCCCTCCGAGATTGTGGGCTCTTGAAATTCTTCTGGATTCCGGGCATGAGGGCCCAAATCAGGTTGTTGGAGTACCTGGTTCATATGTGGGACGTGGAACAACAGTTGTTTCACGTGAGAGTCCACACATTGACCCTAGATATCGAGGATATCTACCTTCTAACAGGGTTATCACAACATGGGTACCACGCTAGCTTGACCGATAACCGAGGTGGCAGACTCCCTATGAGTGAGTATTGTTGCCAGTACTGCGTTCCAGAGGCAGAAAGAAGCAAGGGCAAGGTTTCTATTTGGGGGGTCCATGATTTGACTCTGCAAATTATCTTATTCACTATAACATGCATGGAAAGGAGCACATCTCCACACATGGCTCTCTAGAGCTACTTCCAATATGGCATAGAGTGCACAGATCCACGAGTCTTCAACTAGTTGGATGCAATTCTCTGCAGTATGAAGAGGCAATTGAAAAAATGCAGGAAAGGCGACTTGAAGCAGTTTGGGTACGGATCACTTTTTGTGTCCTTGTTTATTGAGAGGGTTCCATTGCTGAGATTACAGGTTGAGTGGGGTTTACTGGCCCCACAGGATCCGAGGATGCTGAGGTGGTGCAACCTCATGGCCCAACATGTAGTTGGGCCTATCATTAAATACAATGATTCATTTTTTGACTAGTTGTGACCACAGATGTTGATGGTTGATGACTACGCATACGTTGGTTTGGACTTTCAAGGGGATCCAGATTTATCCCTACCTGAGGATTCTTAGTGGGGTGACCTAGGTAAGAAGTACACATTTTGTTCTTTTAAATGTTTTTGTAATTTTTATCATATAAAATGTCTTTTATGTTTGTCTAAGAACTAATCAAAAATCTCCTTTTGATGACACAGATGTGGGACCATATTGACCTCTAGGCATGTCTCCTATTTAGCGGTGAGGGGAGGCGGCTCCAGTGGCGCGATGGGATGCCGAAGACTATGAGGCAATGGAGAAAAACTTGGAGGGGTTGATTGCTGACATTCCAGACATGGCTATCGGGGAGATCCGTCGACGTTATCAGTGCCACACTATGGGCGTGTCAGAGTCTATTAGTCGACTGCTTCGTAGGGTGGCCCGGGCAGTTGTTTGTTATCGTGAGTGTCACCCATGACGCTATTTTGTAGAAGTTATGAGCTTCAGATTTTGAGATTTTGGTCCTTGGACATAAACCTTTTGTAAAAAATTTTGATCGTTATATACATATATACGGCTTCTACCGACTTATCTTGTGTTGTGTGATACATGTGATGTGATTGGTTTATAAATGGCCCAAATGTCTGTCTAATACATAGTTATCTAAAGCATCAGTCAATGTATTTAGACATCTAGGAATGCGTTGATACTCAATATAATCAAAATAACGTTCCAAGAGGCGAATTCGTAAATATACCCGTAATAAAGTAGGACTTTGAATAGCATAGACATTACTTAACTGTAGTACTAATAGCTGCGAATCAAGTCGTACAACCAAGTGACGGATATCGAGCGAAATAACATCAATCAATAATTCGATAACGACGCTATACTCCACAATATTGTTGGTCGCACGACTGAGACACACACCTCGTAGAGTGATAAGTTCGTTTGTAGGGGCGTAAATTTCCTAAGAAGCAGAAGCAAGGTTTTGATTACTACGGCTAGCACCATCAGCGAAGCCAATGTGGGGTAGCGAAGACTCTGACATCTGGAAACCAAACACAACGTAACATAAGGGCAGAGACCAGATAACGAAAAAAACATACTACAATAACACACAAGAAGTATGATACAATAAAATACAAGTACTCATGCACAGGTGATCTTAGGCATAGTAATTCTTTAAGTACAACCCATTAATGGGTTCACTCAAAGGGATACCATCGTAATCTACTAACTCGTAAGCTCCTTTCTCCAAAACTCGTCTAACAATATAAGGACCTCGCCACATAGCTTCAAATTTTTCAACTCCTAGCATATCCCTATCTTGTTCATAAAGGAGAACCAGATCACCTTCGGAGAAAACGCGAGGCTTGACATGTTTGTCATATTGGGCTTTGACGCATTTCTTCTAGGTTTCTATGACTAGGGCGGCATTGCGACGAGTTTCGTCTAATCGCATGAGATACAACAAACATTCTTCTTCGACATAAGTGTTTGGGAGGAGTTCGATGGCTAGTTTTAGGGAGGGTATCTCACATTCAATCGGTAGGATGGCTTCTAGACCATAGACTAACCAGAATGGTGTAAACCCGGTAGCAGACTTAACGGATGTATGGTAAGCCCACAATGCTGAAAACAACATCGTGTGCAAACTCGTTTTGTGAATCCCTATCATTCGTCGAAGCATAGTAATGAGGACTTTGTTAATTTCTTCGACTTGGCCATTGTCTTGTTGGTGATAGGGTGTTGAGTTTTCATGGCGAAGACCCAACTTTTCAGTGAGTTCGGACATCATGAAGTTTCTAAAGTGGCTACCATGATTGGTGATGATAGCCTGAGGATCACCAAAATGAGCTATGATGTGATTGAATATGAATAATGTTGCGGTCTTTCCTGTGTTGTCAAATGTTAGCATCGCCTCGACCCATTTTTTAAAATAGTCTATGGCTACAATAATGTATCCATACCCCCCGACCGAGTGAGGGTGACATGTCATGAAATCGATACCCCATTTCGCAAAAGCACCAACGGAGACCACAAGGTGAAGAGGAGCAGGATGTGATCGTATTTTATGTTTGTAGGTCTGGCAAGCATGGCATTTTTGGAAAACAATTATACAATCGTTAAATAAAGAAGGCCAAAAATACCCAGCTCGCAAGATCTTCTGGGCAGTAGCATACCCATACATATGACCACCACAGGCTCTAGAATGGCAGTCATTTAGGGATTTCTCGGCTTCATCAAACGTGAGGCAACGTCGAAAAACTGAGTCAATATCACGACGATAAAGAGTATCACCGAGGATAATATACTGACGGGATTGGTAGCATATTCGACAATGATCAGTACTGGACAAATTGGGCCGGAAAGGCTGGGTTTGGAGATATATGATGATATCCACATACCAAAGATCATTGGAACTAATCAAGAAAATGTATTCATCAAGTAATGAATTGACTGCTACATTTTCTGTCTCAGAGTAGGAAAAGTCACATATCAACTCGGAAAACACTAAGGATTTCTTGGACTTAGCGCATTCAAATTCTAAGTCAAACTCCTGGAGGATCACGATCAATTTGGAGTATTTTCCCCCTAGCAGTTGACGTGTGAGAATGTGTTGCATAGGGTTGCAATTAGAAATTACCGTAGTCTTGTGGGAGAGGATATAGTGCCGGAAACATTGAACTACTTGGACGACTGCCAAGGCCAATTTTTCAACATGTAAATACTTGGTTTTGGTAGGCGTAAGACTTCAAATCAAGTAATAGATGACATGTTTGTCATGAGAATCATCCTCCTAGACGAGAACCATAGCGATGGTGTAATCCGAGGCTACGAGGTAGAGGAAATAATCGCAGCTGTAATCAGGTGGGAAGAGAAGCGAAGTATGTGTCAGGGGCAGTTTCAAAGCTTCAAAATATTTGTTGGCAGTGGTATCCCATACAAACTCAGACCCCTTTTTGAGTAGTTGTGTGAATCCAAGAGTTAGATAGGCATAGTTTGGGATGAAACGACGAAGAAAGTTTGCTTTCCCTTGCAAACTTTGTAACTGGCGAAGAGAAGAAGGAGGAGGGAGATTGAGAATCACCTCGACCTTCAAAGGATCTACCCTGATCCCTTGAAATGAAACAATAAAGCCTAGAAGTCGGCCGGATTCTACGCAGAAAACACATTTGTGAGGATTCAAGCATATATGGTAAAACCGACATCGAAGGGAAATGGCTTGGAGGTGTATTGGATGATCGACATGGCGCATGGAATGAGAAGGTAAGTCATCAAGATATGGCTACACGATGTGCTTGATATCATGGAAGGCATAAGATATAGTGCGCTGAAAAGTTGCACCAACATTTTTTAGACTGAAAGGAAGTTTCTGATAGGCAAAAGTTCCCCAAGGACAAATAAAAGTGGTTTTTTGTTGGTCCTCAGAAACAATATTGATTTGATTATATCCAGAGAATCCATCCATTAGAGAGAATATTTCACTTCCGGCACAATTGACTACGATCTGGTCGATGAAGGGGGTAGGGAAGTTATCTTTAGGACATGCTTTGTTAATATCTCTATAATCAACGCACAACGAATTGTGCCTTGTTTCTTGTCGATCGGGACAAGATTGGAAACCCAGTCAGTGAGAGCCACCGGGTAAATAAAGTTGGCTTTTAGAAGTTTCTCGACTTCAAGCTTGATAGTGGCCACTTTACATGGGTGGACTGGACGAAGGTGTTGCCGGACAGGTTTAGCATCTGGGTATGTCTTAATCTCATGTATCACAATGTTGAGGTCAATACCCGACATTTCTTCATAGCTCCAGGCGAAGACATCACAAAATTATTTGAAAAGTGACTTGTAGGTGACGATTTTGTCAGGGGAACACGAAGCTTCGAATTGCACATTTTCGACAATTCTAGGTTTTATGGATATGTCGAGGGGGATGGTGGGTGAGATATTACTTAATTTCCCTTCGGAAAACACATCGTGTGTAGGCTTGGGAATGGTAGAAATAACGACAACGGTCGACGGGGACATGATCCGTTGGTATCTCTCGATGGTGTGTTTCTCCAGGAAGAGGATGGAATGATGATGTCCATCGTCCCAGGGGGTGTCTTCCATAACAGACATAATCATCTCGTCCATGGGAAAAATGACGCGGAAAGGATCTAGAGATAAATCACCAAGAGAGGGGGTAGAAGGGGTTGTCGATTGAATGGCCTGATAGGAAGATTCGAATGGACTCAAAGGCATTTCATCTTCGTAACGAAGATGATCGTCAGGGTTGGGTACCAGCCATGGGTCATGAGACGCAGGGGTTCCATGAATAGAGGTGGAGATTATGTTGATCGAAGCGATAGATGAATGTGGAACATCAGGTGGTGGGATGGGGAAGGTACCCATTAATGAGGAGTCTTTAAGAAGACCCACACCGACGTTCTCATATCCAGGGGGGTTTGGTAATGAACAATATGTTGCCGGTACACGTATCCAAGTTAAAGAAGGCTAATTTATCGATGGTAATCACCTTTCCTTGATGTGGGAAACACACAACACAGAAAAGAGTCGATACCACTGCATGCATGGAATCAATCCAGCTACAACCAAGTAGAAGGTTGTAATCGAGAGGAGCGTCAAAGACTTCCACTTCAACTTGGACCATTTTGCCTTCTAACGTAATTGGCAATGAAGGGAGGAAACTGTAAGGCTTAAAAATGGAACCATTAAAGGCTTTCAGTGTGTTGTGGGATTCGATCAAAGGAGGAGATTCGATGGCTTTCCAGCAGGTAATAGACATGACACACGTCGAGGCACCCTCGTCGATAACTGTTCTACAATTTTTTTTTTCGGAGACAATAACTTGTATTTGGAATGCGAGTTGAGGGGGTAACCTTGGAATGCGATATTCCAAGTAAAAAAATATTAAATTCATATCCGTAGGGTCGATTCCACCAATATCTTTTAAAAATGCCTTCCGTTGTATAGGAAAACTTTGAAGGACTTCAAGGGATGACATCACGGATGGTGCTTGGGCCAGATCTTCAACAATACTACAGTTCTGGGCAGCATGGGCATGACGATTGAAAGCCGATTTCTGAATGACGCCCTTTGGAGGAGGGCGAAGAACTATTTCTAGGCTTGGTCATTTGAGATGAAGAGGACCAGTGAAGTTGCCAAATTTTTTATTGGACTAATCGGTAGGTGCATACACTAACAGATCTCCCTAGATCCACCTGAATCTAAAACAAAACAAGACTGGACACGACTCTTTCCCTAAGTTGTAATCATTAAATCTACCAATAGGAAGGAATAAGTGACATACCTTTATATCACTTCCTTAGGTCTCTGTTGTTCCCGCTTCGCTCTAGCGCTCTTGTGAAGTCAAGTCCAAGACAACACAAACCAACCAAAGTGAAGATAGAAAAATATATTCAACGTCAACTTATGTATATGATCAAGGAATTACACAATAAAGTAAGAGGGACTTTATGGGAAAGGAACATGCCGTTGTATCATATTAATTGAAAGTAGAAGATACAACCTGATTGCCTTGATGTTGCAAGCTTCCATTTAGTGACCCTTGGTTCCAACACACATAATTTCTTTGTACTTGCATGAAGAAGATCCAATTCCTCTTGATAGACCAAATAGAGTCTTCAAGCTTCTGTCCAAGCAGGGTTCTTCACAAAATTCTTTCACCAATTCTTCATTCAATCTTTCTTAACCTTTTCCATGAGAAACCTTTCAATATATAGGAGAAGGAGAGATGGTTACATGGATGAGGATGATCCCATCAAATCTGAGAAGTCAGTAAAATGAAAACCATACGAATACCAACTCATTTTCTAGAAGATTCCCTTCTAGAATCCTCGAGACCTCTTCTCCTTTCCAAGCTTAAAAATAGGTTCACACCCTGTGTATGAAGTAGACTGCGAGAAGTTCACACCCTAAGTGTGGGTGGCCTACGAGAATGAGGGATTCTTGCACCCTAGGCCATAGGCAACTTGCGAACTCATCTTAAAAATATGTTTTTGGAAGGAGACAAGAGCCACTTTTCTCAGGCAAAAAGTCCTTGTTGGGAGCATGAATACACCATTGTTGAGACATCACCAAAGTGACCAAAATCATGTGTAACACTCTTCCTCAATGAGACAACTTCTTGTTCAAGTTTCTCACAATTTTCTTCTTTCTTCATCATTTGGACATTCCTTACTTCTCCTAATCTTCTTTGTTCTTCGAGTAGAGTTTTCAAGGAAATTGTTTCTTCTTTTAGTTTCTCAAAGTCTTCTAATTGATTCTTCAAGATTACAACTATATTTTCACAACTACCCAATTCACTTCTTATATTTCTTTGCATGTCTTTGAGCTTGTTATTTTCAATCTCAACATGCTTCAATTTTTTAAGATTCTCATCTTCTTGTTGAATAATTTTTTTTTCATGATTTTCTTCTTGTTCATTGGAATTTTCTTCTTCAGTGTCATTTCTTTCAATCCTTGGATGAGGACATTCAAATTCAACATGACCTACTCCTTCACAATTAAAGCAAAATAACTGACCTCTATTTTCTTCTTTGAAATCTGAGATGTTGTAATTTGCTTCAACTTCTTCTTCTTCTTCTTCTTCTGCTTCTTCCCTTACATAAAGGTCGTGTAGCTTCTCCCAAATCTCTTTTGATGATGAACATGATCCCACCTTGGATTTCACTGAATCTGTCAATCCATCCAGGATGGTATCTATTGCCAATTTGTTGTTCCTTTTTGCTTCCTTCTGAGCTGCAGTCTTTGGTTTCTTCAAAGCTTTGTATCCTAAAGAAACTGAGAACCAAACATCTTAACCAAGAGATTTCAAGTAAGTTTCCATTCTATTACTCCAGCATTCAAAATTGCTTCCATCAAATGGTGGAATCGCATTTGGAATTTTGTCTTCCATTTCTTCTTAGGATCTTCCTTCCAGTGGTTAAATTGTATTGAAGGTAACCCGCTCTAATACCAATTGTTGATACTGAGAGGGGGGTGAATCAATATCAAGTACAATTTTAAAACCTTTTTTAACTTATACTTAAACCATTCAATTATATCAAATGAACAATGAACAATAGTATAAGAGTTACACCAATACACCACAATACAACATGCACAATATATGAGAAATAATCAATAGTTATTGTTCAAGGGAAGTAATGACTTCCAAAGGTAGCTACATCTTCCAAATGTAAAGGGAGGGATAAACCTACAAGATAAAGATACAATCCTCCAATATCAAGAGATATTTGAACTCTCCATCCTTGACCCTTCCTTCCACCCAACAATATACTAGAGATAATAAAACTTCACATTAAATCATCACCATCAACCAACCATCACATAGAACCTGATAATGATTCCTGAGACTTCTTCAATTTCTACAATTATTCAATTCTTGGAATACTCTAATCCTTTAGATAATATTATTCAACTTATTCTCTGAAACTTCTCCAAGTTTCACTCCTTGAATCCTCCCCAAAAAGAAGTTATAGAGAGAATGGTATACCTTGTTCAATTATGGTTTATTTAGGAGACCGAACTTGTACAGAATGCCCTGCACCCAATATTTAACATCAGATTCTGAAACTCACACACAAGGCACTAAAGTCAGTACTATTTCCAATGAAATTTGTCCCACATCATTTGGATTCTCTATGAAGAAGTTATGACTATTTTACCCGGAACACCTGTTTATTGACTAGCTTCAGGACTAGTCAAAAACCCTATCTTCCACAGAGTGTATATCCATAATTATAGAGAATAAAGAGATGGAATTTTTACCATAGGTACCTTGATATGTCTTCTCAATACCATAGAAATTTCACCATCTGAATCATTCTAGAAAACAATTTATAGAAAAAATGGTAAGATGACCTAAAAATAACATACCTTAGAACACATCACCAAAACACTTTATCCTCCCTTGAAATCTGGCCTTCTTTACTTCTGATTTCCTATGAAATTAGACTTGTATATCAAATGAATGTATAATGATATTTATTTATACCATTTATGTCAATTTCATTTAACATTAGGTCTGACATGGCACTTTCTTATTTTGTAATTCTTTTCTTTAATTATCTTTAGCGCCTACATGTACTTCCTTCTTCAATTCACTTTGTCATCTTCAAAAATTTATATCTCCTCAACCATGAGGATCCATGTGACGTTCCACATACCACCGGAAACAACATGATGTGTACTATCCATCCATGGGTGTTGTATCTGCATGTACGTTTTCCTTCATATCCAAATACCTTCATCAATCTTACGGTCCAAAACCCATGACTAGGGTTGACATCAATGCCAACAACCAATCCTCCAACAATGGTGCATGTAAGTCATGAGGATAATCGATCCACAGATGAGCTAGAAAACCAGGGAGTTGATCAAAGATCTGTGGATACAATATTTTCTTCTCAAAACAAAGTTATGCAATGATGCAGGATTCCTTTGGAAGTCAAGCTTTAAGTTCTTGAATCACTTAAAGCATACGTCTTCCTTCGCCTTCGCTGGTCAGTTTTTATGAAGAAGACATAATTTTTCGGTAGATGCCCTACTAGAATATGGGAAACTTGGATTCGACAATGAGAATATAACAAACCTACCAAGCAAACCCATTCCATCACCTACCACGACCTCTATCTCTTTCGTTTCCATCACCTGCTCCAACTATTATCGTGGTGCCCATGCTATCATTGTGGTTTATGATGCTACTGATTAGGAGGACGATGAAAAACATCGGATCCACGTCTCATTCCATCTACAAGGGAGAAGCCATAATTTTTTTCCAACCTTAGTCGTTCAGAGTTGTATCCTCTTGTCAACGCTGGATACATCACTGTAAACAACAACAACACTGATGCGATAAGTAATTGTGTTTTTGAATTTCTAGATCGGGAAAAAGCAAGAGGAAATATTGTGGTATGTTCAAGAAGTGATACCCCGCCACATACAAAGGTAGCCACTTTCTAGGGTGTTGGAGCCGCCCCTGTTTTTTCACCTTACGCAAATTTGGAAAAATCTGATACTTGTGATCTAGAGTTGTTTTTTCTTTTCCTTTCCTTCCAAAAATCATAAGACTCTGAGAGAACTTTCRTTGCCAAAATAGTAAAGCTTTATCACTTACGAAGGACCCGTTTTTCGCAAGTATGTCTGTCCTTAGGGTTTTTAAAGTTTCATAATCTCGCAAAATTGGACACCTTATATCTCGGATTCACAATTCCCGAGTCTCGAGAATGCGAACTCGGTCTTAATCTTCGTCCAAAGCAAAAATAGCATAAGACCTTTAACCCTTGACTATGACACCCTCGGTGTTTCGCGTCTCGGCATTTTTCGACCCTAAATTTTTGTTTGCTCAACCCCGAGACCCGAGAACGCGATAATTGTTAAATAACCACAGTCAAAAAACCAAGAGTAAAACAACCAACCATAGTTAAACTTGATTCTCGGCACATCGTCTCTCGGTTCTTTCTTTCGTAAAATTGAAGCGCTCACAATTCCGATACACGAAGTTACG
>JZKD02S1983172.1:81499-102863 GCA_000966675.3 Picea glauca
AAAGTTGTCCATCATCGCGTTCCTTTGTTTCTCGAGGGCCTCCTCGAGCAACATTTTGATAGGATCTCCTGCTCCCTCATATTTATTTTCTTCCCCCATGGGCGGTCGTCGGGGTCTGTGAGGCTGATCTTGCAAAGGTTCAACCAGATCGAGCCCCAACTCCTTATACCCCGATCTCATTGGGGACATACAAAGAAGGATCAAGAATGAGCAGACCGCTCTGATACCACTGATCCAGATTTATGTAGGAACACAATGAAATACAGAAATACACATAAACGCAGAGATGCAGTGAAAATAATAATTCATTTCATTGAAAACAAATGACTGAAATATGCTTACAGACAGAATGGAAATAAACTAGCTAGGGCGCTGGTAGCTTATCTCTGTGAAGAGATGTGGCTGCTACTCACATCCGTGAGAAGATGATTACAATGAGGCTCTAGCGGAATTTTTACAATGGACGAGAATGCCAAAAGTCATATACATCCAAAAACCTAACCCTAGGATATGAAGCGCCAAAAGTCATGTGGGCTCCGTTTGGGTAAGTTAGTACATCAACTTCCCGGGGTCGTAACTTTTGCATACGATCTCCATTTTAGGCGTGTGATATCTCGTTGGAAAGGTATTGTCGAGGAGATTCATTTTGGGGGCTCAATCATGCCTTCGGCTATCATTGAGAACCTATATCTCAAAAACCTTCATTTAGGCCCTCAAAATGGCCTCGGAAGTTAAAACCTGCTAAAAATAGTAAATTGCCAAAATTGCCAGAAAATTGTTTTGAGCCAGTCGAAAAAGGTGGGTGGCCACCGATATCCACCTGGATCACATAACCAATGACATGTCAATTTTGGGTGAGGAATCCACGAATTCCTTGCTTGCATGCATTTGTACTTACCATAAAACTTTCATTTGGGTCAACATTCCTTAGAACAAGCACACTAGTAAGTAATTCTTTCAAAAAATTAAAGTTATCTTCACACTCAGATGTCCATTCGAATTTAATTCCCTTCTTTTGCAGATTAGTGATGGGATGAGAAATATTAGAGACCCTTGCTATAAACCTTCTGTAGTAACCAACTAATCCCATAAAAGATATGACTTATGAAACATTCCTGGGTGTTGGCCACCCTCTAATGGCTTCAATATTCTCTGGATCTACTGTTATACCCTGTTCTGAAACAATGTTCCCCAAGTAATGGATTTTCTCTTTATAAAAAGAAAACTTACTAATATTTCCATACAACTAATGTTCCCTCAACACTTGCAATATCAATCTTAGGTGTTGGTCATGCTTTTCCTCTTACTTAGAATAGACAAGTATGTCGTCCAAGAATACTATGACAAAATTATCAAAGTAATTTATGAATATTCCATTCATTAAGCACATAAATACGGATGGTGCATTGGAAAATCCTAATGGCACCATTCATAATGCCCATACCTAGTTCTAAAGGTTGTCTTATGGATGACTTCTTCCTTGATTCTTGCTTGATGGTATCTCAATCTCAAGTCTATCTTGGAGAATATCTTTGCCCCTCTTAGTTGATCAAAGAGGTCATCAATTATGGGTAGTGGGTACTTGTTTTTCATAGTGGATTTATTCATTTGTTGAAAGTCAACACACAAACTCAAAGTTCCATCTTTATTTTTGACAAAAAGTATCGGTGCTCTCCAAGGTGAAACACTTGGATGTATGTACCCTTTCTTCAACAATTATTCTAACTACATTTGTAATTCTTTTCATTCTTGTGTACTCATTCTGTAAGGTGTTTTTGATATCAGGGAAGCTCCTAGAACTATATCAATAGAGAAATATATCTCCCTCTTAGGTGGAAACCCTGGTATTTCTTGGAATACATCCTCAAATTAGTACCGAAAAATATTCAAGGCTTGGCCCCTTTGTCTTTTCTAGCTCCTCCACATGGGCTGCATACAATTGAAATCCTTTTCTAAAACATCTCTTCAGGTGTAAGGCTGAAATCTCCCCTATAGATATGGGTCTTGGAACACCTTTCACAGTTCTCTATTTTTCTTCTTCATTAAGACATGTAAATGTTTTGTTATGAAAATCTAGGACAACATGAGTCTTTTCCAACAAATCCATTCCAATTAGAATATCATAAGATCCCAATGGTATGATATTCATATCAACACTAGTATTCACACCATTAAGAATTATGGAACAACCTCTGAACATATCATGGATTCTTCTTTTGGTTCTAGTGGCTAGCTGGACCAAACTTGATTCTCCCAGCTTACTTTTATCCAAATGTAAACTATCCAATATTTTAGGATCAACGTAACAGTGACTTGCTACTGAATAAATTAAAATAGCAACAGGTTGATTTATGATCTTACCTTCCACCTCGATCATATTGGATTGGTACTATTCTTGTCGATCATCTAAGGCTGCATGAATAATTACTATGTCTTCTACTGTTTAATCCTCTTGGATGTTGTGCATGGTCTTCACTCCGTCCTTTCTGTGTGGGAAATCCTTGTATAGGTGATCTTATTTGCATCCCCAACATTGGATTGGTGGTCTTCCCATTTTTCCCAAGGAGCCTTCTTTCTTGGATTCATCCTTAGCATACTGGGCTTGATTATTTTTATTAGGCTCATTTATGTTTAAAGGAGGTTTGAATCCCTTCTTCCTCCGATCAAACTTATCCTTCTTCTTATCCTTCCAATATTTATGCAAAGAATATCTGCCCTGGCCTTGGTCATACAGGTACTTATCCTTCATGATGGTATCAGTCAAGGTCTTGGGCTCATCATACCAAATCTTCTCTTTATAAAAGGATGGAAATCCACTAAAAAACCTCTGTATTTTCACCTTCTCATCATTTATGAACCCTACATACTTTAACAACCCCAAGAATTTATTCTCATATTCTTCCATGGTTGCACTTCCCAGCCTAAGTTCAAAGAAATCATGCATTTTCTTGTCATAGAATTTCTCTAAGAGGTACTCCTTCTAAAAATACTTCTTGAACTGCTTCTAAGTGATCTTATTCTCATTAATATGCTCAACATGCTCCAGCTGGTCCCACCACATAACATCTTTTCCATGTAAATGGTAGGTGGAAATTATGGCTTCTAGGTTTGTTGAATAGTTATGCAATTGAAAATATCTCTTGAGTCCAAGAAACCACACCTCAACATCATCTTCCCTTTATCTTTCACCATCAAAGGATGGTGGCTTAAGCTTACTCAATTCTTCTTGCAAACTGTCCAATTCATGTCTTCTTATTTGGTTCCTCACAGGAGACACCTCTGGACTACTCATGGTGTCCTCATATGAATAAGACCTTATTGTTGAGTAAGGAGGTGAGTGATGTCTATGAGTTTTTCCAACAGTTCTTGAATAACCATCTCTTCCATGATCAGCTCTTCTTTCATGATACCTTCCTTCTTCCTCTTTTTTTGAGCCATTCTTTGTTTTTCTTTGCAACTGATTTAAGCTCTTCCTTACTCAAGCATTTTTCTAAATTTGTTCTCTCATCAGTCTCTCATTTTCTTCTTTGTATCTCTGCACTTCTATTTTTGGTCTTCTTATAGTTTCTATCAATGTTTCTTGCTCCCCTCTTCCCTTGTGTCCATTGGATTTTGTCTCTGCATTACCAACTATGATATTTTGACCTTTGGCCTATTTATCATGGATGGAAACTCCCTCTCCTTCTTCCATTTCTTGAATACGCATTCTGAATTGATATGTTTTAACCCCTTACTTCTACAAAATGTGCAGGTAACCATTTTGTTAGAATTAAGCATATGATAAGAAAAAATTGCCAAACAATGCTATAGGTCCTTTCAATTCATGAAGAATATATATATCATTTTACATCATATAACACTTCCATGTTATCCCTTATCCGATACAAAGTTCAATTCTGCACAAGTGCTTCCTTAAAACCACATCCCTAGGTGTCCATGGCTCGAAACCATGGGATTAATCCTTCCTTAGTGATTTTCTTTCTTCGAAATACAAAACTTTGGCCACTAGCCCCCTTTTTCTCTTTAAAACAATTTTTGGGCACTAACCCTTTTTCCTTCAGCTCTCAATCACATGTGCCCACGGTTATGACCATGATCTTAGATGAAAAGAGCTTATTCAGAGATTTGGAACTTCGGGGCTTCGAAACTTTAGGACTTCGGGACTTTGGAGGACTTCTCATCATAACATGACGCATTTCCAGAATGCCAAAATTCTGAACATGTGTTCCCTAGAGCTTCGGTACTTTAGTACTTCGGGCTTCGGGAGATCCACTAACTTAACACCATATTTCTCCCAAATGTTGAACTGGCGAACTCTCAGAGAGGCTCCTCAGAGCTTCACGCTTCAGAGGTCTTTACAACTTCGCACCTGAAAACTCATGAACATTGAATTTCTGAACGTCTGGAGTCTTCTTAGCTTCGCAAACCAGGGGTGCTACGTGTCAAAATATGGAGATGACACATGGCCCAATCAATGAGTGACACATGTTGAGTTCCAATTGGCACATAAGGTCTATAAAAGGAACAAATCAAGTTGACATGTGGCATGCATAAGTGGGTCCACATCACCCTAGGTGATGTCATCATGCCACGTCAATCCGACACTCTAGGACTTCGGTACTCCAAGCATCGAAGGATCTTACTGCACAACTATTCACTTCCTTTGAACGTCGAATTAAAAAAACCTTGAATATTTCAATAATCAACTCCCCGAATCACCGCTCTCCAGAGATTTAGTACATCGACGCTCCAGAGCTTCAGGCTTTAGATGTTTTTTTTGTTGAACACCACCCAACCCCCAAATTACCAAATGTTGAATTGACAAACTCTTGAACAGGCATTCTCTCGAGCTTTGGTTCTTCAGGATTCACGAGACTTCTCCACTCTACACCACAAATCTCTCGAATGTTGAATTCTCGAATAATTTCAAATTTGCAGACAAGTTTCCATAAACACGAATGGTCTGGATTGGATCTGGACTTTGGCTCTTCAAGGAAAACTCTAATCTGCACAACCACAACCCAATTCTCCCAAATTTTCGAATGTTGAACCACTCGGGGATCCAACGACCCACCTTCTCCCATAGATCTATGGTTGATATCTGCTTCGAGACTATGAGGCTTCGGGGATTTTTCCTCCTTTTTGTCAAAGACTTGAAAACTACTGAAGCAACAAAGTTCGAAGGAATTGATGGTTTAAAAATCGTGCTACTTCCCCAGATATGAGGGCTATGAGGGATCTTCCTTCTCTCGAACAGATCCAGTGACCCAAATCTAAACTTTGTGGCCCAAAAGCATGGTTTTTGTGGTTTCTTTCCTCTGTTGGATTTCTTGAACCTCTAAACCTCCTGATCTTCTGAACATAGTCGAGGTGTTCTCTAAGTGCCCTCTTGGAACTCTATAACTTAGATTCTCTGTGAGACTTTTGCTTCAATTTCCACTTGCATGACCCATCCAGGCTTCAATGTTGGAACTAGATCTCTGATGCCAATCTATAACATACCTATCCACCCACAGGCTAGACATGCTAACTTCCAGTCCTCTTTTGGACTAATACGACCTCTGATCTAACTTTAAATAAAAAGGATGCATGAAATATTCACATGCATTGATCAAGATTCATGCTAAACATAAAATAAATGAACCATAATACATGCACAAAAATAACCAACAAGCATGCATATTATAGATGTGAAATTCATATATAATTAAATACACAATGGAATTAAAAATGCACAAGTAAATAACCATAACAGAGATCACTTATCTTTTCTAAAAAAAGACACCAACTGGCTGCAGACCAAGGAAATTCCGCCCAATTGTAGACATTGTTGTTCCAAGTCTCAACAACAATGTCACCCCCGAGATAGGGCTATGAATCCACAAGGATAGTTAGAGAGTGACACTCGGCTTCCCAAACCAGTCATCACTCAATCTCTCACAGGCTTCCCAACACCCACAATAATCCAAGTACCTAGATCTCTTCTACTCGGCCTGCACAACCCAAGAGAATAGATGCCCCCCTTCTCTGCCACACAGTCCCTTAGTTCGTCCATCTCCTTCCAGGGCTCTAGTGTAGCTGATCCAGAATCTCCATGCTGGGACTCTCAGGACTCACAGTTGTGAGAAAGACTAGGCACAAACCAAAGAAACTTACACATGCAGGTCTTGATTCATGGCTGGATTGCACGAACAATCTCTACATCCAACCATACCATGGTTTTTCTTCAACAGTTTGTTCCTTCCCAAGCCAAGACGAGACTGTTAGGAACCAAATATCAATATAGCATAGAAAAACCTCAGAATAAGTACTCAACAACTTGAAAAAGAGAGAAATTCATATAATAAGCCTCTTCGAGGGGGATACCTCTTTATGCCAACATAATTTTCAATTCCAATATGATTCCAAATGAAAATGTCTCCTTGGTTTATATAGTAGACTAGGAGGTATAATTACAATTAATGGACTAAAGACAACATAAATAAAATAACATTACTAATGTAATATGCCCTAATTAAGGGGTAATGAGCTACTATTTAGGGATTAACATGCTTGTTGGCACAAGGTCAGACCCAGGGTTCAGCTCCAAGAGCGCACCAACAAACCTTAACTAATGGCCCTTTCGGCTACACTTGCGAAGAAAATGCAGTCTCACATGAAGTAGCTATGGGGGGGTTGTAGGACAAAGATGTCTACAACCATGGGAACTATCGAGTGGATCCAACACTAGAACAATACATCATGCATATATCAGTTATGAACTTATATCTATTCCACACATATATCATATCTACCACAGTAATGAAATAACAATATATCAAGGTAAAAGAACATAACATCAATCACACACACAAGACATGATATATGTGGTTCACCCTCTCTCTAGGGCTACGTCCACAAAAATGTTATTTATAATGTATTAAGATGAAGCATACAGTTATTTTCTGCGCTCTTAGCTAGCGGATATTCGTTATTCTTCTTTCTATCTCTCCCCTCCCTATGCACCCAGATGCAAGGTTGATCTTCGCACCCAGCTGAAGATCTTAGAATATAGAAGGCTCTCGTACTCAACACTTATCTCTTCCCCAATGTTTCTCACTCGAACACACAACAACAATAGTAACAACAATGACAAGAAAAATGATCCTCACATAAACAACAACAACAACCCAACCCAGGTCCTCTTGACCTTTATTTATACATTACAATAGCTCACCGACATCCTTAGGTCGAAACCTAGGTGTCAAAACCCTAGGTGTCTAAAACCCTAGGTCAACTTGACCCACATTTTTAGGGCTTAACCAACCTGTCCTTCCTTCCTTCTTGCGCAGTGCTCCAAAGCATATAATGGTGGATTCTTCCTCTTGTTGAGATTTCCACAATCCTTATTTATTATTGATCTGTCATCCTCAATCTCCTCATTCAATGGCTTGATTTCTCGGACTTCAATCAAAATTTTATGCTCTTTTGCTCACTTTGACCCAGTAACAGTCACTGTGTCTTCTGTGAAGTTCGCATTCTGCCTTTTCTTCCTTGTTCTTCGCTTACTTCCATAACTAAGGGCCAAAAGTCCCCCAACACTCACCTATGACTCATCCTGAGGAACTTCAGATCTAATCTTTCTGTTTAACTTTGACTTCAGACTGCGCTGTACAACCTTTGATCTCCTCTCTATGCCTCCTTTCTTTCCCTGTGCAGACTGTCTTTTCTGTGTCTGGTATCCAGTTTCAACTGCACCTGGTACCCAGTTTCAACTGCACCTAGTACCTAGACCCTTTTCCTTATGCTTTTACTTAGAGCCGTGAGGAAAATGGTTGTCATAATACAACTTCAGCTAGCTCCCATTCACTAATCTGTCCTTCCATTCTCCCTTCAAATTCTTCAACTACGCAGCTCCTCCTTCTGTAACATAGGCGATCTCATATGGCCTGAGCCAATGCATTCTGAACTTCCCAGGATTCTTGATGAACTTACTGTCATATACCAGTACTAGATCACCTTTCTTGGATTCATTCTTCTTAATGTGCCTATCATTATAGGCCTTCTCTCTTTCCTTATGTACTTGTTGATGGAATCCTGCAATAAATCGTTCTTCTTCGAGTTCAACCAACTACGCGAGCCTCTCTTGAAAAATTCCAGTGTCATCCATATATGTAAAGGCAACAATTCTTAATCTTGGCACCAAGTATTCAATTGGAACAATGAATTCAAGACCATAAACCAACTTGAAAGGGGTCTGCATTGTTATTTTCCTATAGGTGGTTCTATAGGCCCAAAGTACTGTTGGTACTCTTAAATCCCAGTCATCCCTGTTCACACTGCAAATCTTCATCGACGTTGTCTCCAAGATCTTATTGAATGCTTCCATTGTCCCATTTTCTTGTGGATGGTAAGGCATGCTCTTCTGATGATGGACTTCAAATTCCTTAGTCAAGGATTCAACAGTCTTATTTAGGAAATGTATGGCTTTATCACTCATAAAGATCTTTGGGCATCCAAACCTGGTTATGATGTCATCAAATATGAAGTGTGTAGTTGTAGTTGCACTACAGTCCTTAACATCTCTTGCTTCAACGCATCTGGTCAAGTACTTTGTTGTTGTAATTATGTACCTTGCTCTTGTGCACTTTCCTGGCAGGTTTATAGGTCCCACAAATTCAATGGCCCATTTCTCAAATGCTTCTAGGGTCAGTTGTGGTGCTAGTGGAATTTCATCTCTTCTAGAAGGTTTCCCAATTATTTGGCATACATCGTAGGCTCTATAGTAATATTTAGCATCTTTGTGTAAGGTAGGCCACCAAAGGCCATCTCTAAGAACCTTCTGCATAATTGCCTTCCCTACATAATGTCCTCCTATGATGCATTCATGAGATTTTGCGAGGATCACTGGTTGTTCTTCCTCCATAACACATCTTCTCAATATCTCATCAGGTCCCATCTTGTATAACTGTCCAACTATAAGTGAAAAGTATGCAACGTGCACTACTAGCTATTTCTTCTGAGGAATTGTGTAATGGATAGGGGCCATTCCTATTGACAGGAATTGGACTATCCCTGCGAAGTGGTCATCAATCTTTCTAATGACCAGTAACTATGCATCTGACAGTGTATCCTCCAAACTAGTGGACTCTTCTCCATGTTCCAACCTCGACAAGTGGTCAGGACCTTTGTTCATTCTTCCTATATTTACTATGATCTCAAAGTCATATTCCTGAAAGAGTAGAAGCCATCTACATATTATCCTCCCCAACACTGGTTTGTTGACTAGGTATTTCTACGGGGAGTGATCAGTAAACATTTTAAAGTGTCCTCCCAACAAGTAGTGGAAAAATTTCTACAGCGCGTACACCATGGATAACTCTTCTCTCTCAGTGGTGGTGTAGTTGATCTGAGCAGTTGATAGCTTCCTGCTGGCAAAGGATAACAGATGGTCAATATCTCCTTCATCAGGTTGTGCTAACACAACTCCTAATCCAATGGAAGATTGATCCAGATTATTTTCGGCATGAAATGAGAGCGGAGATATATCACAAAAATATTTAGAGATATTGCAAGAGAGACAACAATATAACAAAGATACACAAGAAATAAAACAAGAGTCGCAGATATACAGTAATACATGATTTCTATTAACGAAATAAATGTACAGAGACTGTAAAATACAGAGTGAAAGACTCGCTAGAATGGTGGTAGATTATCTCTGAGAAGAGATGTGACGGCTACTCGCATCTGTGAGAAGATGATTATAACAATGAGGCTCTAAGGGCATTTTTTAACATAAATAAAATCCAAAACCCTAACCCCGGAAGATGAAAAGCCAAAAGGTTTGTGGGCCCCAATGGGGGTAGTTGATACGTCAACTTCCCAGGGGCGTAACTTTTGCATACGATCTCTGTTTGGGGCGCTCAATAGCTCATTGGAAAGATCTATCTGAGAACTACAACGTTTGGGTGAGCAACATTGAACTACGGTGTTTTATCAAAAAACATCGTTTAGGGCCTCAAAATGGCCCCAGAAGTTAAAAACTGCTAAAAATAGTAAATTACCAAAATTGCCAGAAACATGTTTTGGGCCAGTTGGAGAAGGTGGGTGGCCACCGATATCCACCTGGATCAATTCTCCCCCCTTAGGAAGCAATGGTATCCATTGCGTTGAGTTCGCGGGGGAGAGGGGAAAGCGATTGTTGAATCTGAATCTTGGTGATCTGCTTGCCTTGCTGGAGAAGTGGCGTTGCTTAGCTTGTTGAAGGCTATCACGAACCTTTGACTGGAAGGTTTGGACCTTTTTAACCAGTATGGATATTTTATATGACTGTGTGCAGAAGGAATCTTTGTGATTTGCTGCAACCTTGTCGACCTGCTGCTATTGGATAGAAGGTGCTTGGGCCGAAGCTGTGGTGGTTGCAGTATCCTTCTGTTCACCTTTTGAACAGATTGTGAAGAAGCTGACTTTTGTAGTATGAGATACTACCTTGCGGAACTATTTAGGTGGGGTAGTAGTTGGAACTACCTCTGGTATCCTATAGAGATGACCCCCCGGAGTAACAATGACACTACGGGGTCGAGACTCATAGATAGCATGGCATTTCCACATATATGGTTGGCCCAAGAGAACATCACAAACATCCAGTGGGGATACATCATATAATACCTCATCCTTGAAGGGTTGGATGCCATATGATAATCGACACTGCTGGCTGACACAAAGATCTTGTCCTTGGCAAAGCCACCCGATGCTGTATGGTTGCGGGTGTGGTGTTGTCGACAATCCCAATTGTTTGACGACCTCTGTTGAGATGAGGTTCTTTTGGATTCCGCTATCAACAATAAAATGCAGCGGGGTCCCTTTCACCCACATCTGTGAATGAAAAAGGCGCTCCCCCTCTTCTGGATCTATTGGTTCTTCTGGTTGAATTGTTGTGGTCGCGACAATAGCAGTGGGGTCTGCATCGATGATTTGTCTTTTACTAGTATTTTCAGAATCAGATTCAGAATCACGGTTTGGGTCCTTGTCTTTGATCTCAGCCACCAATGAATGTTTTGAGGTACATTCATCGATGTTGTGCCAGGGGATTTTGTGGAAATCACACCATTTTCCGGTGTCCTTCTTTGTCTTCCCGTGACCCTTCTTTTCCTGTGGCTTGGAATGGTTTTCAGGAGACTGTTTGTTAAGGATGTCTTTGTCATACTTTGGTTTTTTTGGATTTGCAGACCCGAACTCCCATTTTTTCTTGTGCTTAAATTTCTGCTTGATTTTAACAACATATCGATAGGCAACACCGAGTGATGAGATGTCCATAAAATCCATTTTAGTTTGGGTGTATCTGTGTAGAGCCCCACGGTATTTCAGAACCAAATGTCGTTCGTATTCTTTGATACCCATCTTGGTGCACAAGGTATGGAAGCTATTGGTGAACTCTGAAACTGATTGGCCCCTCTCTTACCGCAGTGTGGTCCATCTCATGTACTGGTCCTCATAGTTTCCAACAGGGTAATACTGTTCCTTTGCCGCATCCACAAAAAAATCCCAACTGGGCTTGGCCCCATATATGCCAGACTCCTCTGTGGAACTCTGCTCCTAGTAAGTTTCCCACCAATGTTTTACATGGGGGAGAGCCTTAATGATTGCGAAGGTGATCGTTTCCTTGTCAAAAAAATTATGAACAGAGAAATAACCTTCTAGCAGATTTAACCATTTATCTAGGGAATCTTCATCTATTTGACCTTCAAATACAGGAATATCAAAATTAACCTGTACCCTTAAAGGTGAGGTGCCTCCAAAGTGGTCGCTTGATGAAGATGAACCTGATGCTATCGGGAGGTGTTGAAGGATGTGGGAAAAATTCTCCATCATTTCGTCCCTCTGTCGCATGAGAGCTTGCTCAAGCAATAGACTAATAGGATCGTCTGCTCCATCATTTTTATTTTCTTCTGCCATTGAGGGTTTCTTGGGTGTGCAAGAGTGATTGTCCTCAAGAGAGACAAGCTTGAAACCCAACTTGCTATACTCAGACCTCGTCGGGTACATGCACTGAAAATGATCAAGAGTAGCCTGCTCTGATACCACTGATCCGGATTATTTTCGGCACAAAATGAGAGCGGAGATATATCACATAAATATTTAGAGATATTGCAAGAGAGACAACAATATAACAGAGATATAGTGGAAATAAAACAAGAGTCGCAGATATACAGTAATGCACGATTTCTATTAACGAAAAAAATGTACAAAGACTGTAAAATACAGAGTGAAATACTAGCTAGAATGGTGGTAGCTTATCTCTGAGAAGAGATGTGACAACTACTCACATTCGTGAGAAGATGATTATTACAATGAGGCTCTAAGGGCCTTTTTTAACATAAGTAAAATCCAAAACCCTAACCTTGGAAGATGAAAAGCCAAAAGGTTTGTGGGCCCCAATGGGGGTAGTTGATACGTCAACTTCCCAGGGGCGTAATTTTTGCATACGATCTCCATTTTGGGCGCTCAATAGCTTGTTGGAAATATCTATCTGAGAAATACAACTTTTGGGTGAGCAACATTGATATACGATGTTTTCTCAAAAAACATCGTTTAGGGCCTCAAAATGGCCCCAGAAGTTAAAAACTGCTAAAAATAGTAAATTACCAAAATTGCCAGAAACATGTTTTGGGCCAGTTGGAGAAGGTGGGTGGCCACCGATATCCACCTGGATCAAAGATGCATCGACATGCACATAAAATTGCTTGTTCCAATATGGAAAAACCAGAATGGGTGCTATAACCATTTTCTATTTTAGTGTGTCAAAGATCTGTTGGCATTCTTCTATCCAACTGAACTAACAATATTTCTTCAAAATATTCTCCATGGGTGCTCTAATATGGTCATATCCTTTAATGAACTTCCTATAATATCCCATGTATCCCAGTGCAATGCGCAACTGTTTGACTGAATTAGGAGGGGGTAGAACAACTATAATGGAAATTTTAGATGGGTCTACTAGCAATCCTTTCTTGCATACAATATGACCTAAGAGAACTCCAATTGGTGAGAAGAAGATTCACTTCTTTAGATTCAAGGAAATTTGACACTGCCTGCATTTATCCAACATTAGCCTTAGACATTCAATATGATTTTGCAATAAGCTAAAAAAAATCCAATCATCGAAATATTCTTCTAGAAATTTATGCAAAAAATCCTTGAATGCTTCGACCACCACCCTGGAAAAGATGGCTGGGGCATTCTTCAATCTAAATGGCATCACTGTATACTAGTAGGATCATCCCTGGCAATCCGGGTCTGATGGTATGCTTAAAATCCATCTGTAAAAGAGTATACCTCCTGGCCTCCCACATTATCTAACACTTCGTCAGTGAATGGCGTAGGGAAGGGGTCATGAAAACATGCATCATTCATCTTCGTGATATCTACACAAATCCTGATCTCTCCTGTCTTCTTTTATTGCACCACCATAGTGATAATCCACTCTGATTCCTCCATAGATTCTATAATCCCAGCTTCCATCATTCGGTCAAGCTCAATATTCACTTTCTTCTTATATTTAGGGTTCAGTTTGTAGGGTCCCTATTTGATTTTTCTTGCATCTAGTTTCAAATGGATCCTCATATCTCCCATAGGCCCTCTAATGCCCTTCATATAAGTGAACTTGGTTGGAAACAAGTCCTGATATTCATGCAGTAATTATGTAATCTTGTCAATAGTGGAAACATCCCAGTAATATCCAACATTTGCAAGCTTTGGTGTCTGTTCTGTTCCAATATTGACCTTATTAATCTTGATTGTTTTTCCAATGAATGGTAACTCAACTACTTGTCCTTCCACATCTCTTTGGCCTTATGTTTATGTGATTTTCACCTTTCTTGGATCATCGTCTTCATCAACATTGATATTGTAACATCCTTGCCGTTTCTGGAGAGGTGCAGTCCATTCATCCTCTTATTTCTCCAAAGGGAGGTTAGATTCCTCCTTGAATACTTTTTGTCTTATAATATGAAATTCTTGATCTATTGAAGGATATTGACTTTCAAATAAGAAGGTGGTTACAAAATTCTGAGTCATACCTTCCCAATCTGTAGTGATGAGGCACAACTCTGCTTGAAGGTACCAGTTGATAGGTGTCGTGTCTAGTGTATTAATGAATTTGTGCACCCACTTCTCTCGAGAGATGTTTCTCCAGGCTTCCTCGCAACTTCACACATGGTCCTTTGGGAAGCTTTGACCCATGTACCAAACTTCGCAACCTTCTACTTGTGCTAAGAACCACGTTGTCATCAAGGTACGACATTGTACCCACTCTGTAATGTTTTTTTTGTGTGTTCCCCACCATCTTGCTAGGGTTTCTTTCAGGGCCTCATCCATCGTGAGAAATCCTTGTTGCATTGGGACACTTTATTCAAAGTATGACAAGAAGGTTTCTAAAGGATTCAGACCATCAAAGGTGGGTAAGTTACTCACTGTTGTTTCGATCCAACGAACTTCTCTAGTTAATCTAGCACATATTCTTATAGATACTTCATACATTTTATTCTGCCAGTTTTCTAGTGCTTCTTTTAAGTCTGATGAACATGTGATGTGACTTCGCCAACTTAGGTTTCCATCGGCTGTAGGATTAATGTAATCCTATTGTCTGGATGTTAATTTGTATATGTTTTCTAGTTCTTATGCACGGTCTTCTTCTCTGATGGGCTCTGTGTATCTTTGACCTTCATCTGGATCTAAGGGTGAAATGACCCTAAGGCCATCTCTTTCAAACATCATTCATATTTTCCTTAAATAAACCAAAATGGAATTATTGAAAGCCAAATCAATTCCTAACAATGCAGGGTAAGGACAACTATCATCAACTATCTCAATTGCCTCAAAATATGCAAACGTTCTTACCCTGTTGATGTCCACAGGGACATGTTCCAGTATTCCAAAGGGGCTTACAACTTGCTGATTAGCCATTCTAATCCCGATAGGGGAATATATCAACTTAGGTTTTCCCATTAGTGCCCAGGTTTGCTTCGTCATGACATTGACCTCCAACCTTAAGTTGAGGACCACATAGTCTATATCATATTCACCTATTTGGGCATTCAAATGTAACTCCTTATTTTCCCTTCTCTTTTTAGCGATTTGGTGCACTGCCCTATTCAGTAAGGGTTCTATCTTTCCTAGCTCATATTGCCTGATTAAATTTTGTAGTTCTTATACAATGCTCTCATCCTGAATCAACTTAATGCAAGTATATAAAAATTCCATGATCTTGCTTACCTCTTTTCCTTCTCTTGGTGAAGCAGACTGATCAAATGCCTGAGGCATTCCATATTCTATCAGTTATGGTCGTGTATTTGATGAAGAGAATTGATCTCCTTTGAACTCTTTTCTTGCCTCCTCAAGTAATTGTCTTTCTTTCTTTGCATCAAAAGTTTGGGTCTTCTCTGTAGCTTTCCTGACTCCTGAGTCTTCTGTAGTCTTTCCTTGGGCTGATCTGTCTTCTCCTGTAGCAGCGCTTCCTCTAGTTATAACAGTGACTCTAGGGTATTCTCTGCGAGGTTTGAAATATACCAATTGAACTTGTGAACTCTGCTAAGGTCCTTTTCTCTCCTGAATCTTAGCTAGCAGCACCAGACAATCTTTTATAACATGTTCAAACAAGATACAATAGTTGCAAGTAGTGTAAGGGTTTTGATAGTCCCATGCGAGGTGTACTGTTTGTGTGCAGTTGTAACAGATGTTCTATCTTTGGCCTTGACCCATATGTCCTCCTCGTCCTCATCCTCTGAATCCACCGTGAGGGTTGAATTTTCCTCTCCCAGGGGAGTTGTACTTCGTAGTGTTTACTTCTTGTTGTACTTTGCCTTGAATTTTGTATATATATCTTGAAATTTCATGCATGATATCGTAATCCCTACAATCCCTATCATCATGTCCCACAGACTTATAGAACGTGCAATATAAATTTGTGTGTCTGAACATATTTTTCCATGTAATAGCACTCACCAGTGTGATGTCTATTTCGACATACCTCACACCAGGGTAAGGTGACTTGCTTCAAAGGACTCAGAGCTCCAGACGCCAAGTATTCATGGAATAGGGGACATTGTTCCTTGTCATGGACTTTTGATATGCATATAACACACCATATGTCTTATCTTTTATCTTTTCTCTTGTCTTTCGTCATATCTTCGACCTGTAGGAACAAACTAGTTAGCTGACTCAAGATCTGGCTCATACCTGAATTGGATTCTCCCATAGGGGTTGATTCTAGCTTCATGGTGATCTATAGTTCTTCATCCTGTGAAACAATATTCTATTGCATCAGAGGAACTTTGATGTGTAGTAAAAGGGCAACAATGAACCACTCTTTTTTCTGCTCATCTGGGATCTGAAAAGTCAATCGGCCTGTTAAGGTCTTAAATCTCTGGTCGAATTCCCAAACAGGCTTGGATACCTTCTTCTTGATCTCTTTTATCTCTGTAATACATTGTGACTCTCACTTGAGTTTCTTGAACTCTGCATTCAACACATTCTTGATCTCATTTAGTGTATTAGGTTGTGCAAGTCCTTGGACAAGCTTCATGTACCAGGTTAGTGCACGATCTTGAAGGGTAGTACTAAACTGGATTCTTTTAACAGCTTCATCAATGAAATTTTTAATATTCCATACAGCTTCACATAGGAACTAGTGTTGATCAAGGTCTTCAGACCCATCTCTCCTAAAGATAGGGAGCCTCATCTCATCTTCCATAGATATTCCTAGGTTTTCGGTTTGAGTATGTGGCAAACTAATAGTAATAGTACTCTGAGGACTCTGGTGACTCTGACTATTTTGATTGCTTAGTGCTGATGAAACAACGGAGGGATTAATAGTAGTTACTTCAGCAGTCTGTGTAGTTCCTGAAGTTTTTGGCTCGTCCCGGCGAGGTTCTTCAGCTTTCTCTTCCTCTACCCTATCGGGTACTGAATGCTCTTAATTCGTTAGGTCTGCCTCTTCTCCATTGTAGAAACCCTCATCCCCATAGTTCTTCTTGAATAAGTTCACAAGATGAACTTCTCTGAACGCTCTCCCACTACACATATATCCAGCCTCTATGTCACTGTCGCTGTCTGAATTCTTGAACATTAGATTTTTCCAAATCCAACCAACCTACTGTACCTTCAATATGTTCTTCTCATGCAAGAACATCTTGATCCTCAACTTTAGAAAATGTAAAAAATTTCCTCTGGGTCCCTTGAAGAAATATCTCTCGGCTTGGCTATGTGACTCTACTCTGTCAACAACAAACTCGATGATGTACCCTCCAATGGTGCTATCAAACCAGTGATCTCCTGCTCGTGACATGGCATTGTCAACTCTCTTGACCTTCTTGATCAGTTCCGACATCCAAACTACAGGAGGTCTAGATCTGATCTCAAACTGGGTATCTGCTAACCTAGATAACCACTCATATAGCTCCTGATGGATTCCTCCAAAGAAAATCTTGTGTATATCAGTAAAGATATATCTCTCCAACCAATCCTCTATACTAATATTAGGGTTCTTTTTCTAGGATTCAACGAATTCCTTCTGTTGATCCTCTATCCACTTTTGAATCTCTGTCTTTGATGGGAACCACCTTGACATTCCCTCAAGAATATTTCCATCCCGACAACAGAACCATTTTTTGGCACAGGGGCAGACCCAGGGTTCAGCTCCAAGAGCACACCAACAAGCCCTAACTATTGGCCCTTTCGGCTAAACCTATGAAGCATATGCATTATCACCTGAAGAAGATATGGGGGTGTTGCAGGATAGAGATGTCTACAACCAAGGGAACTATCAAGTGGATCCAACACTAGAACAATACAACATGCATATATCACTTATCATCTTAGATCTATTCCACACATCTATCATATCTACCACAGTAATGGAATAATAGTATATCAAGGCAAAAGAAAACATCATCAATCACACACACAAGACATGATATACGTGGTTCACCCTTTCTCTAGGGATACCTCCACAGAACTGTGCTTTATAATGTATTAGGATGAAGCATACAGTTCTTGTCTCTGCTCCTAGCTAGAAGATCTTCATTCTTCTTCTCTCTATCTCTCTCCTCTCTATGCACCTAGCTGCAGGGTTGATCTTCGCACCTAGCTGAAGATATTACAATAAAGAAGGCTATCGTACTCAACACTTCTCTCTTCCCCAATGTTTCTCACTTGACCACACAACAACAATAGTAACAAAAATGACAACAAGAACGATCCTCACATCAACAACAACAACAACAACCCAACCCAGGTCCTCTTGACCTTTATTTATACATTACAATATCTCACCGACATCCTTAGGTCGAAACCTAGGTCTCAAAACCCTATATACCAAAATCCTAGGTGTCTAAAACCCTAGGTCAACTTGACCTGCATTTTCAGGGCTTCGCGAACCTATCTTTCCTTCCTTCTTTCATGGTGCTCCAAAGTATCTAATGGTGGCTTATTCCTCTTGCTGAGATATCCACAATCATTATTTCTTGTTGATATTTCATCCTTTATCTCATCGTTCAACGACTTTCTTTCTTGGACTTCGCTCTGTCTTTTCTTCTCTTTTTCTCACTTCGCCCAGTAATAGTCACCGTGTATTCCGTGAAGTTTGCATTCTTCCTTTTCTTCCTTATTCTTCTCTTACATCCATAAACAAGGGCCAACAATTCCCCTCCCATTGAGACAAGTGTTGTCTGCAACGCTTGAGTAACTCTGGATGCTTCTGTATAAAATACTCATCTTCCTAAGTGGAATCTTCATCCGATAGTTTCCTCCATTTAATGAGATACTCTGAAATGGATCTATTCCTCAACTGACAAATTCTTGTGTCAGTGATGGATTCAGGATCCAATATGATTTTTCCTTCCTCGTCAAGTTCTGGAAATATAGTTTGAACTGGGATTTAGTAATCTATAACCTTGTTTAAGCATGGAACATGGAAAACTAGGTGTACTCACGAAGATGCAGGCAAATCCAATTTGTATGCCATAGTACCAATATTTTGCAACACCTTATAAGGGCCATATTACTTTCGTGATAATTTATCATCCTTCTTTGCTTTCTTGAGGGACACCTATTTGTATGTTTGTAGTCTTAAAAACACCCAATCCCCTACTTCAAAACTTCTTTCACTACAATGTTGATCTGCTTGTTGTTTCATGTGATTATGTGCCATGGTCAGGTTTTCCTTTAATATTTGGAGAACTTCTTGTTGATGCTCAATGTGATCTTCCACTACTTGAACCTTAGATTTTTCTTTTAGAGAAGAAGTAATGGAAGGAGGGTGGTATCCATAGAGTTCCATAAATGGTGTCATTTTTGTTGTAGTATGAAAGGAAGTGTTATACCACCATTCTTCCAAGCGTAACCATTTGAACCATTATGTTTATTTATTAGAGACAAAGGAACGAAGGTAGCCTTCCAGACATGTGTTCTCTATCTCGGTTTTTCCATCATATTGAGGATGATAGGATGAGCTATGAGCCAATTGAGTACCCAAACAAGAAAATAATTTTGTCCAAAAATGTCCAATGAAGATGGGATCTCTATCACTTACTATAATATTTGGGCTGCCATGTATCTTTTGAATTGTCTCCATGAATGCGGTGGAAACTGTACTAGCTTTGAAGGGATGAGAGAGTTCACAAAAGTGTCCGTACTTGGTTAGTCTATCAACAATCACCATGATGACACTCTTTCCTTCATACTTCGGTAGCCCTATGAGGAAATCCATGGAAACCTCCTCCCAACACTAACTTGGGATGGCTAATGGTTGTAAAATACCTGGGGTTTGAACATCAATTTAAGGCCATCCCAAAAAAATTCCTTCTTGACCGTATGACAGGTTTTTAAAAATCCTGAGTGCCCTCCTACTGGAGAGGTGTGCAATTCCAATAGTACCTTTTGTTTGAGTTGGGAGTTCTTACATAAATCTAAGAGATCTATGTACCATAGTGAATCATTTTCCCATGTAAATGTATCTGATGTACTGGAATCCTGCTGCAACCTTTGAATGAGAGTCCACACTTTTTTGTCATTCTTCCATTCATCCCTTGCTTCTATTATCCAATCAGGTTGGATGATCGAGATAGCACAGACAAAGTCCTTGACATGTTCATCCTTCCTTGAGAGTGCATCTGCCACAACATTTTGCTTCCCTTTTTTATAGACAATTTCAAAATCATAATCCAATATCTTGGTTACCCATTTTTGTTGTTCTTCTGAAGATAGTCTTTGTTCCAATAAGTATTTAAGACTATCATGATATGTTTTGACCTTGAAGTGCTTACCTATTAGGTAAGGATGCCATTTCTTCAATGCATGTAGTATTGCCATCATTTCCTTATCATAAATGGGTTTGTATAAGTCCTTTCCCTTGAGTGGTCAAATTTCAAAAGCCAGGGGCCTTCCTTCTTGCATTAGGACAATACCAGTTCCATTTCCTGAGGCATCACATTCCACAATAAAGGTTTTTGTGAATTCTGGAGTGGTCAAGACAGGAGCTTTGCACATCACCTCTTTAAGTTATTCAAAAGATTTAGTTTCCTCTGGTGTCCATGAAAAGGCATCCTTCTTAGTTAGTGTCATTAAAGGTGTTGTTATTCTTCCATAGGGCCAAACAAAATTGCGGTAGTAACCTGTGAAGCCTAAAAATCCTCTAAGATTCTTTAATGTTTTGGGAGTCGACCAGTCCATCATGGAATTAATTTTGTTAGGGTCTACCTTGACACCTTCATGAGATACAATATGACACAAATACTCTACCTCCTTCACTCCAAAGAAACATTTGGATGGTTTGGCATACAGTTGTTTCTCCTTTAGTAGTTGTAGCACCTTGTCAACATGTCACACATGATCCTCCCAAGATTTACTATAGATTAGTATATAATCAAAAAATACTAAAACAAATTTTCAAAGGAAGGGCTTGGAAATGGAATTCATCAACCCTTGGAATGTGGAAGGTGCATTTGTAAGGCCAAAAGGAATGACCAAAAATTCATAATGGCCTTCATGAGTTCGGAATGCTATTTTTGGGATATCTTCTTCCTTCATTCTAATTTGATAATACCCTGAACAAAGATCCAACTTTGTGAAATAGATTTCTCCATGTAGTTCATATAACAATTCATCAATGACGAGAATGGGAAACTTATATTTAATAGTGATCTTGTTGAGCTCTCTATAATATGGACACATATGCCATGAGCCATCTTTCTTGAATACCATTACCATCGATGCAGAGTAAGAACTTTGGCTAGGTATAATAATGCCAGCCTCTAACATTTCTTCAACCATGCGCTCAATTTCACTCTTTTGGGCATAAGGGTATTTGTATGGCCTGATGTTAGGA
>JZKD02S1983172.1:103254-129706 GCA_000966675.3 Picea glauca
ATTTCGAGTGGGTGGAAGACCTTTGGGAATATCTTCAAATACTTTGGAATGCTTATCAATGATCCCTTGGAGATATTGAGGAATAGATGGCTTAGATGTTTGAACATCTAGTGAGTATAGTTGTGCAATAAAACCTTGATGCCCCTTTTTCAATAATTTTGTCATGCCATTAGAGCTTATCACCTTACCGGTTTTCCCTTTGATACCTCTTAACTCAATTTCTTTTCCTTCCAATGAAAATTTCATGAAAAGTTCCTGAAAATTAAAAGACATTGTTCCTAATGATTGTAACCATTGGATTCCTAGTACAACATCAACACCACTCATGGGTATAGCAATCATTGGACTATTCATTACATATTCCCCCATACTAAGATTGATCTTATTACATTTTCCTGAGCAATTGATAGTTCCTCCATCTGCAATCATTACTTGAAACTCTGGTACTGGATATACAAAGCAATTTAGATCTTTGGCTAATTTATAGTGAATGGAATTATGAGTACTGCCAGAATCAATTAGGACTATTACCTTTTTATTTTTGATATATCCTTTGATCTTGAGGGTTTGAGGAGTGCTAATTCCAACCAATAAATTACACGATATCGTGGGAATCAACTCTTTAGACGAAATTGCTTCTACATCTTCATCCTGAGATGGTTCTTGTTGTTGCTCTTGTTCTCCTTCCTCTTCATAATCTATGTAGAATAATTTCTTCTCACCACACTTATGGCCCTTACTGTACTTGTTGTCACAATTAAAGGATAAACCTTTTTCTTTTCTTTCCTCCAATTGTTGAGGTGTCAACCTTGTAGGTTGAGGTGTTTTAGAAGAAGGAGCATTATTCTCTCTATAGATGTTAGGATTGGTCCTTCTAGTAGCCATAGCCATATTTTTACTTTCAACATTTATTTCTACCATAAATGAATTCTCCAATGATTTGGGTTACCAGAGGCGAACCTCATGTTGAATGTTATCTCTTAAAGTTCCTATGAATACAACAATCAAGTGCTCATCTGGAATATCTGTTACCTTTATATTCAATCTTTGGAAGTTCTCAATGTGTTATGTAACTGAACCCTTTTTCTTGAGATTTATCAATTAGTTAAATACAATATTTATCCTTGTATCCTCATAGTGTGCTATCATTTCTTCTGTGAAAATTGTCCAAGTGACGAGTGATTTGCGATAACAAAGCCATCGATACCATACAAATTGATTTGGTTCTAAATATAAAGAAGCAATTCGTACCTTTTGTGTATGTGGCACATTATGTAGATCAAAGAATTACTCCATCTGAAGTATCCATGTGATTGGGTCCTTGCCATCAAACTTCCTCATATAGATCTTTCGAATGTGGTTGATCTTCAACCCAAAGTTGGAGTTTCTCCATTCTTGATTCACCTTCCTTGTGTCCTCATCATGAATTTCATGGGATACATTTTCACTTTGAGGTGTCCTCTCTATTACGGAAATTTTCAATCCTTCCATGATCTCCTCTTTTAAACCATTTGTCTTTGCTTAGCTTCCATCTCTTGTAGTTTGTCTTTTGTTACTGTCTTCTTTTGTAAATCATTTATGTCCCTACACATTTCTTCACCTTCATCAAGAGTCCAAGTAGGATTGTCTGGGGGCTTATTTGGTGTAGAAGTTCACCTTTTTGGTGGCATGTTGGCCAAGTACCACTTTAAACCTTGATTTTGAGGTGGTTCTACTAGACAATCTTTGTTTTATTGTATCTCCAAAATTTCGTCCCTTCTAAGTATGATTTTTTTTTTTGTAGGTATTTGATATTTCTTCTCTGCAATTCCATAGGTTTGATCAAAATTGGATGTGCCGTGTGGAATTTATGGTAACTTCCCCACAACTTTCTGATTTGTTTCCTTTCCAAGAGATCTCACTTGTATATCGTGCCCCACGCACAATAATTGATATACAATTCTGAAACTCGTACCAGAACTACAAATGTCTGTCTAATATCCAATGAAACTAGTCTCACTCAATTTGGATACTCTAGGAATAATTTATGATTGTTTTACCCGGAACACCTGCTTGAGACTAGACAATAGGACTAGTCAGATACCCTATCTTCCACAGGGTGTATATACAAATGTAAGATGACCTAGAGGCTAAAAATTTTACCATAGATACCTTACTAATTTTTGTGAATAACCTCTAGAGTTCAGGGTCTGAAACGTTACAAAAACAATTTATAGAGAAAATTCTGCAATGACTCAATTCAGGATGATTCCATAATCCTATCTTAGAAAGGTTGTATCTACGAAAGTATAAGGCCTTGGGAGATTAAATTTTAAAACAACGTACCTTGATCCATCTACTAAATATCCTCCAAGTTGTTCCTTCTAAATCATTGTAGAAAAAAAGTTATAGCAAAAATGCCAAGGTGCTTCAGATGTAGCAGTGAAACCCCAGGACCTTGAGCTCTGATACCATATGTTAGGAACCAAATATCAATATAGCATAGAAAAACCTCAGAATAAGTACTCAACGCCTTGAAAAAGAGAGAAATTCATATAATAAGCCTCTTCGAGGGGGAAACCTCCTTATGCCCACATAAATGTTCAATTCCAATATGATTCCAAATGAAAATTTCTCCTTGGTATATATAGGAGACTAAGAGGTATAATTACAACTAATGGAATAAATCTGACATAAATAAAATAACATTACTAATGTAATATGCCCTAATTAATGGGTAATGAGCCACTATTCAGGGCTTAACAACGAATGAGGAAAGACGAGCGGGTGAAAGAATGAATGTAGTGAAAGATCTCAACGAGAGGTGTGAACAACGAGAAATTGGGTGAATGAGGGAATGAGTGAATGAGTGAAGCAACCAAAAATAAATAAAAAGAACAAGAATGGGAGTGTGGACCGCCCCCCCCCCCACAAACCAAAGACGGGTTTATGTAATTCTTGGAATCAAGGAACCACTTGGCCTGCCCCCCAAAGAAGCTCACGTTACTGTTATTCTCCATTATAACAATAATGGGTAAATAAATACAAAAATAAGTACTTAGCCCCTCAATCGCCCTCTCTTGTGGAATCATATCCCACTATAACTCTTTTCCTTGTCCGTCTAGCAACTAGCGATGTATTTATTATTCATAATTATCAAAACATTACATTTCCTAGGTACACTAGCCTCTTAATAATTTTTTAGGAACTTTGGCCTTTCATAACTTAACAAAATACATTATTTAATATGGGGCTCAAAACCTAGGGTGTTACACCTATAATGAAACAAAACACTGTAAAATCTAGGGTGGTTGTATCACCCTTCATCCATATACATCAAAACTAAAAATGAAACTAATCTAGAAAATAAAATTTTAGCATTTTTTTTAAATTTCTAAACTAAACATGAAATCAATATGCAAGTAGAAAAAAATGAAATATTAAATGTAGCTAACTACCATGAGAAATCAATATGCACATGTAGGAAAGAAAAATGGCCTACCTACTTACCTGGGGCCTGGGGCTCTAAAGATCAGGTGATGGGTGATGTCAGGTGAAGTCATACAACCAGTGCAACCATTTGTTAACCATTTCATCAAGGTATCTCCCCTTGTGCTTACTCATGTGAAACAACAAAGATAAGTCCAACACATAATAATAATGAGAATAGATACACATATAATCAATTATGAAATGAAACTCATGGATATGGGTGGGAGGGAGGAAATCCCACTAGAAAGAGAAACCACCAGCTTGATCATCTTGACAATCCTTCCTAAAAGGATGCCCACAAGCTTGATCAATCCATCTCTGAAGAGGGATACCATATGTAGAATATGGCTCATCTTAATCCCCATTAGCATGAATGTTGCTTCCTAAAGACTGAGAGGACATGAGATATCCCATGAAGACCCAATTATTTCCCTAAAAAGACGAAATGAAGGGACATGCTTAGGTATAGAAAAATGTTTTCTCTTCATCTGTGAATCCTCATAAAAATCCCCAAGATGAAAATACTTTCTCTTTGTATAATGAGCCTTTGATTTCTCTGGGATTTCCATGTCCCAGTGTTGATCCAAAGGCGGGGATGAAGTTGGATGAAAATATCCAGAGAACAAGTTTTCATCCCCAAAAGGATCTGCATCACAACTCCCAAGGGATGACTAAAGATCATCCTGAAAATGTTGCATCAGGTCATCCTCAAATGGATAGAACAAATATGTAATCATATCATCATTAGGATTCCAACATCTAAATCATACTTGCATGAAGACCAGTCCTCTGAAGATGATGCCTCAACCCCCTTTTCCTGAGAGCTACCCTCAATGTCATAAATGGGGTCTTTATAAAAAATGAGGAGACCAAACTCCCATGTGTGTATCCCAGTTTGTATGAAAGTGCCTATATGCTCATCAACCAAATCCAAGGGTTCTTTCATAAAACCATCAGTATGACTAAAAATAACTATCTCTGTGTCTTTGAGTGTATAACACACCCAACCCCTAAATACTCTTTTAAGGGGTGGGGCATAATAATTTCGTTTTCCTAAACCATGTCACATCCTCTTTCCAAGATCTCCATCATGTTATACTCGTTCAGTTCTTTCCAACCACTGTCCTCATGTTATAGAAATATTTTCCTCACCCTATGAAAACTTTCACAGAGGGCCTTTTTCCATTTCCCTATGGAGACTTGGAGTCCCTTTTTGCAAATTCTAGAGATAAAAACATTATTTTTCCACATATACATGCCCTATCTATAGTACAACATGTGTATATGTAGTTTGCACCACTACAGGCCGCATACATTGGGATTTGTGCCCAAAATTAAAAAATGGTTTCGGCTTTCCATGTCACGTCACGAGATCCATGATTCTTGACCTTCCACATACTAGAAACATTTTGACTCGACCCTTCAGTTCCTCTTGAAGGCTACAAATAGGCAAAAACGGAGATATGGAAAAGAGGAGAAGAATTCAAATTTGAGAGCAAAGTTACTCTGGAGAAATTATTCACTTCATATTGAGTCTACATCCCTTTGTCCTTTTAACTCTGAATACATTGTTCAACCCCCAAGATCTTCCCTACCTGATTGAGAACCTCATTGTCTCTCTTACATGAGATTGCCTTTGGTGGAGGATTGAAGTGGTGGAGGCCTAGCTGGAAGGAACTTAGTTTCTCGGTTTCAAACCATGCCGAAACAGAAGTTTGTAATTCATTCACTTATATTGATTACATTTTAATACAAATACTCTTTTCTCGTCCAATTAATATCTTGTGAATATTTGAATTGTTATTCCATGGGCATATTTGTTATGAATGTTGATGTATTATGTTATTGAATGTGCTAACATTATATATTATCACCATATGCTTGTGTTTCTTGGTTGTTTATGACTAGTTGCAAGTGTCTTTGTTTATGTCAAGTGCTCAATAGTGGACTTCATTGAACGTCTGGACGAGGTAGGCCTTTTATCTTGTCTTGCTAGCATAATTTTTTATATATCATACTTGAGATTAGAGTTGATTTTTGCAGTCATTTCCATCTCTGTTGGTTTACCCCTAGCCATAGAGAGATTTTCCTCGTAACATAATTGGCGACCATACTGGGGATAAAATATTATTTTTTGGGGTTTGGAGTGTTTTTTTACTTAGATTTCTCTCATTTATATTGATTTTCTTGTCGTATGATTTCTTGACAACATCTATTCACTCCAAGTCTGAGTTTATTAGCCTTCTCCTTAGCCTGGATTTGTTTTGACACATATACATGGTTTTTTCCTGATAATTGTGTACATACGCGTGTTGTCCTTTTGCAAGATGCGTATATACACGCTTTTCCCTTGAACATCCATGTACATCACCCTTTTTGCTTGGTTGGTGGGTTTGATGGTTGTTGGGTAAGTTTTGATGATTGCTGAGTCTTCTTGGGTCTCTGTTATGACTGTTAAGTGTTTGTGGAATGATAGGAAACATTTCTTTGGTTGAATTTTTGGGCGGTGCCTTTCTCATCATCATTTTCATTTGATTTTCCTTGCATCTTGGGCTGGGTGTTATTTCTCCTTGATATCCTACTTGGTTTGTATCTATCTACACATAGTAGATTTTTTATATCAAGTTGTTGTTCAGTCCTTGCATTTTCATTCTCTTATATTGAAAATACAAAAATAATAGGCATTTTACATTGTTGGCATTTTGATCTCTTGAGTCTTTTTCATTTATCTTAGTACATGTAAAGAAAGATTGCATTTTATTTAGAATTGCATAACTGAATTGAGAATTTCATTTTAAGAAGCATATCATTTATTGGAAATTGAAGTTAGGACTTTTCATTGTATTCATATTCATTTATTTTACTTGTTGAGTCATAACATCACTAGTTTCATGACCGCACCTTTTTGAGTAAGCAAGGCCACTAAAAGTAATGTTGTAATTTAAAATTGATTAGTAACAATTTTATTTTTCTAGGGTGCACAAACTAGCTTAGGATTTAGAGCCTTGGAATAGGATTTTGTGAGTAAACTTCTCCAAGGATATCAAATCAACATATGTGTCCGACTAAGGGAGTGGAGAAATCCATTGTATAATCGATAATATCAGGAGGATCTGCATACACCGGAGTTAAGAATGAGGTCACATGAGGTTGGTTGAAGGGATATCCCCCCGATACCTTCTTAGCGTCAGATATATTTCTAGGGATCTATTCATATATGGGGATCTTGCTAGTACCCTTACCTCTATGAGAAGCGATGCTTTAAAGGTTTTAGGCTTTGTTACCCTTCCCATACAGTGGACCTAACTTACGACTATTCACATGTGCATTGATTATACCTTGGTCTCTTAGTTTCTTGAATTAGGTATGACATAGGTTGCTTGTAGGGGTTATACTGCAGGTACCCTGGGTTAGATAAGAGTCGGGCATCACACAACCTTTATGGAGGATTACCTCTCTGGGGGGATCTGACCAACTAGTTGTTAAGCCCACGAGGGACCTTATAACTGATTCTGATACCTCTTATATTTAGCAGAGGAGTCTCAGGCCCCTCTTGGGCGAGGCATACCTACTTTAGAGAGGGAGGCCCCTTTCAACCACTTTATCCTATTTGTGTGCATATTGGAATTTTGATTATTTTTGGTGTGCTCTTTGGTTATTATTTTGCCTTAGGATTTTATACCGTGCCTTGAGTTTTCATTATCATGGATAGTGGAGTTCCTTTGACTCCCTCATTTACCACTACCTCCCCCATGACATTCACTCATTTTGTGGGGATGAATCCATCCGCATTTCATAATGGTATGCATAATTACAACACTCAGTCAATGCCTTGGGTCTCTAATAATTTTATTATTAATATGCCAAACATGCCTTCACCCTTTCCATCCTCTCCCTTGCCTACTTATATAAATCTTAGTTTTGGATTCGGGGGCACGATGACTCCACTTTCCACATATTCATTTGATAGGAGCGATGTCCCTTAACCAAATCTCACTGTTGGGGGTTGGAATCTCCCCTCTTGCAGAACCAATCCTAGCCATGATTTTTTAGGTGCCAGTGCTCAAATGGGTAGTTATTCTACTTATTACACCCCATTTGTGTATCCTTCATTTGCGATTCCAGTTCCTATGAAAATTTTTTCCATGGAGGGTCCCCATATGTCCTCGGGTATTTCATATAGAGGGAATCAATTTTATGGTACATGCTACCCTCTTCACATAACCCTTCACATGGGGGAAACATATATCCTCACTTGAATAATCCTTATCACACTTTCGTCTCTTCGCAGGGATCTACTTCAGTGAAGATACTTGTACAAGCCTCTATGGATCAATTAGGCATAGGATACTACCTTTTCAGACAGGGACATGGTGTAAACCATGATCCTTCCTGGCCTGCAATGTCTCAAAACTAGTATTTCCTGGGACCTTGGTCTCAAATGCCACAACCAACCACCACCACCAGTCCAGTCCCTATAATTCATACTAGAATCCCATCACCAACCTATGCTAGTCATGCTAGAGATTGGTTGATGACCTCTGCAAGTCCTATTGAAGACCAACAACCAATCGTTGCAAGTCATGTTGGGGGCTCCACTATAGCTTCCAGGAGTCATACCGACATCACATCTCCAACCTTTGTATACCATGTGGGAGATCAAACTCCAGTCTCTTCCAGTCATGCTGAAAGCATGTCACCAACCATTGTGAATAACGTTGGGAGAATTCATACAGTTGAGAATACTACACATATAAGACGTAAGCCCAAGTTCCTTTGTAGGAATTACGAAGGAGATCACCTTACTTGTTTGTTCATGGCTACTGTTGGGATACCGGAAGCGTTGTCCTCACCTAGGTTCCCTTTGAGTTTTGAGTCGTTTGTGGTTTCCCTACACTCTGTTTCTTCTTTTATTGACATGAAAGTCATGCCGATGAAATAATCACCTGACCCCACTCCCATTCGGTGGTGTGTCTCCTGGACCTATTGTCTCTCAACCTATTCAACCAATGTTTGAAGAAGTGATCGTACCGATGTAATCTCCGATCAATCCAACTCTTCTTTTGGAGGGTGATTCATCCTTCAACCATGTCATTATCATTTCTAGTAATTCACCTTCTGAATAAGAGAGAGGTTTACTCTCCCTGATTACTCTCCCTCCAAGTCTTGGAGAGGTTTCCTTTGACTGGGATGGTCTTGTGGGGTATCCAATTCCTCCTCCTATTCCCTTTCAAGTAAGAGATGTTATTCGATATATCGAGGAGAAGGTAACCTATGCTATCACTTCATCCTCCTCGACTTGGAGAGCTTTGGGTTTTCCCAAGATTGTGTCAACTATTCATAAGATATTGAACTTTAATAGAAGTCCTACACGAGAGCCTTGGCCTCCCCCATGACATGTTTCCTAGAACCCCCACAATGATTCTGATTTAAGATATTTTCCAAATCGTCTAAAAAGAGAAAATATTGTTGAGTGAATTTGTCTCTTTCACAATCATTAATTGGATTTGAAAGATCGTGAGTCTTCATTACGCTCTTTTCCAATTCATTTTCAAAAAGAGAAACGATTTCCAAGTGAAATTGTCTCTTTCACACTCATAAATTGGATTTTAAAGGACATCTATTTGGTGCAAGTTTATTCCTTTTTCAAACCAAGTAGACTAAGATTATGAAAAGGGACATTTTTTGGCATTAAGTTGTAATTGCATCTCATGCCCTTGCTTGTAGTATTGAGCCTATGGCCGTTTCTCGCTTTTGCATTACAATTCGTTTACCTCAAAAATTTTCATCCTGAACCAAGTAGAGCCTTGTTTATATCCTTTGCATCTTGACACCTGTTGGCCCTCGACCAATTTTTGAGGATCCTTGGTCATTTTTGACCATTTTGGGACTTCGACAGGTTGTCGAAGGCAGAGCGCAAGATGAAGCGAGGATCGAAGTATCTTGGCCCCTTTTTTGGATTTGGGATTATGTAACGGGTATGGGGATGTCGGCCCATGGGTTTACCCATGTTTAGGCCTATTTTTTAATATCTAAATAGAAGAGTAGGCAATGTAAGAGGAGGGAGTTAGCAGTTGCAAGTGTGTTAAGTGCTAAGGAAGAGGCATCTATGTGATGTTGTGCTAAGTGAAAGTGTGGATTGTGAAATGATCTATGAATACTGTGTGAGACTTGCAGAGCTGAGTGCAAGTGATTGTAGAAGGATTTTTGATGTAACCTAGCTCGGGGAAGGAGGATCTGGTGAAGTGTGCATAGATCTCCTATCCTATGCGGAGCGGGGTTTTTGTGGCTCTATGCATGTAGATGATTGACTAAATATAATTAAGAAGAAAAGAGTTGGTGGATGTAGCCCCAAGGTGGGGGTGAACCACGTATATTTTGTGTTTCCTTTCTTTGTGCGATGTATTGATGTGTCTATGTGTTTATTGCTTAGTGCTTTAACATAGATGAATGTTATATAGATATGTTAATGCTATGTGCTTAATAGTATGGATGAGTGCTAGATATGACTTATATACATATTCTTAGTGTTGAATATGTTAAGATCTGATCTGTTTCGTCATGTTAAGTGTTGCTAGATGCCAGATTTGGTTGAGCATTGTACTATGATTAGGGTTTAACTGCGTTGCAACTGAGAACTAGATATTGATGAATATAACTATTGAGTGCTCTATTAAGTGAATAGAATCACAGATCCGTGTCACAGCTAAGGTTGCAGACACTGGATTCCTGCAACCACCCCTGCCTCTACCTCAGGTGAGACTTCATCTGCTTCGCAGGTGTTGTCGAAAGGGTCGGTATTTAGGTTTTTTTTGGTGTGTTGTTGTATCATTGAACCCTGGGTCTGCCCCTATGACAAAAAATGGTTTCATTTTCGGGACATGAAACTGTGACTGCTGGGAACTGAGAAAAGAGAAAGATTTGTGCAAATATCTGACCTGAAATTGTGAAATCTCTATGCATAGATCTATCACTCTAGTGCACAGTAATCTACTTAGTTTGTGAATCTATGTGCTAAAGAAAAGAAGTTTGATCTAAATAAAAGAGGTAATATTTGAATGCTTTGTTCTTTCATAAAGGTAAGAATAGTGAAAATTTTTAGATGTGGAAGCTTTGTGATCTGTAGAAGTAAGATTAGTGGAAATTTTTGTTTCTAAAGTATGGATCTAGGCATGTTTGATAATATTTGTCCTAGCTTGAAAACTAGGGCACTGATAGAAGAAAGAAGATTTGATATTAGTAGATCTGATAAGAATAGTGAAAGATATGTTATACCCATGCATAGAAAGAATGTTTGGACAAATGAATGGATGCAAGAACCTAGACATAATTTGTTGCAGGTTAGATACCATGATCCTAGTGCGCAGTAAAGCAGAGGTTGGGGATCATTTAAGAGAAAGAGAGGATTAACTCTTTGTTACAGCTGCAGAAAACCATGACATCTTGCTAACGAATTCCCTGGAAGAAGACCTAGTTTCCTTTGTTCCAAAGCTATGGATCATGAACTTTTGTATTTCCCTAGAATGATTGCTAAGTTTAAAAGGATGAATATGAGACAAGAAGACCATGAGAAAGGTCAAGAAACTAAGATTATGATAGAACCCCAGAAAGAATCAGAGAAAGTATTGCTACAAATGAAAGAAACCCTGAATGATCACTGGCATATCAACTTACCAAAGATCTTCAAAGAAAAAGAGTGCATTGAAGCAAGAATAGGGGAATTTGACGTTGATTGTATTCTGGATGAGGAAGCACAAGTGAATATCATGATAGAAAGAACTTGGAAGATTTTAGGGGAAACTGCTATGACTCCTTCATTAGGGGGAATATGATTATTCAGAGGAAAGCTAATAACCCTATGTGGAAATCTCACCCATGTATCTATGAATGCCAATGGAACTTCGACAGAGGAAGAATTTGAAGTTGTTAAATTTATTGAGAACAATGTTCCATTTACTATGTTACTAGGAAAATCTTGGATTGAAGGAGATCAATAAAGAAGAAAAGAAGAAGAAATCCTGGAACAGAAGAAGAAAGAGTTGAAATATTTCATGACTAGGAGGATCGCTCACTTGATCAAATAATAGGAGAACTGAGCAAAGCTATTTAAAACCAGAGACTTGGATGTCTAAGTAGGAAGCACACTAGAAGACCCACAAAAGACTGAAGTACCTATTCCAAATACAGATGAAGTATTACCCATGATTTCTAGGAAAGGATCTCAACAGAACAAAGCTACTCTTCCAAAAGAAGATAAGAATCAGAATGGAAAAAGGAACTCTGAGATGAATCTCACTGGAAAGAAGGCTATAAAACTAAGTAAGAAGAGAGCTAAGATTGAAAATTTATAGAAGGTTCTTGAGGGAACTTCGCAGAAGGAAAATTTTAAAAATTGGAGATTCATCGGAATATCAGAACAACGTCACATGGCACTTCACCATGGAAAAGAAATATAGTCATTGGGGACAGTATAACTGTTCGATTGATGGACCAAATGGGTAGAAAGGAATTTATGATAAGAAAATTCACCACCAGACCATGGGACCGCGCCATAAAGGACATAATTGATTTAATGAAGTCTTTGCACCTATTGTATGAGATTCGTTGCCAAGTTACCTATTTATCCCATCACACCACGCAACAAGAATTTTTTTTCTAACCGTGAATGTGAGCCCGTAGATTAGTTACTTTCTCACAATGATCATCGTGTTATTACCAGTAATCCCATTGCATTAACCAGTTACTCTTCGAACCCGAGATATTCCACCACTAGCGTGCATGTTGGACAAGCTTAGCGCAACATAAATTTTTTTCGAGGAAGTTCTCATTGATCTAATGAATGAAGGATAAATGTCTGCAAGTATTCAAGCATCGTCGATGAGCAGAGTTCAATCCTCTTCGTCGACTTCTCATAGAGGAAGATCATCCCGACCATTAGTAGAAAAGACAAGCAAACACAGAGATGACCTAGCCAATGTGAAGCTGATCCCATCCATATTGCCTGATTACATCCTACCTCTGACCGACGCAGTGAGTCTAGATATCGTGCCAAGAGATTTGGATTACTCCATGATTACTGCGTACCTCCCGAAGGGGATACGCATAGTTTGAGCACAATAGGACAAGATCGCAGTGTTGAATTTTAGTGACTTCAACTTCATAGATCACAAGAACTAAAGTATTCTCTCCCTGTATAATTACGTGACCAAGATGAAGGGGAAGAACTCAAAGATAATCCCTCAATCGTCGATGATGAACCTCACACAGTCCACCCTGTTAAACGTAGTGAAGATCCAACACTTTGGAAGGAACCAGGAAGTCAATGCATGTGTCAAGCTATTTCTATCATGTTACCATGGTGGTTACTTATGGCTAGACCATCGTATTACAATCGAATCGACGTTGATCCATAGGATCATGGATTAAGTATGCAATGACCTGACCCATAGGATTTATATCTAGGAAAAGCCACAGATCGCACGCTAACACAGAAGATCAAGGATACATACAACGATGTTGAAAAGGGAACGCGAGGCTACAAGGTAGCCTCCATCTAGAATGACGCAGTGCACATAGCTTGCTAGATGATAGCCAAAAATTTAGTAAGGATGAACAGACCTATGCAGGTCACAGGCTTTATCGTTGACCTCATAGGGAAGTGTGTGGAAGGCCTGTAGATGAACTAGTCGAGGTACCTCTTCAATCAGCTGGAGCTAGAATACTGCTAAGCCCAGGATCAGGGCTACAAGTTCCATTTCAGCTGGCTTCTGATCCTTATCGCCTTTGTTTCCTAGGATATGCCTGAAGGTGAGACCTTCCCGGATATTGAACTATTCGAATTGCTTGCTGCGAAGTTCGTGACACTTTGGTATTCAAGCTATATGAACAAATAGTGGCAGTCGAACGTTGTTTTTCATACATACTACCTTCCGCTGAAGAGGACCATAGAAGCAGAGCCTCGCATGAATCAAAAAACCCTACAGAGATTCTGACCCCTGATCAAGTTCTCTGCATATCGACACTTCATTTACATAATAGTGTGAGCCGATGAACATAAGGAGCATATTCAATCATACTAAAACCTCATGGAAGAATACCTTGAGAGGATCACTAAGGACTGGTTAGAAAACCTCCTTATTCCAACAGAACCTGCAGAGATGTCTGACCCTGACAGCCTAGAGATCACGCATAAAGAACAAGACACACTTGGGCCTAGAAGAATGAAGAAGACCGAAGAGATCCAAGATTTAAGCAGTGCCTCAGGAAAGACTGCTTCAATATCACCTGATCGAGGAGGTGATGAAAAATTAGAAGAACTAAATGGAAAAGGAGTTGAACTGAAGCCAAGAAAAGTAACAACACCCAGAGATGAGGTTGATCCCCTAATAAAGGGGATGGTTTCTCCCCCTAAAGCTTCTTCCTGGAAGACATCTAAAGCCATCGTGACCAAGATAAAGACTATGCTTACTGTTGATGATTTTGACTTCATCATCGCAGCTCTCAACGACGCTTCACTGGAAATTATGGAGAAGAAAGAAGCTAAGCAGGAGGAAATGTATGATAGAATTGAGGTGAAACTTCGAGGGGTGCAACAGGCCCTTCAGTCCAACCGCATAGTCTCCACTACACCCTTTCCATCAGGAGAACCAGAGTTGGGGGATGAGCCAGCCCAATTCTGTCGATTAGCTAATGCGATCGAAGCTCGCCTTCGTTGCGCACAAGAAGAAAATAAACAAGCCACCTAGGCCTTGAAGCAAGTGCAAGGCATACTCATAGAACAATGCAGAGTTGCAAAGAAGGATAAGGTTTATCTCCAAGAAAATTTTTAAGAAGAGAGAGTACAGATGCGACAAGAAAAAGAACAGTTGCTTGGAGAACAACTCGAAGTGAAAGAAGTAGTCAACATAGCACTTCTCTTTGTGACGGGCTTAGAGCCACAAGCATAATATCGAGTCATGCATCAAGTAGAGAAACTCACAGAAGCTATCTAGCATCTACAACAATGAATAGCAGACTTAGAGCTCCACATAGTGCCCAACACCCCGCAGGATGTGAGGGATCAAAGATAAGCAACTGCTAGAAGCGCAGTTGAGAGAATAAAATCCATTTATATGGAATGTAAGAAAATCACTGATCGTAGTGCCTAGACCTATGAGAAACTCACTAAGAATCAAGAACTGAAGGCACTAGAGTCGCAACTACAAGAGGAAAAGTATCAAGCCAAAATGATAGAGGCACAGTTGAAGCCCCTGTCAGCTATGGAAAGAATGAAGTGATCCCAGAAGCATTGCACTGCCCATCAGCAGGTCCACACTATTTAGAGTAGAGTTATGGAAGTAACTCATAGAATCCAACCTGTACAAAATAATTCTTACCAACTATTCATAGATATCGAAGGCCAAGGAGTGGAATTAGAGCAAGTCGTCAATACAGCTGAACAATGCCTAGAGGGACCTGTCAACGAAGCAGTCATATAAGAATTCATTGAAAAGGAGGTCATGGCACAATAACAAGTCAAAGAATATCGATCCAATATCGTGGCTTTGTAGGAATAACTAGTCCGATTAGAGTGACTCGGTACGATTTACAAGTGAATGTTGGGGGTTTATTGGACCTTCACCAAGTTTTGAGGATCCTTGGTCAGTTTTTACCATTTTGGGACTTCGACAGGTTGTCTAAGGCAGAGCACAAGATGAAGTAGATATCGCGGGATCTCGACCTTGTTTTGGGCCCTTTTTGGGATTTGGGATTATGTAACGGGTATGGGGATGTCGACCCATGGGTTTACCCATGTTTAGGCCTATTGTGTAATATATAAATAGAAGACTAGGAAATGTAAGAGGGGGAGTTAGAAGTTGCATATGTGCCAAGTGCTAAGGAAGAGGCATCTATGTGATGTTGTTTTAATTGCAAGTGTGGATTGTGAAATTCTTTGTGCATACTGTGTGAGACTCGCAGAACTGAGCGCAAGTGACTGTAGAAGGCTTTGTGCTGTAACCTAGCTCGGGGAAGGAGGATTTGGAGAAGTGTGCACAGATCTCCTGTCCTATGCGGAGTGGGGTTTTTGTGGCTCTATGCATGTAGACAATTGACTAAATATAATAAAGAAGAAAATAGTTGGTGGATGTATCCCCAGGGTGGGGGTGAACCACGTATATGTTGTGTTGCTTTGCTTTGTGCGATGTATTGATGTGTCTATGTGTTTATTGCTTAGTGCTTTAACATAGATGAATGATAGATAGATATGTTAATGCTGTGTGCTTAACAGTGTGGATTAATGTTATATCTAACTTATATACATATGCTCAGTATTGAATCTATTAAGATCTGATCTATTTTGTCATGCTAAGTTCTGTTAGATGCCAGATCTAGTTGACCACTACACTGTACTGTGATTAGGTTTTAACTGCGTTGTAACTGAGAACTGGATATTGATGAATATAACTGTTGAGTGCTATGTTAAGTGAATAGAATCATAGATCTGTGTCACAACTAAGGTTGCAAACACTGGAGTCCTGCAACCACCCCTGCCTCTACCTCAGGTGAGACTTCATCTGCTTCACAGGTGTTTCCAAAAGGGATGGTAGTTAGGGTTTTGTTGGTGCGTTGTTGTAGCATTGAAACCTGGGTCTTCCCCTGTTCCAACAACACCCTATATCCAGGAGGAAACACTCCCTTGAGTTTCCATATCCTGCATGCATCTCCGTGCATTGAGAATAGGTGTGTTCTATTATCTCTACAAGAAATCACTCCCTGACTGTAGAAGGGTGTAAGCTTGGTAACTTAAATAAATCAATAAACTGTGGAGGAAAAAGGATCAAATCGGATGACATTATAAACACTCATCCATTTAGAAAGACATGGGTCACTTGAGATACCAAGGCTTTCAACTATGTTGCTCAGAAAGTTTTAATCAATGTGTGAAAACATCGAGAAGACTCATTATGCTAGAAAGAAGTACCTACACAAAAGCATATGTGAATGGCCAATAATGATAGGAAAGATACTTCTTCATACCAACAAAAACATATATAAAATTTGTATATAGTGTTATCAACCCATAAATTATGGGAATCAACTTATGACTTGGATATTATGGATATTATATGTATCTAGTGTTCTTATTGGCAATTGATTTTCATTTTACAAAAATAAAAGGCAAAGAAGAGAAAAGAGGGAAAAAAGAATTGAAACAAAAAGACCCATGCAATAATAGTAACTTGGTCATACCTTTCAAGCATGACCAAGTTCTTCTAAATTTTCAACGTTGATAGGTTAGAATTAGTGAATAAATCTGACCAGATTGTCTAATCCTGGTCAGATAGCCCCTAGGTTAGAATTAGTGAATAAATCTGACCAGACTGTCTAATCCTAGTCAGATAGCCCCTAGGTTAGAATTAGTGAATAAATCTGACCAGACTGTCTAATCCTGGTCAGATAACGCCTAGGAAGAATAATATCTTAACCCAACAGTTTAATCTGGGTTATGTGTCTCGTGAAAGTAGGTTAGAATGTAGATTAACTGCTTGGCCTGCCTTACCCGAATAAAAACAGATTGCTAAAGATGCCACCCCATGTCTCCCATGCCTAATGATAGTCGAAGTGATGCCCCCTTGGTGGTGTCTAAAACAAAGTTTGGAAAACCCATAAGAAATGCACTAATCCTAAGTTTTTCCTACACATGACTTTTCCGCTCCTAACATATGTTTGTTTCACTTTCCCACGGTCCAGATCACAACGCCTAGATCAATGGCTCACACAGCATTCCGGACCCCCCCCTGCTTTCTACCTTTAACGGAGGGGCGAGGTCCGAAATCGGCAATAATATCCACGCAGATATGGACGATCCAGAAGAGAGCGAGTGAATCCACGACCCACATTGGATTTTGGACCCCCCCGCCCGTTCTACCTTTAACGGAGGGGGACGGGGTTCGGAATCGGTTATAACTTGGGCGCACATCTGGACGGCTCAGAACAGGGCGCTTAAATCTACGACCCATATTGGATTCCGGACCCCCCCGTCCGTTCTGCCTTTAATGGAGGGGGGGGGTTCGAAATGGGTGTTAAGGAGCGCGTTGAGATCTGCGGCCAGAAATCCAACGCGCAGATCGATGGGTCAAAATGAATTTCGGACCCCCCTTGGTGTCCTTCTTTTAATCAAAGGGGGGGGGTCTAGAATAGATATTTCCCGCAGGGGGGCCCATTGTCACAGGTGGCACAAGTCTATTGGTTCTCAAGTCTCGTCCCTCACATGGTGTCCAAAAACCGCCACTCATGGACGTCACGCTCCACTAAGTCCACTTGTCCCACTTGCCTCTGGGTTTGAGTCCCATCCCATAACTACTGTCAGCCATGTTGTCAGACCTTTACCCTTCCACTCATGAACAACCCCTTTTGGCGAATACAATCCCTGTTCATTCGTTATTCGTCCATCGCGCCAGAAATCTCTTATTCCTCCATTTCTTTCGTATCACCTTCACCCGCAGTTTTTTAACCCCACTAATGTATTTTTTGTTGCAGGTACAGTTGCTAAAATGGTGTCAAAGTCCAGACAAGCGGAAGAACAAGAAAATCCTTTTCTTCCTCCTCCTATTGACCTGGATAAATTCCCCTTGGTCGATAAAGATTGATTGATAGCAGACACTATTTGTAGTTTTGACTTTTCTAAGCTGCAGTCATGGCTCCGGGAAGTGTTCCTGGACCAGAGTGACAAAATTGGACTCTGGGAGTCCAATTTTCCCCTGTATCTCTTCCCCCAAATTCATCAATTCCCAGAATTTGCCCTCAAATGCCAAGCCCATTATGTCCCCAACCAGAAAGCCATTGTTTCTTCGTCCGGAGACGTTCTCTTCTTCATCACCCCAGAAGATATTGACCAGATGATGCAGATAACCCGTGCTAAATCTGCATCCCCGTTCAACTTAGAAGTCCTCACTGAACTATACTAGAAAATGACATTCCCTCAGAGAGCTCAGATCTTCGAGCTTTTTCTCCCCACTTCCGCTCCACTCCCTTCCACAAATCCCCCCTACCCTTCTTCTATGTTCTCTACCAAAGGGAATCAAATCATCTCTTCCATGTGTGCCCTGCTTGGTTACTATTCCGATCAATGGGTAGATGAGCCCATCCTGGGTTTTCTATCCATCTTCTCAAACGATGAACAACTGACCACGCAGTTCAACTACAGCACTTTCCTAGACAATAACATCCATGAACAATTTGTGAATTTCACCACAGAGGGAATGTTCAAGTATTCATCCATTTTGGCTTCCATGTTCGTCTATTTCCAAGCCGACAGGTTCAATTTATCCATGCAGAAGATGGACGCCGACGGGAGGCCCCAACCAATCACAGTGTGGACTTCTCTTCTGAAACACAATTCTGTCGAATACGACTTCACAACATTCATTGACCAGTTTTACCACCCTATGGTAAGCATGTTGAGTGGCATGCCTAAGCCACGAATAAATTATGAAGTCCAGAGAATTCTACACCTCTCGGACAATGCGAAGATAGGAGACTGGTACTTGTATCAGAATCACTCTGAGATCCAAGTTTACGGGTGCAAATTGACACCTTACAAGCTGCCGAGATATATACCGGTAAGAATTTTTGCATTGGAATATATTAGACAAATAATGAATTCTGATGATATTCACTTTGTTTCCCTTAAGAAGAAGCAACAATTGTGGATCAAAGGGCAGATTGGCTCTTTCATCTGCAATAGTAGAGGCACAGGTGATGAAGCAGACATAATGTTAAGGGATATGAAATTCCTTACAAGTTTCACCTGGCATTATGATCCCTGCGAGATCATTTCTGAAATGAGAGTGAAAAATAAAAATGTCCCATATGCGCATGAGCCCAAGCTGGAAATCGAGAGATTTGCAAATCAGACAGAATGGGAGCTCGATACGTTGGTGGACGTGGAACAACAAATTGACGTTGAACAATAGACGCCTTCAACGAGTATTTTACCCACCACCACACCTTAGTTCCCCAAGGAGAAGAGGCCCCGACAGGAATCCTCTCCTCCTGTAATGGAGGTGTCATCAGAGGAATTTCAAATGCATTCCAAAAATCCAAGGACTGTTTCAGCGCCAGACGCAACGATAGAGCAGGAAATTTCAACTACCACAGTATCTACCACAAAGGTCAAGCTAGTCACTCTCCCTTTTGGCTCGAGTCAGCACAAGGCAATAACACCAGCTATAAAATCCACAGACTCTCCCACAGATGCTCCACCAAGCAAGACCGGGCCCAAGTTGGGCATTTTTTAAAAGTATGATTTGATCAAGAAGAAAACCCAGACTCTTACTACCAGCACTTATGCCCAGTTCCAGAAGCAGTCGTCCACGGCTCAACATAGGCTTCTTTCAACATTTGACACAGAAAAAGGTAGGATGCATATGGCTTACCTCCAAACACAGGTGACGGATCCCAAGGTTATATCAGATTATAAAAGGGCCACATTTGAGTTTCAGGCTAAAGACGTGCATCCAGCAGACCAGATGGATCTGCACAAGAAAACTGGCGAGATAGTTTTCCACACTTTGGCCCACGCTACAACTTCTGCATCAAAATTTCGGGTAGCTTTGAGCAATGCCCAGACCCAACTGAAGCTGGAGAAAATATCATCCTTCGCAAAGGACAACAAAATCAAGACGTTGGAGGACCTGGTCCTCAAGATCGGTTACGACGCTGCGAACGTCAAGGCTGTCGAAGATATGATCAAAAAGAAAAATGCTGACATCGCATCCTTAAGAAAACAGCTAAAGATCCCTCCCACAGAGGACCCATAGGCAAAGGAGATAGCCGAAAAGGAAGGAGAAAAGGATGAGATGTTAAAATTACTCATGGAGCAGAATGCTTAGCTAAAGGAGATGGAGACAGAGATGGAAAGACTTTGGCAGAGGTGAAAGAGATTGTGTGGATAGATATTTCCAAGTCTATAAATGAAATCTGGCCAATGGTTCAAATCATGTTTGAACAAAATGAGTTGCTCGAGAGGAGCAAGCAAGCTGTTGAGAAAATCAGAATGGAGCTGGGAGACATGCCAGCCCAAGCGAATGAAATTATAAGGTTCCTGAACTCAAAGACTAGGGAGGAACTAGAATAATTAAAGATTGAGGACAGGACATAAACTATACTTGAAGACAAAAGGGTCCTAACCAAAAGGGGTCTCATGCTTCAGCTTGAGGAGAATATTCAAGTCATGGATCAAGGAGTGCAGAATTTTTTCAATAATATAGATGCTCTCCAAAGAAAGGGCCTTCCTGGCCTGAAGGTCATTAATGACAAGTTAATGACCCTCCCTGATTACAAGAAAAGGTTGACTGAAGTGTCTAAGGACAATTCCAAGTTTGCATGGATACAGGGAAGCCTCACAGGAAAAGCATTCATGGATGCCTTGCAGTGGGATATTAGTATCCAACATGAGATCAAACACATATTCATCATCAATCCTACATTTGCTAAATATACAGACATGGATGAAGTGTATCAGAGACTGCTTAAAGTCACAGTGCCAGGTCATATCAGATGGGAAGAGCTGTGTGATCTACTAGATTAGCAGATGAGCGGTCACCATCCAGTCACAGGTCCAGTCAGAAGAGATTTCGAAAGCACCTCACCAATGGCCTACCCCAGAAATTTCCACATGCAGTTGTAATGAGTCATCAAACAGTTTTTGATTAGTTAAAGTAGTTAGACTAAAAATAGAATGAGCACATCCTAATCATTTATGACAGGAACGTTTGTAATGTGAATTATAAATACTTCAACTCTTGAAGTATTGGGGGTTGTTGATTGGCACACCCTATTGCTATCAAGCTGTACTATTTTTTGAGATCGTCCATTAATAAAGAAGAGGCATTTACAGGATTCTTGTGTATGTTCACTGGTGACGTTGATCTTCTAAGTTAAATGTTTTTCTTTCTCGGTATTCATTTTGTTTTCTGAACCTAATCTTTATGAATAGCGTTATGTTGTAGGATTTATCTCTGATACCTTGTTTCTGATTCTAAGGATTTATATGTTTATCTTCTAATACCTTCAATTAAGAAATTCTTTACTACTTGTTAGTTGAAGTTATTTTCCTCATATTTTCTTCTGTCCATCATTTTGATTTATAAAAGACCCAGTGAGTATATTATCTCTCCCTGTGGAGGTTTTCTTCAGTATTTCAGGTTGTATCGATTATTTGTTTAAATACAGACCCCATAGCCCAATGGATGTGTAGACCGTCCCAACCAACTTCAAAAACTCATTTACAACAAAACCAACAGTTAAATTACCTAGCCTAATATCTGAAATAAAAAAACAAAGCTAAATCACATAGAGAGATCCCTCTCTGAAGCTGGAAGGGCTAGATCCCAGCTTTAAAAGCGGTTGGTTAAGGTTATCCTTTGTAGATTTCTTCTTTTTTCAACCTCTAGGAAATTTACCAAGTGCTAACATAAATGGCGACTCCACTGGGGAAGAACTAAAACTGAATACCTCACTTTCCTCTCCCCTAAAGAAATTTGACTCTGAGAAGAAAGTAATGATTAGAGGTTGATCAACTCTGTACATATTATTTTCAGAATCTCCCTTTGAAATTTTTCCCACTCTTAATGTTCCTCTATGACTGTCCCTGCATTAGTACAACCTAATATCGAGCCCAGACTAGCGAATCAAACACATATCGCGTCAAACCTTTTTGACGTAATCCTCAAAACTGCCAATAACTGGGAATAACTCGAACGTTCATGGGCAGCCATTGAACGAGACATAGCTACTCAGGAACAATTGGAAGCTAGACGACGTCAACGTAGAAATCTCCCCTAGTTTCCCTCACCATAAAATAAAAATAATATATATAAAAACGAGAAAAGAGTTCTAGCTCCCAAGAAAGTTCACACTCGATCTCATCCAGACCCAGAACCCTCTACAGCGATAGATAATCCCGAGCAATTGTTGAGGCGAAAAACCTTAGTTATCAGTTCAGCGAGTTATACTCCCCCTCACAAGTCTCCCTTCCTTTCCGAAGAACCAGACATCCTTCAAAACCTTGATCTTGATCTTTTTCCACTACGAAACCTGGTTAGAACACGGTCCGAAATCTTTACGTCTAAGCTCATCTTCGACCCAACTGTGTTGCAACCCCGAACCCCCGAAGTCTTGTCTCCCACGGATAAACTACAAATCACTCCCTCAGTACCGCCCAACCCTTCATCGACTTCGTCTTCCGTCGCTACCTCTCCAACCACCCAGGTCATCGCCCCACCTCCTCCACCCGTCATGGCAGCCCGGTATGCCCCTTTGGTGTTAGTTGCACCACTACATGCCATGCCCCGAGAATACCACACCAGACTTCCATAGTTCGATGCAACCAGAACATTAAACGTACAACAACACGTGGATAAAATGAACGACTACTTGGATTTACAAGAAGTTGATGAAGTCGACGTTCAAATGAGACTGTTCACCTAGAGTTTAACAGGGGACGTCAAAAAATGGTTCAAAGCCTTACCTGCCGCATCAATCCTTGACCTTGTCGCGTTCTAGAGAATTTTTCTTGATCGATGGGAAGTAATGAAAAACCCTCTCCAGATACTGTCGGAATACAAGAACATAAAAAGAAATCAAGGTGAGATGGTACAAGATTACTGCACCCGCTTTAATAATTTGTATAATGCGATCCCAACGAAAATCAAACCTCCACAGGGTTTGGCGTTGATTAAATTCCCTGATGGATTCGATGCTGACATGTCTTACCAATTAAGAGAAAGAAATGCCGCCACCCTTGAAGATATGCAGAAAAGTGCTATTTCAGTTGAGGCTAATCTGTTGGCAAAAAGGGCACGTCAAAGGACAAAGAGGAGAGTCACGATCAAACAAGAAACTTCCACATCGACCACTGATTCCAAGCTGGATTCTTTGGCTCGAACGATGGAATTAATGATGGAAAGAATGAATTTATCCGACAGAAACCCCCCACGGGACAACACACCTGTTCCCCAGATTCAGAACCCAAATTTTAGAAGAAACCCTCCTCAAATCAGGCAGAGAGATCCAAGAGATCAAAGGGATCAGAGAGGTTTTGATCAGCCGATTAGGCCTCCCCTGCAAGAAAACTATGCTGACGAAGGGGGGGAAATAATTGAGGAATTAGAGGACACTCATATCAACCTCATGGGTATTCACGACAATGAGGCCATTTTCCTTACTCAAGAAGAGAAGGAACTTTTTCTACTAAATCAAACAAAGGTAAGTGAGGAGGCCGGGGATGAAAGACAATAGGCTTTTGAAAACATTATTTTGTAGGTGCACCGTCAATACAATCTGCGAAGTAAGAAGACAGATGGAAATTCCTGAAAAAAGATAACTGAAACGCAGAAGGTAGATGAAGCTGAGAAAACTCCTGAGAAGGCTTCTGAGAAAATTAAAGCCGACACCCCCATGAAGAAAAACATCACCCTTCTGAAAAGATCAACCCATCCCGAAGTTTCACCTATTAACCCCACTGGTACTTCTGAGCGAAAGACTATGGTGGACCAACCAGAATCAATGAGTCAAGCCCGAGCTCCCGCACCTTTTAGCCTGGAGGGTGAATTGGCCAAAATAAAAATTCCTGTCCCACTCACAGAGTTGATAAACAGAGGAGGTTATCGTTCAAAGGTACTAAAAGCATTAGCCATTGAACCTAACATAGGCACCAAGGCCTTGACTATTGGATCAGTGACTCATTCAGACACTGTGAACCTTACCGACGAACATCCCGAACTCCTTTTCGGACCAGAACTAAATGGTCGAGACGATACCGGCGATGTATCCCCCTTTTACATCAGTTTGAACATACATGATTTGATATTGCATAAAGCCATGCTGGATTCAGGCGCCTCACATAATCTAATGCCTAAAGCAGTAATGGAAAAACTGGGATTGGAGGTCACTAGGCCTTACAAAGATCTCCACTCGTTTGACTCCAGCAAAGTCAAATGTATTGGTTTGATTAAAGATTTGTGCATCACCCTGGTGCAAATCCCTTCTAAAAGCATGGTAATGGACGTAGTGGTCGCAGACATTCCACCTAATTATGGAATGTTTCTCTCCAGGTCCTAGGGAGCTAAGCTGAAAGGAACCCTGTAGCTGGATATGTCTTACGTCGCAATACCAGTGTTCGGACAACAGAGGAGGTTATACAGAGAAACACTGATGAAGTACATAGTTAGTAGTCAAGAGAAACCACACAATTACCCCCTTTACTCTGCTCATTCCGATTTGGATTTGTTCATCCTATACAACGACGGTGACACTGAAGAGCCGGATATTCAGCTGGTGGAAGATGTAGCTAGTCAAGAGGAAGGTCCAGAAAAAGATGAGGCAGCAAAGATGGGAAATGTAATCGCTGAAGATTTCCCCGCTGATTTCTGGAGTATGGATTTCGATGGAGCCGTGAGTAAAGAAGGAGCAGGAGCTGGAGTCTGGTTGCATAATCATCGGAAAAGGTATTCAGAAAATCATTCCTATAAGTTAAATTTCCACTGCACTAACAACGTTGCCGAGTATGAGGCTTTAATTCTCGGTCTGAAGCTGTTGAAAAAAGTTGGTGCTAAGCAAATAATGGTAAGGGGTGACTCGGAATTAATAATCAAGCAAATTAAAGGTGAATATGCTGCTAAACACCCGTTCCTTAGAGCCTACATGAATGTTGTTCTTGATGCTTTGAAATGCTTTAATGAGGTGGACTTGCAGGCGATGCCAAGAGGACAGAATATTTTGGCCGCCGGATTGGCCACGTCAGCAGCCTCCTGCAATATTCCTTTCCGCCAAACTCGCTCATACACTGTTGAAGTGAAATGCAGACCGACGGTTCCCGATAATATCAGGTATTGGCAAGTCTTTGGAAATGACGATCAGATCGAGGACTTTTTTCAATGCAAGAACGATTTCGAATGTATAAAAATAGATGTAGAAAACGAAAACGAGAATGTAAATAATTCTGAGTTTGAAATAGATAGTGTGAATACTGTAAATACGGTAGATACAGAAGATACGGTAGTTTCAGGAGAGTTAGGAGATGACGAAATAGATGCCGAAGTTTTACAATTGAAAATAATGTGTTGCCTAGAGGGCTTGTCCCTTTAGAAGATCTGTTTGACAATGACGATGTAGCTAGGAAACCAAAAATAGAGGCTCACGGGCAAGAGGTAGAGGACTACAATATAGGAACCAAAGAGAAGCCTAGGATGGTCAAACTGTCCAAATCTTTACCCTCGGAACAAAAGCTTAAGTACATTGAACTATTCAAAGAATACTCAGAATTTTTCGCCTGGGGCTATGAAGATATGAAATCCTATGACACCGACATCATACAACACAGGATTCCCATAAAGGAAGACCAAAAACCGTTTAGGCAGAAACTTAGGAGGATAAATCCCAAGTTGCTTCCCTTGATAGAAAAAGAGATTAAGAAAATGTATGATGCTAAGATCATAGTCCCACTACGTTTCTCTAAGTGGGTTTCTAATCTAGTCCCCACACATAAGAAAACCCGAGAAATCAGACTCTGCATAGATTTCTGTAATCTGAACAAAGAATCCTTGAAGGATAATTAGCCCTTGCCTAAAATGGATCACCTCCTGCAAAGAATGGTCGGGTCCAGTCAAATTTCTCTGCTAGATGGTTTCTCAGGCTACAACCAGGTCCTAGTTCATCCAGACGATCAGGAAAAAACCTCTTTCACCACACCATGGGGCACTTTCATGTATGTGAATATGCCTTTTGGTTTGATGAACGCAGGAGCCACCTGTTGACGGGCGAAAATGACCGTCCGTCAATTAAGAGAGTGGAACTGGTCTGGGGTTGTCTAATAACCCAAGCCGTTTGGAATGGACCACTCTGACAGGTTTAACGGCTCCGTTGGCCGCCCTAAGGTTTCCTAAGGAAGCCGAAGAGGAAAGCTGATCTAAGTTGAGTGATCTAACTAAACTAAATA
>JZKD02S1983172.1:129716-208327 GCA_000966675.3 Picea glauca
ATCAAACGTTTGACTAAGGTGCCAAATCAATATTGCATACAATTGATATGCCAAGGGTTATGATAATGAGTAAGAATCACAAAAGATAAAACCTAACCCCCATGCAGTTCAAAGATTCAATGTTCAGGAAAGTTGCAAAATATGAATCCAAAGGCAAAATATCTTTAATAAAACCGAGTTGTTGCAAACCATCGAAGTATGAAAACCGATCAAAGGATAGTGCTGAGCATGTGAATATCAATAAAAGATAGGCGCCAAAAGCATGATGACAGTATCGACAGTTCAGATAATGATCAAAATGTGACCTCGAGAGGAGAAATTTTCATGCTTACAATTGTGAAGACTTAGCGAAGAGAAGCGTTTGAAAGGGCGCAAAGAATAAGGACGTCGTTCATTTGAAATTTGCAACGGAAAAACAATGTTTGTGAAACATTGGTGTAGGCAGATTATGAGGTAAAAAATGTGAATTGGCTGCCAACACCACCTTCCAGAGGGCAATGGATATCGCCTTCGTAGAAGAGTCAGGTAAGTTTATTGTCGTTTATCTAGATGATGTGACCGTGTTTTCCCAATCCGATGATGAACACCTGCGACATCTTAGACGATTTTTCGAAGAGTGTAGAAGGTTTGGGATCTCTTTGAATCCCAAGAAATGTCTTTTTGGGTTAGAAGAAGACAAACTGCTGGGACACATCATCTCCAAAGAGGGAATCATAATTGACCCCAACAGAATAGAGGCCATACTAAAGTTAGAACACCCAAGGAACCTCAAGGAACTGCAGTCTTTTATAGGGAAAATTAACTTTCTTCGAAGGTTCATTCCTAATCTGGCCGAGCTCCTCCGAAACATAACAAACATGCTTAAAAAGGATGCAAAAATAAAATGGGATCCTGAGTCCAGGCGATCCTTCGAACATGTCAAACGAGCACTTACAGAAGCCCCAGTTTTGATTAGCCCCGATTTCACTAAAGATTTCTATGTTTTTTCTTTTGCTTCTAAACATACTATAGCGGCTGTGTTACTGCAGAAGAACAGTGAAGGGTATGAACAACCCATATATTTCTTCAACAAATCTTTAAGAGATGTTGCCTTGAACTACAATATTATGGAGAAGCAGGCTTTCTCTTTGGTAAAGGCTATAAAGGACTTCAGGGTCTATATTCTCCATTCTCACATCATAGCTTATGTTCCCAATGCGGTAGTAAAAGATATCCCGACACAAGACAACCCTGATGGGAGAAGGGGAAAATGGATCGCGTTTATTCTATAATATGACATAGAAATTAAAGGCCAAGGCCTTGCTAAACTGATGGCTGGATCTAACTTTCAGGCTCTCGACAATAATTTTCTAGATGTGGCAGATGAACAGGGCGAGATGGTGACTCCAAACGTTAGAGAGGTTTTTCTCAACTCTCCATGGTATGCAGACCTTATATTTGTTCTACAAAATTTACAATCTCCCCCTGGTTTAACCAAAACTAAAGCTAGATTTCTAAAGTTGAAGGCATTGAAATTCTGTATTCTAGAAGGAAATTTGTATTGGAAAGACCCTGCTGGTATTCTTTTAAACTGTTTACTGAAAGATGAAGCTGATGAAGTGTTGCAGGAGTTTCATGCAGGAGAATGTGGTGGCCATTTGAACTGGAAGGTTACAGCCAACAAAATACTCAGAGCTGGATTTTACTGGCCCACCCTATTTGCGGATGTACATCAGAAAGTAACAGCATGTCACCAGTGCCAATTGTTTGAGGGTAAAATGAAACTCCTTCCTTTACCTCTTAAACCAATTCCAGTTGAGGCCCCTTTCCAGCAATGGGGACTCGATTTCATTGGTGAAATAAACCCTCCATCTTTAGGCCAACATAGGTGGATTCTTACTGCCACTGATTATTTTACCAAATGGATCGAAGCGGTACCCAACAGGCAAGTCACTGACTCTGTTATTATTAAATTTCTGGAAAATAATATTTTGTCTCGTTTTGGTTGTCCTAGAAAGATCATTAATGACAATGCAGCTGCCTTTCGGTCGAAGAAACTCATTGATTTCTGCAATCGTTACCACATTGGCTTGAGGCATTCTACAGCCTACTACCCTCAAGGAAATGGGTTGGTAGATTCCTCAAACAAGACCTTGGTAAACATCATCAAGAAAACATTGCAGGAGAATAAAAAATCATGGCATGATAAGCTAGTATTTTCTTTATGGGAAGATAGACCGACCACCAAAAGGTCAATTGGTATGTCACCATACCAGTTGGTCTACGGTACTGAGGCTGTGTTCCCAACTTCTTTGGGAGTCCCTGTCATGAAGTTACTTCAAGAAATGCGAGCCGATCCAAATGACTCCTAGAGAAGAATCAATCAGATGATTCATCTGCAACAAACCAGAGAAGACGTTTTCAGCAAGACACAAGTCATTTAAGAGAACATCAAGAAGATCTTTGACAAACAAACCAAGGAGGATGATTTTGAGCTGGGAGACCTAGTGTTGAGATGGGACGCCAGGAACGAGGACAAGGGAAAGCATGGGAAATTTGATCATCTATGGACAGGGCCTTACATGATCCAAGCTTTCAGAGGAAACAACGCATTTTTGCTAAACCATGTCGATGGGTCAGATCTGCCAGGAGCACCTGTGAATGGCAGAATGATGAAACATTATATCCCTCCTCAGTAAGAGATTTGAAGAACTCACTCTCCATTGTACATACCAGTTTTTAATTTTTAGTCTTTACTTGCATTTTCTGAAGTGAGGGACGTTGGTCAATTGGTTGAAGCCCGAACAGAAGGCCCTAAGCTACTGATCACTGTTTTTCGAAGTTTTCCTGAGAATAAGACCAATGAAGGTTACGATACAGATATGTTCAGAATGACCAGGAAACTGGATTCTTGGCACTTAACAGGGCAAGTACCATCCCCAGGTGGAGCCGCTGTTATCACCCCATAAATTATGGGAATCAACTTATGACTTGGATATTATGGATATTATTTGTATCTAGTGTTCTTATTGGCAATTGATTTTCATTTTACAAAAAGAAAAGGCAAAGAAGAGAAAAGAGGGAAAAAAGAATTGAAACAAAAAGCCCCATGCAATAATAGTAACTTGGTCATACCTTTCAAGCATGACCAAGTTCTTCTAAATTTTCAATGTTGATAGGTTAGAATTAGTGAATAAATCTGACTAGACTGTCTAATCCTGGTCAGATAACCCCTAGGTTAGAATTAGTGAATAAATCTGACCAGACTGTCTAATCCTGGTCAGATAGCCCCTAGGTTAGAATTAGTGAATAAATCTGACCAGACTATCTAATCCTGGTCAGATACCCCCTAAGAAGAATAATATCTTAACCCAACAGTTTAATCTGGGTTATGTGTCTCGTGAAAGTAGGTTAGAATGTAGATTAACTGCTTGGCCTGCCTTGCCCGAATAAAACCAGATTACTAAAGATTCCACCCCATGTCTCCCATGCCTAATGATAGTCGAAGTGATGTCCCCTTGGTGGTGTCTAAGACAAAGTTTGGAAAACCCATAAGAAATGCACTAATCCTAAGTTTTTACTACACATGACTTTTCCTCTCCTAACATATGTTTCTTTCACTTTCCCACGGTCCAGATCACGGCGCCTAGATCAACGGCTCACACAGCATTTCGGACCCCCCCGTGCGTTCTACCTTTAACAGAGGGGGGGGGGGGGTCCGGAATCGGCGATAATATCCACGCAGATCTGGATGGTCCAGAAGAGAGCGCATGAATCCACGAACCGCATTGGATTCTGGACCCCCCCACCCGTTCTACCTTTAGCAGAGGGGGGGGGTCCGGAATCGGTTATAACTTGGGCGCACATTTGGACGGCTCAGAACAGGGCGCTTAAATCTATGGCCCATATTGGATTCCGGACCCACCCGTCCATTCTGCCTTTAATGGAGGGGGGAGTCTGGAATGGGTGTTAAGGAGCATGCTGAGATCTGTGCCCAGAAAGCCAGCGCGTAGATCGATGGGTCAAAATGAATTTCGGACCCCCCTTGGTTTCCTGCTTTTAATCAAAGGGGGGGGGTATGGAATAGATATTTCCCGCAGGGGGGCCCATTGTCACAGGTGGCACAAGTCTATTGGTTCTCAAGGCTCGTCCCTCACATGGTGTCCGACAACTGCCACTCATAGACGTCACACTCCACTAAGTCCACTTGTCCCACTTGCTTCCGGGTTTGAGTCCCATCCCATAACTACTGTCAGCCATGTTGTCAGACCTTTACCCTTCCACTCATGAAAAACCTCTTTTGGCCACTTTTACCTCCAATCACCAACCTCCACGTCACCTTTCCGTATACTTTGGCCACCGTCACCTGCCAACTCATCCCTAGTGGCCCGTTGTCAATTAATAACTAGGCAATATACCCGTTGTCATGCTGACCGTTTTCCCGCGTCCAACCGACCCATTTTTTAATAAAACTACCATTCTCCCTGTTCATTCGTTATTCGTCCATCGCGCCAGAAATATCTTATTCCTCCATTTCTTTTGTATCACCTTCACCCGCATTTTTTCAACCCCACTAACGTATTGTTTGTTGCAGGTACAGTTGCTAAAATGGTGTCAAAGTCCAGACAAGCGGAAGAAGAAGAAAATCCTTTTCTTCCTCCTCCTGTTGACCTGGATAAAGTCCCCTTGGTCGATAAAGATTGATTGATAGAAAAAACTATTTACAGTTTTGACTTTTCTAATCTACAGTCATGGCTCCGGGAAGTGTTTCTAGACCAGAGTGACAAAATTGGACTCTGGGAGTCCAATTTTCCCCTGTATCTCTTCCCCCAAATTCATCATTTCCCAGAATTTGCCCTCAAATGCCAAGCCCATTACGTCCCCGACCAAAAAGCCATTGTTTCTTCGTCAAGAGACGTCCTCTTCTTCATCACCCCAGAAGATATTGACCAGATGATGCAGATAACCTGTGCTGAATCTGCATCCCCGTTCAACTTAGAAGTCCTCACTGAACTATACCAGAAAATGACATTCCCTCAGAGAGCTCAAATCTTCGAGATTTTTATCCCCACTTCCGCTCCACTCCCTTCCACAAATCCCCACTACCCTTCTTCTATGTTCTCTACCAAAGGGAATCAAATCATCTCTTCCCTGTGTGCCCTGCTTGGTTACTATTCTGATCAATGGGTAGATGAGCCCATCCTGGGTTTTCTATCCATCTTCTCAAATGATGAACAACCAACCACGCAGTTCAACTACAACACTTTCCTAGCCAATAGCATCCATGAAAAATTTGTGAATTTTTCCACAGAGGGCATGTTCAGGTATTCATCCATTCTGGCTTACATGATCATCTATTTCCAAGCCGACAGGTTCAATTTCTCCATGTAGAAGATGGACGCCGACGGGAGGCCCTAGCCAATCACAGCGTGGACTTCTCTTCTGAAACACAATTCTGTCGAATACGACTTCACAGCGTTCATTGACCAGTTTTACCACCCTGTGGTAAGTATGTTGAGTGGCATGCCTGAGCCACAAATAAATTATGAAGTCTGGAGAATTCTACACCTCTTGGACAATGCGAAGATAGGAGAGTGGTACTTGTATCAGAATCACTCCGAGATCCGAGTTTACGGGTGCGAATTGGCACCTTACAAGCTGCCGAGATATATACCGGTAAGAATTTTTGCATTGGAATATATTAGACAAATAATGAATTCTGATGATATTCACTTTGTTTCCCTTAAGGAGAAGCAACAATTGCAGATCAAAGGGCAGATTGGATCTTTCATCTGCAATAGTAGAGGCGCAGGTGATGAAGCAGATAGAATGTTAAGGGATATGAAATTCCTTACAAGTTTCACCTGGCATTATGATCCCTGCGGGATGATTTCTTAAATGAGAGTGAAAAATAAAAATGTCCCATATGCGCATGAGCCCAAGCTGAAAATCGAGAGATTTGCAAATCAGACAGAATGGGAGCCCGATACGTTGGTGGATGTGGAAAAATAAATTGACATTGAACAGTAGACGCCTTCAACGAGTATTTTACCCACCACCACACCTCAGTTCCCCAAGGATAAGACACCCCGACAAGAATCCTCTCCTCCTGTAACGGAGGTGTCATCAAAGGAATTTCAAATGCACTCCAAAAAGCCAAGGACTGTTTCAGCGCCCGGCGCAACGATAGAGCAGGAAATTTCAACTACCACAGTATCTACCACAAAGGTCAAGCCAGTCACTCTCCCTTTCGGCTCAAGTCAGCACAAGGCAATAACACCAGCTATAAAATCCACAGACTCTCCCACAGATGCTCCACCAAGCAAGACCGGGCCCAAGTTGGGCATTTTTGAAAAGTATGATTTGATCAAGAAGAAAAACCAGACTCTTACTACCAACACTTATGCCCAGTTCCAGAAGCAGTCGTCCACGGCTCAACATAGGCTTCTTTCATCATTTGACATAGAAAAAGGTAGGATGCATATGGCTTACCTCCAAGCACAGGTGCCGGATCCCAAGGTTATATCAGATTATAAAAGGGCCACATTTGAGTTTCAGGCTAAAGACGTGCATCCAGCAGACCGGATGGATCTGCATAAGAAAACTGGTGAGATGGTTTTCCACACTTTGGCCCATGCTACAACTTCTGCATCAAAATTTCGGGTAGCTTTGAGCAATGCCCAGACCCAACTGAAGCTGGAGAAAATATCATCCTTCGCAAAGGACAACAAAATCAAGACGTTGGAGGAGCTGGTCCTCAAGATCGGTTACGACCCTGCGAATATCAAGGCTACCGAAGAGATGATCAAAAAGAAAAATGCTGACATCGCATCCTTAAGAAAACAGCTAAATCTCCCTCCCACATAGGACCCACAGGCAAAGGAGATAGCCGAAAAGGAAGGAGAAAAGGATGAGATGTTAAAATTACTCATGGAGAAGAATGCTCAGCTAAAGGATATGGAGGCAGAGATGGAAAGACTTTGGCAGAGGTGAAAGAGATTGTGTGGATAGATATTTCCAAGTCTATAAATGAAATCTGGCCAATGGTTCAAATCATTTTTGAACAAAATGAGTTGCTCGAGAGGAGCAAGCAAGCTGTTGAGAAAATCAAAATGGAGCTGGGAGACATGTCAGCCCAAGCGAATGAAATCATAAGGTTCCTGAACTCAAAGACCAGGGAGGAACTAGAAGAATTAAAGATTGATGATAGGACAGAAACTATACTTGAAGTCAAAAGGGTCCTAACTAAAATGGGTCTCATGCTTCAACTTGAGGAGAAGATTCAAGTCATGGATCAAGGACTGCAGAAGTTTTTCAATAAGATAGACGCTCTCCAAAGAAAGGGTCTTCCTGGCCTGAAGGTCATTAATGACAAGTTAATGACCCTCCCTGATTACAAGAAAAGGTTGACTGAAGTGTCTAAGGACAATTCCAAGTTTGCAGGGATACAGGGAAGCATCACAGGAAAAGCATTCATGGATGCCTTGTAGTGGGATATTAGTATCCAACATGAGATCAAACACATATTCATCATCAAGCCTACATTTGCTAAATATATAGACATGGATGAAGTGTATCGGAGACTGCTTAAAGTCACAATGCCAGGTCATATCAGATGGGAATAGCTGTGTGATCTACTAGATTAGCAGATGAGCGGTCACCATCCAGTCACCGATCCAGTCAGAAGAGATTGCGAAAGAACCTCGCCAACGGCCTACCCCAGAAATTTCCACATGCGGTTGTAATGAGTCATCAAACAGTTTTTGATTAGTTAAAGTAGTTAGACTAAAAATAGAATGAGCACGTCCTGATCAGTTATGCCAGGAACATTTGTAATGTGAATTATAAATACTTCAACTGTTGAAGTATTGGGGGTTGTTGATTGGCACACCCTATTGCTATCAAGCTGTACTATTTTTTGAGATCGACCATTAATAAAAAAGAGGCATTTATAGGATTCTTGCATATGTTCACTGGTGACGTTGATATTCTAAGTTAAATGTTTTTCTTTCTCGGTATTCATTTTGTTTTCTGAACCTAATCTTTATGAATAGCATTATGTTGTAGGATTTATCTATGATACCCTGTTTCCGATTCTAAAGATTTATATGTTTATCTTCTAATACCTTCAATTAAGAAATTATTTATTGCTTGTTAGTTGAAGTTATTTTCCTCATATTTTCTTCTGTCCATCATTTCAATTTATAAAAGATCCAGTGAGTATATTATCTCGCCATGTGGAGGTTTTCTTTAGTATTTCAGGTTGTATCGATTATTTGTTTAAATACAGACCCCATAGCCCAATGGATGTGTAGACCGTCCCAACCAACTTCAAAAAATCATTTACAACAAAACCAACAGTTAAATTACCTAGCCTAATATCTGAAATCAAAAAACAAAGCTAAATCACATAGAGAGATCCCTCTCTGAAGATGGAAGGGCTAGATCCCAGCTTTAAAAGCGGTTGATTAAGGTTATCCTTTGTAGATTTCTTCTTTTTTCAACCTCTAGGAAATTTACCAAGTGCTAACATATAGTATATGGCCAGACATAATAAGTAAATACTTGCAACTTAATCTTATGAGTGAACTGATAGGCTGACAACTATCTGGCACTAAGACAAACATAAGAATAAATGTATATAAGTCTAATATACCAATGAAGAGATGGGATGACAACCTTCTGTCATTGAGTATACGTAAACTTGGAAAGAAAGGAGGTGAAAACTAAACAAACAAAGTGAAAGAATATCGATGTCAAGATATATTCATGGACATCTCCAAAGGATGAAATGTACAAGTCTTCAAGAATAGAACCACGATCCTCAGACTATTTTTTCCCCTCCCTGGTGTCTTAGAATTCTTAGGATTTTATAGCCTTTACATCAAGGTTTCAAGATCCTAATTTAATGGATCTGAATTACCAAAAATAAACATAATCAATTTGATCTTTTAGCATAAATTATCCAATCTTATCATCATAAGTCGAATTTGAAAACCTGGAGAATTATTTGGCATCTTGTTGGTGAAAATCACAGATTTCAAAATCTTTCTTTGATGGCTGGGCGATTTCTGTCAAGAATAAACATGCCATTTGGATTCATTCCCTTACCATATGCCTTCAAAATGTTATGAAGAGGATGATCTAGCTTCTGATAATTATTATCTTTAATTTGAGATCATTCCAACAGATTCTGGAAACGGAAAAATGCGATCTAGGCAGAAATAAGACCGATATGGACTCTTCAGATCTTTCGATGGCTTATTAGTCATGAATTTTTCCTTTTATCCACCAAAAGTGAGATATTTTCGGCATCTCATTACAGTTTAAATTTCACATTTAGCCGCTGAAAGATGAAATTAAGTTTTGGCCTATTTTTAGAGGTGAAATCCTCATTTTATTGAATTGATGTGAATTTGAGCCTTTCTCAAAACCTCTAAAACTTTAATATTTAAAAAAAACTCTTCCACCTAATATTCCTCTTATCATGTGATTTGGGAATCATTAGCAAGTTATTTTTTATCGCTAACATTTGGCTCCAACTGGGATGGAGACCTCGCTGCGAGGTTTCCAAGAACCACAGATCTAATGCCTTTCCAGAAAAATAACTTAATGTCTAGTGTTCCATTGGGCATGGAGTCAGTATTCAATTGGGCATGGAGTCAGTATTCCATTGGGCATGGAGTCATCCATTCACCTCTTTCTGAAAAAAATTCATGACCTATATAGATGATCCCAGTATATCTTCTAGACTAATATATAATACGTCTGTATTTCTCTCATCCTCTGTTATGCTTCATACACATTACAATATGTATGTCGTTCTACTATTGTAGTGGAAGAAAACCTGGTGAAATGAAATGTTAAGCTGATTCCATATGAAATTCCTTGTAACTTTGTTTTTATTCATCACTAGAGTGGCCACTTTCTTTCCATGAAGTGCAGCTACAAAACCTTTACCTCTGTATACACCTTTACTTTATGTTGCTTGTTGATTCTTCAGGGATCCTTGGAGTTTTTCACAATACCTGTAGCATGTAGCATCTCTAAACATATAGGAAATATCAGGCTGAGATTTCAGATATGTTATATCATTGAGCTCTTTCTTGAGAAGAACTTTTCCCTTCTTTATCTGCAAAACTAATGTCAATATCTGTAATACAATAGAATTGGGTTCGAGGGAAACAAACTCAGCACCAGTAGAAGGAGTCTAGGGCTCAACAAAGATAAAGGTGAGATATGAGGAATGGTCGAGTTAATCATATAGGAGAACCTTGAATGAAGATCAAATCCAGACATCATGGAAAAATAGGAGATTTGATAAATCCAGTGTTAGCTAAATCAAATCAAATTATGATTATGGAAGAAATGTATCGACCAAACCTCAAAGATATTTCCTAGCATTCATTTCGGCAGTTAACTGATCAAGATGACACCTGTACTTTGGTGGTTGAAGACCATGTTTTGACGTGCTAACTGTTTGGCATGATCTACAATTTTAGTGGCTTAGAATGCCTTGAGATTTCGATTTTAGCTGCCGAAAGTTAGTACTTTCGATAGATTACAACACTTTGAAACATACCCCTTAGCCATCGAAAATTGTCTTTTGAGATTATTTATCAATGAAGTGATGACTCAAGAACTTTCATAAAATATAATTCTAAACTCTTCTAAAGACTCTTAATAAATATTCTCTCTAATGACCATGTTATATGTGGTGTCTCAATAATTTGTAGGTTATTTTTGGGAAATAACATCTTCAAGACCTTCCTTTATTCACACAAGGTGACTGATACATCTGCTGCAAACTGGAGAAAATAAATGCTCGGGCAGCGAGCTTATTTCCTACCCTACTCTACTCTAAGAAGTTCTACAATTAGTTAAGTGAATGTTGATTTCCATAGCAGCCATCCAAGTAATTTTAAGACTGAAATAATCTCATCATTCACACTGATCAATAGATGATGTTTGAAGTGTAAAAAGAATGATAAGAAGCCATTCACAAAACCAAACTCACCAGAAAACATGTGCAAGCTAAAGAAATCTAAAACTTTCAATTTCTCTGAAATGTATGATTCTATGAAGGCTACCACTGGGTCTTTAAAACATAGATCTGAAACATGCTTATCTTCGGGAAACAAATGTATATCTATGGCAACCTCTTGCTCAACCATGAATTTTCTTCTGTTAAAAGATTGATTAACTTCTTGTTCCTTTGTGATTACATGGTGATCATCAAACACTATGACCTTCTCTTCAGAAAAGTTTTTAGAGGATGATGATAGAGCAGTGTTTGAATGATAGAGATCATGATTAGTTTTAAAAATGTAATTGTCTATACAATCATTAGTTATCATAGGTTCAACATGATTTGTAAACTGATCATAAATTTTACATGAATACCTGTTTCTGGAATACTCTGCAAAAGTTGATGAATTTGATTCACAATTTGAAGTAGTTTTAGTTGCTTGCTGCTGTTCTAAAATTGCCTCATAGTCATTACCTTCTTGATCAAAATCTGAATTATACTGACATTCTACTGGCTCAAGTAGATGCATATTTTCAAAATCAGCCTGCTCTCGAATCCCCCTGGAAACAATGATGTTCTCCTTGATCTCTAGAGCATCTTCAAACAAGATCTTTAAGGATGAAGACTTTCTTTCTAGTAGAAAAAGAGAAAGTTCTGAATGCAAGCCCATAACAGAATAAATCATGGGATATTTCTCTGTAGAACGGATCTCCAAAGGAATACTATAGTAAATGCTACAAAATCTTCGATTAAAAGCAGGCAAAGTTTCATTTTGTTCTCTCTCCAAAGCATAGAAATTAGAAAGGTAAGAATATGGTGATTTATGTTCACCCCAATGCTTCACAAAAACATTAGAGAATTTGATCCAAGAGTCGATGGAATCATCTCTCAGACTCTTAAACCAAACAACAACATCTCTGATCAAATATTTAGAGAAAAATCTCATGATCACATCTTCATGATCAATCTGAAAACGATCAATAAAATCTTCAAAGGATTTCAAATGTCTTTCAGCTAAAGCTTGATTCTCTCCAGAAAACCGGGGTAGATATTTTTAACATTCAAGAGGATAAGGATGAAGAAGATAAGGCAATTTTAAAGGCTTAAACATCTTCATCCTTATTTTTATTTGAAAGGTTGTGGGATTATCATGAGAGATAGCAAGTTGTTGACAAGATTCAGAATTTATGGAAAGAGGAGTTGAAATCTCACAAGGTTTTGAAACAATTTTAATTTCTTCAAGATCACATGGCTGATCATATTTTGAAGGAAATGAAATAAAATGGTCATCTTTATGAGCAAGCCGAGGAAAAATGACTGAATCAACATCTACAATGCAAGTAGGCTGAAAATATTCTTCTAAGGATGGATATATAAAAGAAGTCTGATAATCCTCAGAATATACAAAACAAAGGATAATTCTTTTAACATGTGAAGGGAAAGATATGAAGGAGGTAATAAAGAACAACAATAGTTCATGAAGCAAACTAATGAACTGATACCTGCATTTTAAATTCAGCCTCTTCATATTTATCAACCGGATCCTCCCCAGTGGAGTCTTTAATGTGGAGTTGCCAGGCAAATAATTACAGTGGAATATTATTTTTGTCTCTTGTCTGTCATCAAGAAACAAATCTATGTTGTTCTCCCAAGGAAGCTCTTCTTTCACTTTCATTCCTCGACAATGACGCCATTTTGTTATCTCTCCAAGAAATCAGTCCCTGACTGTATAAGGGTGTAAGATTGGTAACTTAAATAGATCAATAAACTGTGGAGGAAAAAGAATCAATTTGGATGACATTATAAACTCACATCCATTTAGAAATACATGGGTCACTTGAGAGACCAAGTCTTTCAACTATGTTGCTCAGAAATTTTTAATCAATGTGTGAAAACATGGATAAGACTCATTATGCTAGCAAGAAATACCTACACAAAAGAATATGTGAATGGCCAGTAATGATAGGTAAGATACTTCTTCATACCAACAAAAACATATATAATATTTGTATATAGTAGATGGCCAGACATAATAAGTAAATACTTGCAACTTAAGCTTATGAGCGCACGGATATTATGACAACCATCTGGCACTAAGACAAACATAAGAAGCAATGTATATAAGTCTAATATACCAATGAAGAGATGGGATGACAGCCTTTTGTCATTGAGTATACGTAAAATTAGAAAGAAAGGAGATGAAAACTGAACAAACAAAGTGAAAGAAGCTCAATGTCAAGATATATTCATGGACATCTCCAAAGGATGAAATGTACAAGTCTTCAAGAATAGAACCACAGTCCTCAGACTATTTTTTCCCCTCCCTGGTGTCTTAGAATTCTTAGGATTTTATAGCCTTTACATCAAGGTTTCAAGATCCTAATTTAATGGATCTGAAATACCAAAAATAAACATAATCAATTTGATCTTTTAGCATAAATTATCCAATCTTATCATCATAAGTCGAATTTGACAACCTGGAGAATTATTTGGCAACTTGCTGGTGAAAATCACAGATTTCAAAATCTGTCTTTGATGGCTAGGCGATTTCCGTCAAGAATAAACATGCCATTTGGATTCATTCCCTTACCATATGCCTTCAAAACTTGATGAAGAGGATGATCTAGATTCTAATAATTATTATCTTTAATTTGAGATCATTCCCATGGATTCTAGAAATGGAAAAACGCGATATGGATAGAAAGAAGACCGATGTGGAATTTTCAGATATTTCGACGACTTATTAGTCGTGAATTTTTCCTTTTAGCCATCGAAAGTTAGAGCTTTTAGGAAGATCATTACACTGTAAATTTCACATTTAACTGCCAAAAGATGAAATTAAGTTTTGGCCTATTTTTAGAGGTGAAATCCTCATTTTATTGAATTGATGTGAATTTGAGCCTTTCTCAAAACCTCTAAAACTTTAAGATTTAAAAATAACTCTTCCACGTAATGGTCCTCTTATCATGTGATTTGGGAATCATTAGCAAGTTGTTTTTTATCGCTAACAGGTTTCATTGTTGGGACTAGTTTTTCTTACTAGCGACACTTTTTTCCTCCTCTGTATCATATCCTTCATTTGACTATGAAAAAACAAAAAAAGACTGGTGGGAAGGGAGTATTATATTATATTGGCTGCAATCATGTCGCCTTTGAACAAAGCACAAAATTCTTGAGTCCAATTGTCATCATAATTTTGGTTTTAGCATGACCTTAGGAAGTTGATATCATTACATAGAGTTTACTCCTCCGACTGGTTACTCTTCCAATCCCTATGGATCTATGGATATTTTGATTGATGCCTCATGCATCTCAAGGTTCCATCATTGAGTCTGTGTTTCCAGAGTGTTTCGTATGTCTCATTCTCTTGTTCAAAGGATGTCTATCAACCCGTTTCAACCATTCCTCAGAACTCTTGACTTTGCATGTCAGCCATACCCTTATTTTGTCTCAAAATCACGTGAAGTTGTATTCCTATTACGCAGACTGGTCCTAATTTCCTCATTGGTAGGTAACCTTGAACCTATCAGTCGACATTTAATCATTGGTCATTGAATGGGTGGTTTCCCTTATGTTCGACGAAAATATATATATTCACACATTGGGATTCATGCAGTGTCTTGGATTCCGTTAGCCCTATTGGTGGTTTCCTCGTATTTGGCGGAAATTTTCCTCATCGGATATTATTCAAAGGGTCTTTTTGTGTACCTCTTACACTTGGAACACGTGAAATATGCACAAGGTAGTTGGTTCATGAACATATTCTTTGTCCAATTTTCTCCAAATCATCAAGCTCCTACTTTGTACCTCGTGATGAATGATGAGAGATCCCTTAATGCTCTCCTTTCAGTGGATTTCCTTCCATCAACTTTAGCTCATTCATTCTGGATATGAGACCTAGAGTCCTATGAGTACCTAGAGGCTTGTAGTCATTAGTGGCAAGTTCTCTTACCATCGACAATTAGGAATACATCAATGTATCTTGATTGATGGATTCTTCAAGTGTTCGACCTAGAATCCTTTATTCACACTTGTAAGAATGCATTCAGTGCCTTGATACCTACTTTCATCATCGGTAGGTTGTCTCATGTTTGTTAATAGTATACCTCAATGACTGGTAATCAAACGAAGTCACATTGTGTTCGAACGCAATTCCTTTATTCACATGATGTAGACTTGCACCTTTGGAGGATTGTGTAGAATACTTGAAGACATCAATTTATAGTCGCAACTTTCCTGAGTTGTTGCTACCTTTCATTGGACCAATACCTATGTGACTTCAGTGATCATGGGAGATCAGTTTGTACTCCATTGTATATAGATATATTTAGATTGATTTGACATCGTTTGGCATGTATCCACCTTTCATTGCCATAGATAGTTGTTTGGTATATTTTCACATGGATCTGCAGTGTAATTCAAATTGGCAGCCATGTATGCAAAGTTAGTATAGATTTTAATGAACAACCAGTTCTTCCAGCTGGGTCCCCATTAATCCACTTCTGGGTCTTATAATGTATTTTGGCCATCGCAGATACTCCTTTGATATTGACATCTGTTATAGCAATATTTTCCTCACCCTATGCAAACTTTCACATAGGTCCTTTTTCCACTTCCCTATGCGGACTTGGAGTTCCATTTTGCAAATCCCAGAGATAAAAACATTATTTTTCCACATATACATGCCCTACCTATAATACAACATGCATATACATAGGTTTCACCACTACAACCTGCGACATCGATATTTGTGCCGAAAATTAAAAAATGGTGTCAGGTTTCCATGTCATGTCACGAGATCCATGATCCTTGACCTTCCACATCTGGAAACATTCTGACTCAACCCTTTAGTTCAAATTGAAGGCTACAAATAGGCCAAATCCAAGCTCTGGAAAAGAGGAGAAGAATTCAACTTTTAGAGAAAAGTTAATATGGAGAAATTATTCACTTCATATTGAGTCAGCATCCCTTTGTCCTTTTAAGTCTGAACACATTGTTGAGCCCCCAATATATTCCCTAAATGATTGAAAACCTCATTGTATCTCTTACATGAGATTTCCTTTGGTGGAGGATTAAAGTGGTGGAGACCCAGCTAGAAGGAAATTAGTTTCTTGGTTCCAAATCATGTCGACATGGAAGTTTATAATTCATTCACTTCTGTTGATTACATCTTAGTAGAAATACTCTTTTCTCTTCCAATTAATATCTTGTGAATATTTGAATTGTTATTCCATGGGCGTATTTTTTATGAATGTTGATGGATTATGCTATTGAATGTGCTAACATTATATATTATCACCATATTATTGCGTTTCTTGGTTGTTGAGGACTAGTTCCAGGTGTCTTTCTTTGAGTCAAGTGCTCAACAATGGACTTCATCGAATGCCTGGATGAAGTAGGCCTTTTATCTTTTCTTGCTAGAATATTTGTTTATATTGCAGACTTGAGATTAGAGTTGATTTTTTCAGTTATTTTCGTCTATTGTGGTTTAACCCTAGACATAGAGAGACTTTCCTCGTAACAATGCATGCTCAAAATTGAGCTTAGAATTGGAACAAAGGTCGTTCCACAATCCTTCAGGAACTTGTTGGTCAAGGACCACGTGACTTCTACATGGATCCGACTCTTACGTATTATCCTGAGTTCTCATAAACCCCAAAGCTTCCAACACTCCTAAACCCTTGGCAGGATTCCACCCACCAATAAACCAATGGAAGATCTCCCTCCACATCAACGCATATGATTAAGGATAATTCGACATTCAGTGCTTTAGCACTGAGCACCCATTTTTTTTCTATGCATGAAACCTCTCGGAGTCCCAAACTCCTGAAGTATCACAAGCTTGCAACGTGGCTCCGTCCTTTGGGCCCTTCGGTCTCTCTACAACACTACACCCTAACTCTTCTTAAGCTTCTATCTCCCAAACTTACAAAACACTTCCACGTAGCTACGACCCTTCTAACTTATCCTCAACACCACGCTCCAAACCTCTAAAGTCCTGAAGTCTCGGACTCCTAGAGTCTCAGTCACATCACCAACCAATTTGGCCAGGCGAGCACATACCAGAGGCTGACATGTAGTAAGGGCCAGGGGTGACACGCATCCTCATCAGGGGGTGACACATGTCATGCTCTAATAGGCATGAGGGGTCTTCAAAACATCAATATCTTAGTGACACATGTCATCTTAGTTGCAGGTCCACGTCACCCTGGATGACGTTAGTGAGCCATGTCGACCCCAGAAAAATAGTATTATAAAGTCCTTCAGATCTCACAGTTGATATTTATTAACGTATATCCATAGATATACGGCTCTCATTTCTTTGCAAATCCAATATTTAGAGATTATCAACTCACCATATCTCAAATCCCATGGAGTGTTAAGTCTCTGAACTATAAGATCTGGCACCATGTGTTCTCTACGTGTGTACGGTTGAGATTTACTTTGTCGTTCACGACTTCGGGAGTATTCACACTTTGAATATTCTCATCCAAGTTCCTCTGAAGTGCCAATTCTCTGAACCATAGGATCTCCTACCACATATTCTCTCATCCAACGGCTTTGGTCCAATGGATGACATTTTACAAGGGACAAGAGGGGGCCACATGTCGCTCCATGATGTGTCCTGTTTGGTTGATCAGTTAATAAGGGTTATCGACAGAGTCCTTATATCAACGATTGAGAAGGATCCCAAGGGGTCCAAGGATCAACAGTCGACATCACTTTTTAAATTAGGCCTTTGGGAGTTTTGGAGGTGCAACACCTTTGTTCTCTCGGAGCGATCAATGTCAGATTGACCTCGACATATATCTAATGGTCAAGGAAATTTTTTAGTGTCCTTATATCCATGACCTGCATTTCTTCATGGCTATTAAGTGGATCGAAGTTTAATGAGGGGACGAGTGACATGGTAACAGGTAAATGAACACTAGTTGTCGGTCCACCGTCAAGCCACCAACTCAAGAGGTCATCTTCGACATAGTTTGGTCTTTGAAATACTTATTTCCCCAGGGCTCTGGACTCCCAGAGTCCCAAACACTTAGATCCCTTCGAACTTAACCCAAGGTTCCTAGGCCTTGGTCATATGGGCCCTCTAATGAGTCTTAGGTGATAAGCTCAAATCTTAGCTGAGATTTAGTTAAGGCCATGGGAATGAGCTTGTGGTCTCTTAGGCCATTGTTTTGAAGGAAGCACCCTCCACTCATATAATTTAGGTTCTAACATGGGGAAAAGGATTTTCAAAGGTTCAAAAGAACTGTAGCAATCCTATAGAGTCTTCCCTGAGTCTATTACTGTGAAGTTAGTCCCTAGGAAGAATACCTTGAGGATTTCCCAATCAAACCAGAGGTCACACTGATCATCGTATAACCATTTGAAGGCAACAATTTACAGAATAACATTAAGAATTTTCCTTATGAATCAAACACTACAAATCTTAGTCACATACACAAACATTCAAATAATACATTCCAATTTAAGTGCCCAAAGAATAATAAGTACTTATCTATTACAAGATACATCCAACCAGCTGACTGTGGGTGTTCTACTTTCCACCCAACCATAGGCTCGAAGGAATTCACTCTTACCACTATCTCCACTTCCGTGCCAAGCCATGATATCACCAGGGAAATTTATGTTGTTTCTCATAGATCCTCTCTTTTTCATAGCAAACATGTGAGGTTTATCAGATGCTTCCTCAACATCAAACTCATAACCTTTCTATTTTCTTCTGCATATCTGGGTCGCACGTTCCCCTTTGTGCATGCACTCTTGTCTGGTGTCTCTCATGTTCTTTGTAGAGCCTCACACCTCTCTCCCTCCACTGTCTATGCATGCATATACTTCTTCATTCCTTTCCCGGGATGGTTCTTGACCTATTTGGTTCCTTCTGTCAGAAGGAAACTCGGTCAACTCGGGTCTGCAGGACTCTGTGGTACTTTGGGATGACAACCTCCTGTCTCCTCAGCCAGACCATGCTTCCATTCATGGGGGTGGTTGATTATTCAACAACCAACTCTTCCTTGATTAATTGATTCGTCTCCTTGGAATCTAGAGGGTTTTTTTTATTCCCAACAAGGGGAAATTTGGGGTCATTTGACATAATGAACCCTCTCTTATAGTTTTCCCATTCTTTCCTCTAGTTAAATCATGGCTAGTACTTCAAGTCTTCACCCCCATAGTCATTTGTTGACAATCTAAACAAAATACATTTACATTGTTCACATATAGTAATCCTAATTAATGATTAATTACAAGTTGGGGGAAACAGGGGTGTTGCAATCCCCTCTCCCTTAAAAAGGAACATTGTCCTCGTTGATTTTTCTCAATAACACTTGTCATGCCTTTATCATTCATCTACTTCAGAAGTCTTGACCCTCTTTATTGGTCAGGTCCTTTTCAGACTCTTGTCCTTATTCACCTATCTTCACTAGTTCTTGGACATCAAGCACATTAATCACAATTTTCATGCGAAAACATATTTATGTTGTATAAAATTCAAGAAAATTTCATAACTTAGCACAATACTCATTTTTGCAGTTCATGGATTTGTATCCACATTGATGTCTTGTTTTCTTGGCTCACCGTTTTTCCCATACATACCCATTGTGTGCATGATCCCAATCAATAGTGTAGGAGAATTGTCAAAGTCCCTTTTTCCTTGCAGTCACTCACCCTCCAGGCCCAAGATTAGGCATCCCCTTCTCTGATATACAGTTCCTCAGGTGATCCATCTTTCCTTGCCAAGGATTTATCTCACAAGAAGAGTTTCAGAGACTCCATTGAGCATTACAGGTGAGGCATCCCTTAGAATTTCTCTGTCGAGGCATCCCTCCGGCTTGTGTTACCACAACACAACATTTTCTAGGGTGATCATGCCTTACCACAGGCTTCTAATGTCCCAATATTATCCTCTTTCATTCTTTCTATATTGACCTCCTTCATCTGTCCTCCCTAGATAGATCTTTTTTTGTCTTACCTGTATTACAAGTACACAAAATTTATGAGATATCATCATCAATTGCAAATTTAGAATTTTTTTATTACAAATCTGTCACCCACATATTTTCCAAATTCCATATTTAATTTCATATATGTTTTTCACAGGAAATAGATTCATGAGCATGGGACTTTCCTTCCCATAACAGTTTGGCTCAACAGGAAATTGGTGTTCATTCTGGGCTTTCATCACGAACATTTCAAAGACCCTTTTCTTCATGTGATTCCTTCTTTATACAAACAAACAAATTGTTAGTTTCTCATGTATATATATATATATATATATATATATATATATATATATATATATATATATATATATATATATATATATATATATATATATAGATAGATAGATAGATAGATAGATAGATATATAGATATATATATTCTCACAACACATTTAGAATGGCATCACAAACATTTCTAACTTATGTATTCTAACAGTTTCATCATATCTCTATATAAACATGAAAGGAAACCTCATTCCTTACCTATGCATCATTTCAGGATACCAAACTTTTCAAAATGTAATTCAACATTAAGTGAACTTATTCCAAGGTTACAATATCCATGGTCACATTCACATACCATGCACCCTTTTGTTGATTTCAAGTTCACCACACTTTATGTCAAGTACTTTTCCATGGTGTGTTGAAGATTAGCCAGGTTCTTCACCATATGTCTTATTCATTTTCGTTCATTGTTGCAACAAGACTATGCTTCCGGATACAGGATGATCATGATACAAGATCAACATATATGAAACCAAAAGTTTCTCTTGAGTTCACCCAAGCATTCTTCCTTCGGTAGTAACTCATGGCCATCTAATTTTCTCTTTTTCTTTAACACCTCTACCATTCAGGTAGAGTATTGGAAGGTCCTCCTTCCTTAATGGGCAGTCCATTACCTAATCTCTTATGCAATCACACATTTCCTCAATGTATTCAATGCAATGTGCTACCTATGAGCACCTTTATTCCCCATCTCCCTAGATTGGTCATTGTACCCATGGTACTCTTTACTCCTGCATTTTCTTGCAGGGATTATAACTCATCTTAGGCTGACATGGACTTCCTTTCTCTATTATTTGGGTTCTTTTACTGAATCATACCCTACTTGGGTATCAATGGAATGCAAAAAACAATTCCAAATTATGTGCATATCATTTAGATATTGAAATCTTTTCAGAATGGATTCTTAGCAAATCCCTTCATACCTCATGCCACATAGGTATGAAAATTCTTATACCTTCTCTGGATGATAGCACCCTCTCTGATATTACCACCTCAATGGTTCTTTGTGGGTATTTTTAAAGTCCCTTCAACAATATTTTAACAACAACCTTCTCATAGTTATCCTTTGCTTGAGGTTGTTCATCATTGGAAATTGTCTTTCTCAACAGCTCCAATTTCATTCTACACATGATATATGTCATAAATATGTTAGTCTTTATGTGAAATAAAAACACAAGTATCATAGATTTCTAGTCAATAAAATATTTTCACATATCATCTTTCCAATTTTCTCTTATCCTAGAGAACACATTAGAAATCAAGAAAGGAGTTAAGGGATTCTTCCCTTTTTCCAATTTCTTCTACACCACTTGGGATTTTCATCCTAGCTAAGTTATTTCTAAGGCCTCATTGCCTTTGATTAACATGGATTTAACCAAGCCTATTCATTTAAACATACTCATTTATTCATTCTCCCCTATCCAGTTGTACTTGTTCTTCATAGTTTCTCATCTAAGACCTACAACACTGTAAGCAATGCAGATTTCTTAGGGTGGGAAAAGTGTTCCGCCTTTTTCCTTTTCTTTTCTTTTGAAATTACTCCCTATTGGGATCTTCCTGATATTTTCCTTCAGAATCCTTGGTTAGGCCTCACCCTAACATTTTTGGATACATCATCATGATTTACTAGAAAAAATTTCTCGCAATGAAATATGAACATGTGCATTCTGCACATTACCATTCAATTATCAAAATGGTCAACATTCATTCATTAGACTTCTTCTCATACATTTTGTCACAAAATGAAATCCATAATTCACACACACACACACACACACACACACACATATATATGTTTGCAACCCACTACTCAATTTCCATCAATCATTAAGGTTGTGACTATGTTCTCCTCACAGATTCCTTACACAGTTCCTTCACAGGGAACTCCTTCAGCATTCAACTTCCTTTTTTCATATCCTTCTATATATGTCATAGCCTCGACCTTGAGTTAGTTCAGTTGTTTATCAAATATTCCATAAGGAATATAAACATGCATATTTTCTATGCATCTAGATTATTTGTCCACACATATTCCTTGTTTTATTAACTTACATCCATGATGCACTTAACCACATGCAAAATCATAAATAATTTAACTTATGATTGTTCACAATTGTTCTCCTACATCCCTGAAAGGATTAATAATGTTTCCTTTTTTCATGACAATAGAGCATCCTTGCTCCCTTACTCTCTCTTCTATTTATAGTATCCTTTCCTGAGGGAATGTAACACATTCCCCTCAATCTATCATTCAAAACCAAAATTTTGTGACTCCTCATATTAGATTTGGCCATGCATCCATGGTATTCATTAAATTTTGGCAAGTGTAATGCTTTCCTTACATTTCACTCATTTAGGCAGTCACATCGTGACTTTAGTATACATATTCTCATACATTATATATGTGCGTCACTTGCACATTTAATATCATTCATATGTACTTGCTCTTAATAACATTTTTCATATCAATCAACCTCACAATTCATTAAATTCATGCACTCGAGCATACACCGACATAGGAAAACATTCATCAGGAAGCTCATTGCTTGCACCTTTTCCCATGTCATTCATACACATGGGCATGTAAGACTTCCATATCCTTCTCCCATGGATCTTTAAATCACTCTTATTATAAGTCACCTAGGGGTACTCATCACTGAGTTTCTCTCTTAGTTTATATCTTGCAATTATATTATCCTTTTAAGCATATATACACATATATGTAGGTGCATCTCTTGCACCCCTTTTAAATTGATATTTTAGTTTTAATAATAGTGTTCTTTAGTGACACATTACAGTCACTCATATGAATAGTCTCATAGTCATCATTCATACTGATGTTGCCCCTTCTACATGGAAATAACAAACAAGGGTCACATTTTTTCTTTCTCTTGTAAAAACCTTCCATAATTCAAAATTTGGATGGGTAGTTATTGTGCCACTCAAGGTAGTAAGATAACTACTTCTAGTCTTTTCTTCATGCCTCAATTAACTCTTGGAAAACATATATTTACAAGGAATGTCTTCCTAAACTCTCTCTTATAGATATCTAAGTATACCAAGCCATATCCATATGGATTCCATCCACCTCTGGATTTCAATATGATCCATTGGTCATCCAAAGGTGTTTGATGGATCCTTAATCAGACCTTACATCGATCTCTCATAAATCCTTACATTCCTATCATATTAAGGCAATAGGCTGCAACATTATCAACTTTCATTCTTGTTGTTAATTCTTGTTTCCATAAGGTCATCCTCATCTAAAAGGTCCATTAGTGGATTGTACCTTACAACCCACCACAGGTTATAACATGCCTAATTTGCACATTTAATATTTTCCATATGCATTCTTATACATAGAAATGTCCTTAAGTTGACATGGATATACACTCCATTAGAATAACCATGAGCTTTTGAAATTGATCAATTCACTTCTACCTCCATGAAGGTTTCTCTCAATCTATAGGGTTCCTCTTTACCTGCTTACTGGATTATTCTAGCAACAATTTTTAGTCAATAAATTGGCCTTACCATTTCCATTAATCCTCTGATCGTGAGGGGTCATACACATATATTGGGTTTAATCCTTTATTAAAATAATAATTATGACTGGTATGTATCCTTTCAATCCATTCACATCCAAGTCTTTCTATTAGTTCTCTTGAACATAATCCCATTCCTATAGGATTGGCAATCATTTCTGAAAAGAAATGGTAGGCTTCCTCTGCCCAAAACTAGCATGATTCAATGTCGTTGGGTAAAATCCTAATTGAATTTTAAATTTGCATCCTTCTACTAGAGGAACGTATGCAGATGATCTTCGTTTGGCAGTAATATTCTCAATAGACTCATCTTAGCCTTGGTAACCCAATCTTATGTTTGTACAACAGTACGTACGAATGCACAATGATTTCAACTTATTTATTTGGAAACATTAGCAACATACAGTGCATATTTCCAAAACATCTATCAACAATAGAAGGTTCCATTCCTCACTTCAGTAGAGGTTTACTAAGCCTCTTAGGAATGGGTAAAATAGGGTGTTTGACCTTAAAGTCCTCTAATAATATTTTTATACGACTCGTGCATGAGCCCAGGCAGGCCAAGTGTTGTTTCCATGCTCTAATACCAATTTGTAACACAACCGACCCCTAAATACTCTTTTAAGGGGTGGGGCATCATAATTCCATTTTCCTAAAACCATGCCACATCCTCTTTTTGAGATCTCCATAACATTCTACTCGTTCAATTCTTTCCAACCACTATCCTCACGCTAACAGATGAGCTCAAAATTGGAAGAAATGCCCTTCCACAGTCCTTCAGGCACTTGTTAGTAAATATCCATGTGGATTCTAAGTGGATCTGACTCTTACGTATCATCTTGAGTTCTCCTAAACCCCAGATCTTCCAGTACTCCTAAACCTATGGAGTGATTTCATCCACCAATAAACCAATGGAAGATATCCCTCCACGTCAACACATATGCTTAAGGATAATTGGGCATTCGATGATTCACCACTAGCACCCATTTTTTGTCTATGCATGAAATCTCTCGGAGTCTCGAACTCTTGAAGTCTCTCAAACTTTCCACATGGCTCCAGCCTTTAGGCCCTTCAGTCTCTCTCCAAGACTACACCCTAAATCTTCTAGAGCTCCTATCTCCTGAACTTTTGAAACACTGCCATGTAGGTCCAACCATTCTAACGTATCCTCGACACCATGCTCCAAACCTCTGGATTCCCAAAGTATCGGACTCCCAGAGTCTCAGTCACATCACCAACCACTTTGGCAAGGTGGGAACTTACCAGAGGTTGACACATAACAATGGATAAGGGTGACATGTGTCCTCATCAGGGGGTGACATGTGTCATGCTCTAATAGGCATAAGGGGTCTTCAAAAATTCCATATCTCGGTGAACGTGGCACCTTATTTGTGGGTCCACGTCACCCTGGATGACGTTAGTGAACCACGTCAACCCCAGACAAATAGTCTTCTAAATTCCTTCAGATCTCATGGTTAAGATATATCCACATAGATCCATGGATCCACGACTCTCGTTGCTTCATAACTCTGGGCTTTGGAGCTCATCAACTCACCACATCTCAAATCCCCTTGGTGTGAAGTCTTTGGACTACAATATGTGGCACCATGTTTCCTATACCTGTCAATGGTTGAGATTTACTTCACCGTTCGCAAATTTGGGAGTCTTCACACTTTGAATATTCTTGTCCAAGTTCCCTTGAAGTGCCAAGCCTTTGGACCATATGATCTCCTTCCACATAACCTCTCATCCAAAGGCTCTGGTCTAATAAATGACATTTAACACGGGACAAGAGGGGTCCAAGTACCTCTCCATGATGTGTCCTAGTTGGTTGAGAAGTTAAGAAGTGTTCTCAATGGAGTCCTTATATAGACGATCGAGAAGGATCCCGAGGGATTCGAGGATTGATGGTCCACGTCACTTCGTAAATTTTTTCTTTGGGAGTTTTGGAGGTGCAACACCTTTTTTCTCTCAGATCGGTCAATGATGGACTGACATCCGTGTATGTATAATGGTCAGGAAAATTCCCAAGTGTCCTTAGATCTATGTCCCGCATTGCTTCGTGACAGGTAAGTGTATCATATTTTAACGGGGGGACAAGTTCCATGGTAACGGGTAAATGATCGTCAGTTGTTGGTCCACCTTCAAGCCACTGACTCAATAGGTAATATTTAGCATAGTTTTTTATTTACAATAATTATTTCCCCAGGGCTTCGGACTCCCAGAGTCCCGAACACTTAACTCCATCCGAACTTAACCCAGGGTTCCTAGGCCTTGTTCATATGGTCCCTCTAATGAATCTTGAGAAGTAATATCAACTCTTAGTTGATATTTGGTTAAGGTCATGGGAACAATATTGTGATCTCTTAGGCCATTGGTTTGAAGGAAGAGCCCTCCACTCACATAACTTAGGTTCTAACATGGGGAAAGGCACTTTCTAAGGGCCAACAAAACTCTATAAGTCCTATAGAGTCTTCCTCGACTCTAGTACTATGAAGGTAATACTTGGAAACAATACCTTGAGGATTTCCCAAATGGCCCAGAGGTAACACTGATCATATTATAACCATTTGAAGGAAACAGTTTACAAAAGAACATTAAGATTTTTCCTTATGAATCAAACACTAGAAATTTCATTCACAGACACAAATATTCAAATCATACATTCCAATTTAAATGCATAGGGAATAAGAAGTACTTATATATTACAAACTACAACCAACTAAATGAATTTAGGTGTTCTCCTTTTGACCCAACCATAGGCTCAGAAGCATTCACTCTTATCACTCTGGCCATCCCCGTGCCAAGCCATGATATCACCAAGGAAATTTATGTCATTTCTCATAGATCCTCTATTTTTCACAACAAACCTATGAGTTTTATCAGATGCTTCCTCAACATCAAACTCACGGCCTTTCTCTTTTCTTATTCATATCTGGGTCGGTCATTCCCCTCTGTGCATGCAATATTTTCTGGTGTCTCTCATGTTCTCTGGAGATTCTCATGCCTCTCTCCCTCCACTGTCTACGCGTGTATATCCTTCTTCATTCCTTTCCTAGGATGGTTCTTGACCTATCTTGTTCCTTCTGTCAGAAGGAAACTCGGGTCAACCTGGGTCTGTAGGACTATGTGGTACTTTAGGCTGACAGCCTCCTATCTCCTCAGATAGACCATACTTCCATTCCTGGGGGTGGTTGATTATTCAACCACCAATCCATCCTTCATTAACTGATTCCTCTCCTTGGAATCTGAAGGGGGTTTTTCATTCCCAAGAAGAGGAAATTTGGGGTCATTTGACATAATGAACCCTCTCCTATAGTTTTCCCATTCTTTCCTCTAGTGATATCATGGCTAGTACTTCAAGGCTTCACCCCCACAGTCAGTCATTGGAAATATGAAAAAATTACATTTACATTGTTCACATGCCATATCATGTTATTCCCAATTAATGATTATTTACAAGATGGGGGAAACAGGGGTATTATAGTGTGCAGAGGTTAGGGTGGCTTCAATTGTATCTTAATATTCTTCATCATTGAGACTATTTTCTTCTTTGATTTTATGCGTAGGAGAAAATAAAGGATGGACAACCTCATCTTCATCAAGTCAGAGAAAATATAACAATGTCTCAACAATTTGTGATTCATCATAATTCTTCTATCTCTTTATGGACATGCCCCTCCATCGCCTCTTCATCTCAAGGGGCTTGATTCTTAATACAAAGTGCTTTGTTTTCCTTTTTTCAAAAGGATATATTGCATCCAAGGGCTCCTCTAAAACTTATTCACTTCCAAATTCATGGAATAAATCACTATAAAGATCTTCAAAAGGGTCACGACTCATTATGTTCTCTTCTTGATGTGTAGGAGAAGTAGAGGAACGGATGTCTTCATCAAGGGGAAGGTCATATTTGAGTACTTCATCTTCATCAAATGTCTTGTATGGATCTTCAACATGAGAAACTTCATCGAGATATTCCCGGTAACTTTCTTCATATATTTTTCTTTCAATCACTTCTTCATCTATTGTCTCATCATCCACATGAAAACCTTCTCTACAAAGAGCGTATTTGAGCTCTTGGAAAGTATCTTGCAGATTCTGAGTAGTTGGACGATAATGCCTAAGAAATTATTCAATGAGATTTGTAGAATATGGGATACTCTTTGGATTACATGAGTGTGCAAGCCAACTCCTTTTCTTGATTCCATCGAAGATACAAAAATTATCATCAACATATCTTCATGTAGCACATTGAATCTTGAGGCATACTTCATATAATTGACAACATGGGTGACTGTTGGAGTTGGATCACCATTAAATTTAGGGAAACTTTCCCTCCACTCTATAGGGAAATGATTTGGATATCCAGGGATATTATGAACATCAATAGAAGGGTACACCTTATGGAATGTCCATGGTAAGTCTTGTGAGGCCATGGTTCCATTACTTAGGGTAATACTTCAATGGAGTTGCCAGATGAGATTCAATAAGAGATCATCAAAGGTGGAAGGGGAACATCCTTCAGTGGATTTTCCAGGAAATCTAGGGAAAGGATTTGGGATATATTTCCAGAGCGTCATTAGGGTTACGAAGACAATGCAAAATCCTCCCTGGAAATGGCACCCAAATGTTATCACACAAAATGTAGGTTGGGAAAATCCCGACCCAAACCAAATTATGGAGACAACTAAGAGAACACCTACTCACTGTCACCTTAGATAGGTATTCCCGTCACTTTAGAGATGAAGTGATCACCTAAAGGGGGGGATCGCGGGTGAGCCTAGGGGGAAATGAGATGGAAAGTGACATGATGAGATGGATTCCCATATAGGTCAAGTTTCTATGTGGAATATGGATTTGATGGCATGTCTTGGAAGTGTTTTAAGGTTTCCAAGTCTTTGATTACCTACGGAAATTGTTTATACATGTATGAGACACAAGAAAAACCAACTATATGAGGTATATATTAGGTGGAAAAGCAATTTAATATTTTTGTTTCTATTTTCAGTAGTCAACAAAAATATATATCAGAAAACAAATTATTATTAGATCTGCTAAATAAATTCCAAAAGTCAAGATAATAATACAAGAGCTAAGCTAGATATAATTGGTACAACTCAAGATTGAAAGAGAAAGACTTTAGCATGAAAGTAAGGTTGTTGTAAAATAGTGTTGCAGAGATACTTTATCATCCTTATGTCTATAGAAAACAAGTTTCTATAGAAAAAAATCAGCCACAAAAAATTGCAAGTGATCCACCCAAAAATTGTACTAGGATTGGTAGATTGTAGGGGGGAAATATTAGCAACTTTTGACGGTTGAAAAGAGAGTTATTTAGAAATTTGTTTAGGGTTTTATGCAGCCCTAATAGATGTATATTAAAGTAGTAACTGCAGCAAGAAATACATGGAGAAACAAAACGCCTTTGTGTCCCTAGAAATCTTAAAACACATAGAAAAGATTCCAACTTAGACAATCTCAATATCTGAACTTTTTGTGATTACCAATGCACTAATTTATTTCTCTCATGCATGAATATTAGTTTCTTTTTATTGGGTAAATTGAGTCTCTTGATTAAAAAAATTGGATCAGTTACTTCCTTTGGGTCGTAATCCTTTTTACTCCTCAAGGAAAACCCTAACCAACAAGGAAAACCTAAGAGGGTGTAAGCCCTTTTACTCCTCCTAGTATCCTTTGCACCAAAAATTATTTCAAACAATTAAAATGGAATTAGAGGGGGTTATATTCCCTTATACTCCCCAAGAAATCATCACATTAAACTTTCAACCAAGAAAAGAGAGAAATAAACATGAAACCCTTCCTTGTTGAAGCATTAACAAGATGAAAACCTAATTCACCAAGAAAAATCCACCATAAATCTAGAAACAAACCTCCAAGAGAGATAGCACATCACCCATACATCCAATAGAAAATATAAACCATCACAAGATAATGTAACCAAGAGAGATAAAGAGAATTTCTCAAATAGGGCACAAATTTCAGACAATGTAGTTTTCTCCACATGCGAGAGCTATCATAAAAATGAGATACAAATGATCTCTATTTATACAAAATATTCTAAACATAGTTTATCTACATAACTTAGGGTAAACCAAAAATAAGGGGAAAAAAACCCTTATTTTTCCCCTTTCCATAATAAAATACTTTTTAATTCACAATTTTCACATAAAGTAAACCCTAAATTAAGACATCATCCTTCTAGAGTGACGTTTTGGCACTTTTGCAAGTCGTTGGAGTAGGATATGGGTGAGTTAGGCCTCCAAATGCCAAGTGTCTTTGATCCAAGCCTCTCCTCTATGATCCATGGATTCCTTCCTTCAAAATGTGCCAAGTGTCCTCAACCACCACCAAACCCTATCCCTAATGTGATTTCAAGCCTTCAAAGGTGACATTTTGACGTCCTTAGGAAAATTGTTTGGATGGTAGGGGCTATGTTATGTTAATGAAATAACCTCCCTAACCCCTCAAGTAGGTAGAATAATATAATTTCATGTAATAAAGGATAATATTAATAACGCCTAGCAATAAGGAAGAATAGGTCAAATGTAACAATACCTAATAGAAGCTTCTGCTTCTAGAAGGATCTTCCTCTAGATTGTCCTTTTGGATAGATAGAGTATAAATAGAAGTAGAGGGTATGAGAAATATTATCTTGGATATTATTGTAATAGAGCTATGATCTGTTAGAGGTTTCCCCCTCGAAGAGGAAAATCAACATTGCTATCAGTAATCAAATTTCTCTTTTTGGTGTTATTCTGGTATTATTCATGTATTGTTCTAATTATATCATTGCTTCTCTACTATTTCTAGTTAAAATATTTATGTTATGCATACTATTTTATATCCAGAATACTAGAAGTGGTATTAGAGCACCTTCCTCGGAAGAAAATTGTGGGTTAAATTGTTTTTTCAAGGTAGAGATGTATTCGAGCGTCTTAAATCTAGAGAGATCTGTCGCTACACGGATAAAATTGCAGTCAGGGAATCATACATGGAGGAAATGCAAGTGGTACCTAAGCGCACATCTGTTGGCCACCCTTGTAACCCCTGTTGGTACCCCTTCGAGTGGTAGCGCATCAGACATCACCTGTATACGTATCATCCTAAATCTCCTAAATTCCTCCATAGATAAACCGATCAACCGCCTGACTGCTATAGTTCCACCAAGAACATCACTCAAGAAGATACCCTCTAGTACCTGGGTAGTCGGGTAGTATGGCTAAGGTCACCGTCTAGCCTCCTTAGTTGGTTCCCTAATATATTGGTCTGAGTACTATTGTTGGAACCCGCACGTATATCCGAGAGTTATAGCATAGGGAAAACCCTTGTCTGTATAAACCCTGAATATCCTACCCCTAGGGACGGAAACAAAAAAAACATAACAAACAAGATCTATTGCTGTGCAATTATGACTTTTGCACTCTGGTTGCAAAATTACTACACATTTCTTCTTATTAATCATTTGGGCATTTCATCATTGCAATATTATTCAGGTCAGAGTATAACTCTACAGGAGTAAAATGATAATAATAATAATAATATGAGTATAATGGTCCCTCTGACACACTTATTTGGGACTTATCCCATTGGGTTCCTCCCTTCGCCCCGATTCTAGTGATACCTCTCATTTTTAACACAATTGTTTTTTGTGGACCCGACCCATCTTCGACACCCTTATTTGGATCCTATCCCTTTGGATACACCTTTTCTCCCTAATCATAGTGGTACCTATCATTTGACACCCTTTTTTCTTCATGGTCCCACCCACCCCTCTCGACCCCTTTTGTTTCCCCTATACCATTTTCCTGCTCCTTTGTCCAAATGACTACCACACGAGCCCAAGAACTCAATGTTGTGATTGCTGAAAACCATCAACACAATGATGACATCAAGAATCTCACTGCCAAAATTATCTCCATCAATTCAACTATTGAGATTATCAAGGACCAATGTTCCCACATCAAATACCTCCAGGAACAATGTTCCTACATCAAAGACCTCAAAGAACACTTCCTAGGTCATTCCCAGAACCCTTCCTCTTCTGAACAACCATATTATCAGGATGACCATGAATCTTCCCATTACTAAGGCCCTCATAGTACCCACTTTTCATGAGACCTCCACCCTCCTAGAATTGAGGTGAACAAATTTGATGGATCATATCCTACAAGATGGGTCACCCAAATGGAACATTATTTCTCTTTGCATGGAATTACTAATGATTTATCCAATCTTCTCTATGGTGTTGTACATATGGATATTGAATGATGGAAATGGTGGCAATGGAGAAAAAAGGAATTCCAAGGGTATCTTGCTTGGACGCATTTTGTGGTTGAACTTTATGACCTCTTTGAATCTGACACCCACCATTTATGTTGTTTGACCAAGTTAAAGCAGTCTGGGATAATGGAAGACTTTATTGCCGCATTTGAGCACTTGGCTTTCAAAACGGAGGGCATGTCAGATGATTTCTTTAGGGAATGCTTTATGAGTGGCCTCAAAGATGAAATATGTTCCCATTTTCTCATCTGATTCCCCCAGACTTGGTTGGAAGCTACTCAACAAGCCAAGGAAGCCCAAAATATTATGTCTTCCTATAACCACAAACCCTCCTTTCCTGCTCGCCCTAAAACCACCCATTTTTCTCCACCTGCAACTCCCCTCAAGATGTAGACATTAACAAGGACTGAAATGGTTGAACGTCAACTCAAGGGTCTTTGATATAATTGTTATGAAAAATATTTTCCTGAGCAGAAGTGTAACGAACAAAATATTTTTATGGTTGTGACTGAGGATCTTTTTAAAGAAGATGTTTTTGTTCTGCCTGTGGAGGAACTACCATTTCCTTCTGAACTCACCCCACCCTTTGACCCACTAGAGGTTGACCCAATGATATCACTTAATTCCCTCACTAGATTCTCTTCTCCCCGAACTCTCAAATTAATTGGTTACATCAAAAATAGGAAAGTCATCATCCTTGTGGATAGTGTTATCACCCATAACTTTATTCATCGCCACATTTACCAAGAAGTCAATTGTTACATATGTGTCATCAATCATTTTGAAATCATGATTTCCAATGGTGGTTCCATGAAATGTGGGGGACGGTGTAAAAATGTGTGACTCCAAATTGGTTAGTATCAACTGAAATCCCATATGTTTGATATAGAAATGGGTGGTTGTGACATTGTTCTTGGTGTCGAATGGTTATGCACTCTATGCCCCATTCTCAAGGATTTTAAGGAATTAACCATGAAATTCCAATAGAATGGTCAACAATATAAGTTCCAAGGCATCACCGCAGGTTCCCTTGAGATCATCAGTTCCCATTGCATGGAAAAGCTCCTCAAAAAAGGTCATTCAGGAATTATATCCCAACTCCACTCAATTCATGTTGTTGAGACACCTTCTGCGCATACCGACCTCCAATCTATCCACTCCCGCCACCATGTTGTTTTTACCACCCCCCAAGAACTTCCCCCTTCTCGTGGAGTCCATGATCATTCTATACCTCTCATCCCAGGCACTCTTCCTCCCAATGTTCAACCTTATCATCATCCCTTTCACCAGAACAATGAAACTGAGAAAATTGTTCATGAATTACTCGAAGCCGGTGTTATGCATCCCAATACTATCCCCTATTCTTCCCCTGTGGTCATGGTACTCAAGAAATAAGGTACTTGGTACATGTGTCCTAATTTCTGCTCCCACAACAAACTCACAATCAAAGAAAAATTCCCCATTCCTATCATTGATGATCTCGTGGATGAATTGAGTGGTGCTCAATACTTCACCAAATTGAATCTACATTCTGGCTACCACTAGGTCTGTATGAAAGTATAAGACAATCCCAAGACGACATTTTTCAATCATGAGGGTCATTATGAATTCTTGGTAATGCCCTTTGGATTGTGTAATTCTCCTTCCACTTTCCAAATTCTTATGAATAATGTCTTCCTTCGTTTTCTCCATCATTTTGTCTTAGTTTTCTTTTATGCTATTCTTATCTATAGTAAAACTTGTCCATCCCATCTCTCCCATGTGAATCAAGTTCTCCAACTACTCTCCAAACATAATATTTTCCTCAAATAATCTAAATGTGCCTTTGGTGCCTCAGAAGTGGAATACCTGGGTCATATTGTCGAAAAGGATGGTGTCCACGTGGATCCTAAGAATATTGAATCTATGCAATATTGACCTCACCCTAAAACTCTTCAGATCCTGTGTGGTTTTTTGGGTTTAGGCTATTATAGGATTTTTTTTTTAGAATTATGGAAAGATTGTAGCTCCTCTCACTTCCCTCCTTAAAAAGAATGCTTTTACTTGGACTTCAACTATGGATCATGCCTTCCAAGCCTTAAAATATGTTATGTGCTCGAACCTTTTCCTGTCCCTCCCAGACTTCACAAAGACATTAGTATTGGAATGTGATGCTTTCGGGAAAGGAATTGGAGCCATCCTCATGCAAGATGGCAGGCCCTTGGCCTTCACTAGCAAACAACTTTCAGAGAAACATTTGGGCCAATCCATTTATGAAAAGTAAATGTTATCTATTTTTCATGATGTGGATTTTTGGCTTCCTTATTTATTGGATCAAAATGGATCATTAGAGTCTCAAGTATTTCCTCGAACAACGAATTTCATCCCCGGTGCAGCAAAAATGGGTGACCAAGCTATTTGGCTATGATTATGAGATCATTTACAAGAAGGGAAAGGACAATGTAGTGGTCGATGCTCTTTCCAGGAAATATGAAGACCTGTCCCTTTTCTCCCTCTCCTTCATTGTACTAGATTGGCTCCAAGTTGTTTGTTAGGAATGGTTGCAAGACCCCAAAATTTCTAGCCTGCTCCACCAATTGCAACACAATTCTTCAGTTTCTCCAAGGTACTCTTGGCATAATGAAGAGATTCGCTACAAAGGCCATTTTTATTTATGCAAGCAATCCCAACTTAAATCCACAGTGATTTCTAAAATTCATGCCTCACCCACAGCTGAGCATTCAGGGTTTACCAAAACCTATGAACGGGTCAAACGTTCTTTTTTATAGGAAGGTATGAAATAGGACATCCACACCTTTGTGTATGAATGTGAGTTATGTCAATGTAACAAGGGATAAACTATCAAAGCTCTAGGAACACGCCAAATGATTTTGATTCCCTCTTCTATTTGGCAAGATATTTCTATGGATTTCATTGTGGGATTAACTAAATCGGGCAATAAGTCATCCATCATGGTGGTAGTATATCTTCTCTCCAAATATGGTCATGTTTGTGCTCGTCAACACCCATTCACAACCACCAGATTGGATAAATTATTCATGGATAATATCTTCAAGCTTCACGACATACCTAATTCTATTGTCTCTGACAGAGACCCCACTTTCACTAGAAATTTTTGGCAAGAATTGTTCAATCTACAGGGAACCCAATTGCATATAATCACTTCCTATCACCCACAGATGGATGGACAGACTGAAGTTGTCAACAAGTGTTTGGAAACATGTTTCAGTTTTTTTTCATCTGAGCGGAAAAATTGGTGGGCTTAATGGTTACCCGTAGATGAATGGTGGTAAAACAAATCTTACCATACAAATACTCGCATGACTCCTTTTGAAGCATTATATGGCCAAAATCCCCAATCAATTCTCTCTTATATGCCAAGGGTATCAAATTCTCAGGAGGTTGAAAAAAATATTACAATCCTCAAGGCTATTCTTCATGCCCTCAAAGACATTTTGGTCATGGTTCAAAATCGCATGAAGAAACCTTATAAGAAGACTTCACTCAAATCTCAACACTGTCATAAACTTATACCCAAATTTTATGGTCCTTATACAGTTCTCAAGTGTGTGGGAGAGGTAGCCTATCTGTTATCTCTATCCATTCAGTTGAAGCTCCATCCTTTTTTTCATGTTTCCTACTTAAAGAAGGTTATTGGAACTAAGTGCCAAACTCAAACTAGTCTCCTTGAGTTGGATGAATAAGGTTCCATATGGTTGTATCCACAAGTAGTCTTGGCCCAGAGAGAGCGTCATCTCTGTCAGCACACCATCCATGAAGTGTTATTCCAATGAAAATATACACCTCCAGAAGATGCCACCTGGGAGCCGACCACCATTCCCTCATCTGAATCCTTGAGGATAAGGTTGTTCTTCAGGGGGGAGGGCATGTTAGGGACCTAACCTCCCTAACCCCTCACATAGGTAGAATAATATAATTCCATGTAATAAAGGATAATATTAATAAGGCCTATCAATAAGGAAGAATAAGTCAAATGTAAGAAGACCTAATAGAAGCTTTCACTTCTAGAAGGATCTTCCTCTACATTGTTCTTTTGGATAGATAGAGTATAAATAGAAGTAGAGGGTATGTAAAATATTATCTTGGATATTATTTTAATAGAGAGTTGCTCTGCTGGAGGTTTCCCCCTTTAAGAGGAAAGTGAACATTGCTATCAGTAATCAAAGTGCTCTTTCTGGTGTTATTCTGGTATTATTTTTGTATTGTTCTGATTATATCATTGCTTCTCTACCATTTCTAGTTAAAATATTTATGTTATGCATACTATTTTATATCTAGAATACTACAAGTTAGGTATTCCATAATTTCTTCTAATAATCTAAAGGCATGTCTTCATAATCCGACATGGGGGCCTTCATATCCAACCCATGGGATTCAAGCCCCATGGAATCCCAAGCTAGGTGTGTTCCTACAAAATTGTCCACCAACTGGGTCATGTAAAGACAGATGGATACGCCTTCCAAGTATCTCAATTCAAATGCATCATGATGAGTAAATAAAATAAATAAAATATCCATCTAATCATGTACATACAAACCACCTCATCAAAATAAACCAATGCTCAAATACCCTATGTAATTTTCCAAGTTTAGGTATGGGAGGGTTGACAAAAAAACCTATTGGGTGAATCATACCTCAAGTTTAGGGGTGCTTCCCGAGGGGGCCTCCTTCTAAGTCGTGTGGATGAGGTATCATGGATGTGGGGAAGACTTTTGGGAATGACATTCATGATATACAAGGGGTTGTAGTGTCTCATTTATGGGTGCATTTGGAGAGGGTGTGTTGAACCTTCATTTTCAATGCAACCTTTTTCAAAGTCCTTTTATTGTATTTTATTCTTTTAATATGTTTCTAGGTCAAAGCCAAGGTGGGGCTTCTACCTAATAATGAAAAACTATTCCCACATGACTCTACCATTGTCACATCATTCTTCCCCAAGTTGAAAACATGTGTGGGGCTTCTACCCAAGCAATAAAAATAGTTCCCACACATGCTCCACCATGGTTGGCATCTTGTTATTAATTATTTTCATGGGTCCCATTATTTTATTATGAGATACATTTCATTGTCCTCAGGATCCCTACGAAAACATCTAAAAGGTTAATGATTTTCTTTTATATTTTTTTATCTACAATCCTCTTGGCCTTCAACCCCTTCTTCCTATGAAATGAGGAACAACCCCTTCTTGGGTCAGTACACCCAAAAATCCCAAAAGGTGAGGATATGAGGGGATAAAGTGTGGAAAGAGATAAGTATGGTCAGGAATGGCATCATGACTCATCAAAAGGACCTCCCAGTAGAAATCCTATTCCTAAGGGTGACCCACTTGCTTGGGTGCAATGTCAACCACCAAAGTGAAACTGGGAAAAGAGCATAGTGTCCAAGAAAATGTCAGATAATCAAAATCATTAATAGACGCAACAAATTCAAATGCCTCAAATATTGAAATGACACTCACCATAATACATGGCTTGTACCTCATGAAGAAATACCCAATGTCTTACAAAATTTAGTTGATCTGGTGGATACCGTTGTGATGAACCTGGAGATATGGTGGTGAGGTGGGTCTCTGTCTATGCAAGTGTACATTTCTTTTCAATATGTCTCTCAGTACTCCATGTATACCTGAGGGCCTCAAGACATCATCTCCTTAATTATCCCTAGGATTTGGGGATAACAGGGAGTATTGTCAAAAAGGAAATATGCTCACAATGATAGCATTTTAGTAAAAAGAAAGAACCATTGATGATAGAGGGAGAAAAAAATTGATTTAAATGATAGTGGATGAAAGCATGAATATGAGAGTAGCAATAGAATAAGAAAGAGAATAATGAAATTCCATAGGGGGGGAAACTATTTATCCTCGATGTCAAAGGGGAGAGAACCAAACTTTTGGTGATATGGGGAGCCACATGATAAGAAAAAATGATCCCTTTTCCATTGATGTCAAAGGGGGAGAGAAAAAAAGTGATGGATAGAGTGAGCATAAATCAATGCAAAAGGTAGAAGGTGTTTCCATGAATGACAGAGGGGGATATTGTTGAGAAAATGTTGTCATTGATGTCAAAGTCATAGTGATGATGATGATGTGGCAGTAATGATAAGGATTTAACAGTGATGATGATGATTTGGCAATGAAAAATGGATATTGTTTGAGTATTGAAGCCATAAATCCAAGTGAAGGAGACTTCAAGCCATGAATCCAAGTAGAGAAGCCTTGAATCCATGAATCCAAGTAAAGAAGGCTTGCGATTAATTGAATTTTAAAGCCATGAATCCAAGTGAAGAAGCCTTGAAGCCATGAATAGAAGTAAAGAATCCTTGAAGCCATGAAGCCAAGAGAATAAGCCTTGAATACATGTTTATTAAGCCTTGAGAAGTCAACATGCAGTATTCAAGCCATGAGGACAATTCAATTTCAAAGAAAATTAAAGAAACCCTTGAAGCAGTAATGATATGTCCACTTGAACAAGCCTTGAAGTTCCTTGAAGGAGACTTGACATAAGTGTAAATAAATCCAAAGTGGTCCCCTTATGGAATAGCTTTAAATCATCTCCCTCATGGGATGAGATGGCATGTAGTTGTTTCCACATGCCTAGTTTGATTTATACAAAAATAGATCCCACAAGATGTATAATATAAATATTACAAATCAACAGATTTCCAAGATAAAGATTGCAAGATGAAGATTGTTGAAAGTATTAATTGTTGGTCAATTTGTATACCCTATATTTGAGGGGATTTTTAACCTACATTCCTGACTCAAATGGGAGAACAAGTTGCACAGTTGGGGATATTATTCTGATACCTTTCCAATGGTATATGTAAGTCCCTATAACTCCCTAGGAATCAAGAGATATGAGTTTTTCCATCCAACAACCCATCCAAAAAATTGAGGTCAGATTAGTTAATTTTGGGGGACATAATTACTATAAATACATGATAACATTTAAAAATTTTAGGGTAACCTATGAAGAGATCAAGTTTGAGGTGCACTCAAGGTGTTGGGGTGTCTTTCTGGTGTGCAAGAGAAGTCTAAGGGATTCTCTTAAGGTCCTTATTATTCTCAAGGTATGCTATAAAGTTGTGATGTTGTTGTAAGGTTGTGGTGTTGTCGTCGGGTTGTGAGGTTGTTGTATGCACTGATGTGAGGTTTTCATATGCACTATTGTGAGGTTGCGATGTTTTCTTATGCTCTTCTATGAAATTGTGATTTTGTTGTGATGTTTTCTTGAGGTTTTGATGTTTTTGTATGCTTTTCTATGAAGTTGTGATGTTGTCATGATGTTGTGATGTTGTCGTATGCTCTGTTGTGAAGTTGTGATGCATATGTATGCTCTGCTATAAAGTTGTGATGTTGTTGTTATGTTTCCATGAGGTTGTGATTTTTTTGTATGATCTGCTATGAATTTTTTATGTTTTCATTAGTGGATGTTTCCTTTAGTGGACGTTGTCATGAATGGATGTTACCATTAATGGATGTTGACATCAATGATTACATTCTGGGAATGATGCTATGAAGCTTGATAGGGTTTGAAGGATTGTCTAGGGAATGAAGCATGTAAGTGAAGTCAAAAGTACTCTATGTATGAAGATATTGGATTGGTGATAAGTTGAGAATATTGGTGTCTTCATTCAACATGTTGGTGCATGGGATTTATGGAGTGGGTGATTCCTTCCAGTTGGAGCTGGTAAATCTAGGGGGTTGGTGCCTCCTTCCAGTCGATGTTAGTAAATCAGGGAGTTAGATATTCCTTCAAGTTGGTTCATGTAAATCAAGGGGTTGGTGCCTCCTTCCTATTGGTGCTAGAGAATCTTTGCAGTTGGTGCATCCTATGAATGTAATCTTAACATGATATAAGAAAAACATTATGTGGTTTTCTCTCATTTGGGTTTCCATGTAAAAATCATTGTGTTCTATGTATGGTTTTTTGTTATAATGAATGGAATTTTTAATGTTTAATGTTTACATGATGTTATTAAGTTTGAAAATGGTAAAACGAGCTCAATACTAATTCACCCCCTGATCCAGGTGGATATTGGTGGCCACCCACCTGTTCCAACTGACTCCTTTTGTCAGTTTTTAGTACAACACATTCTTCTGTAGTTATTTGTAATTGTGGGTTCTACACTTTTGGGTCTATCTGAATCCCTACACATCTTCCAGGTGGATATTGGTGACCTACCACCTAATCCAACTGGATTGTTTTGTATGTTTTCATGTCAACACATCTTAATGTACTTCCAGGGATGTTTTGGGCCCCTAAACAATGTTTTTTTGGCTCGCCACATTAAAACTATATACAGAGTCAAATTTTGACAACATAATGCATATTTATCGAAAATACCTTTCCAATGGGCTATCACACGCCTAAAACAGAGATCAAATGCAAACGTTACAACCTCGATAAGTTAATGTACTAACTTACCCAAACGGGTCCCACATAACTTTTGGAATTTCATGTCCTAGGGTTAGGTCTTTGGATGTCTAGGGTTTTGGAATTCCTGTTTATCATAAAAAGGACTTTAGAGCCTCATTGCAATCATCTACTTGCGAATGATTGTAGCTATCACATCTCTTCTCATAGATAAAGTTGTCCCCATTCTAGTGAGTCTTGCACTCTCTATTTTTACAGTCTCTTTACAATTATTTCTTTAATAGAAATCAAGTATTGTTTTATTTATCTATTTCTAGAAATTTTCATGAGTGTTTCATTGTAATATCTCTAGTTTCATTTTTTTCTTCTCCTAAATCTAGATCATTGGTATCAGAGCAATCTTCTCTTGATCGTTTTTCAGTGCATGTCCCCGACAAGGTCCAAGTATATCCAATTGGTTCTCGAGCTTGTCTCTCTTGTAGAAAATCACTCTCGCACGCCCAAGAAACCCTCGATGGTGGCAGAAAATAAATATGGAAGAGTATAATATTCTATTAACATGTTTCTTGAGCAATCTCTCGCGTGACAGAAGGAAGAAAAGATGGAGAATTTTTCACAAATACTTCAACGTCTACCAATAACAACAGACACATCTTCATCAAGCGACCATTTTGGACGAACCTCTCCCTTCAAGGTACAAGTTAATTTTTATATTCCCATATTTGAAGGTCAGATAGATGAGGATTCCCTAGAAAAATGGTTAAATCTATTAGAAGGTTATTTCTCTGTTCAAAATTTTTCCGACAGGGAAAATATCACCTTCACACTCCTCAAGGCTCTCCCCCATGTCAAACATTGGTGGGAAACTTATTGGGAGAAAATTTCCATAGAGGAATATGTAATATATGGGGTCAAGCCCACTTGGGATTTTTTTGTGGATGCGGTCAAAGAACAATACTATCTCGTCGATAACTATGAAGACCAGTACATAAGATGGACCACACTTAGGAAAGAGAAGAGACAAACAATGTTGGAGTTCACAAATACTTTTCATACCTTACGCACCAAACTGGGTATCAAAAACTATGATCGACATCTAGTTCTGAAATACTGTGGGGCTCTGCATAGGTACATCCAAAACAAAATGGATTTCCTAAACATATCATCATTGTGATATTCCTATCGATATTTCGTCAAAATCGAGAAGGAATTTAGGCACCATAACAAATGGGAATTCATGTGTGCAAATCTGCCACAACCAAAGCATGGTAAAGACGACCCTAACCAAAAGCCTCTAGAAGACTAGTCCAAGAAATAGGAAAAAAAGGGTAAAGGGAAGACGAAGAATGAAACTGGGAAGTAGTGTGACTTCCACAAAATCCCCTGCCACAACACCAATGAATGTCGCTCAAAACATTCATTGGTGGTCGATGTCAAAGACACAAAGATGAACCCTAATTCAGAATTTGATCCATAAAATATTGAAAATAGACAGATCATCGATGCACACCCCACTTATATTTTTGCGACCAAAACAATTCAACCAGAAGAATCAATAGATCCTAAAGAGAGGGAGCACCTCTTCCATTAAAAAATGTGGGTGAAGGGGACCCTTTTGCATTTCATTGTTGATAAAGACTACCAGAAGAACCTCATCTCAACTAAGTTCATCAAATAGTTGGTTTTGTCGACAAAACCACACCCACAACCATACAACATCGGGTGGCTTCACCAAGGATGAGATCTCTATGTAGCCAGCAGTACCTCTTGTCCTATGGCATCCAACCCTTCAAGGATGAGGTAGTGTGTGATGTTTCCCCTCTTGATGTCTGTGATGTTGTTTTGGGCCAACCATATATGTGGAGACATCATGTTGTCTATTATTATAGACCTCATAGTGTCATTATTACTCTAGGAGGTCAATGCTATAGGATACCAGAGGTAGTTCCAACTACTGCTCCACCAAAATAGTGCCACAAAGTAATCTCTCATACTGCAAAATTCATCCTCTTCATAGTCTATTAAAAGGATGAACAGAAGACTGCTACAACCACTGCAGCCTCAACACCTTCTATCCAACAAAAACAAATTATTTATTGAACTACAATAGTGCCTACACAGTGCCCCGTCAAACTTAGAGACAACAGATTGGTGGAGCATATTCAACCCTTCTAGCAATAGGCATGTGACAGTATTCCACAGACTAAGTAGCACAACTTCTCCAGTAAAGCACACAACTCACGAAGATGCAGATTCACAAAATTATTTCCTCTCTTCCTTGGGAACTCAAATCAGTGGATACCATTGCTTCCTAAGCGGGAGGGATTGATCCAGGTGGATATTGCTAGCCACCCACCTGTTCCAACTGGCTCCTCTTGTCATTTTTTAGTACAACACGCTCTTTTGTACTTATTTGTAATTGTGGGTTCTACACTTCTGGGGTTGTCTGAAGCCCTACACATCTTCCAAGTGGATACTGGTGGCCTCCCACCTAACCCAACTGGATTATTTTGTATGTTTTCATGTTAGCACATCTTTTTATACTTCCAGGGCCGTTTTGGGCCCCTAAACAATGTTTTTTTGCATCTCCATAGTCAAATTGTAGATAGAATCAGAGTTTGATGGTGTAATGTGTATTTCTCGAAAATACCTTTCCAACGGGCTATCACGCGCCTAAAACAAATATTGTATACAAACATTATGACCCTGGGAAGTTAATGTACTAACTTACCCAAACGGGGCCCACATGACTTTTGGCGTTTCATCTCCTAGGGTTAGGTTTTAGGATGTCTAGGGTTTTGACATTCATGTTTATCAAAAAAAGGCCTTCAGAGCCTAATTTTAATCATCTTCTTGAGAATGAGCATAGCCATCGCATCTCTTCTTGAAGATAAAGCTGCCACCATTCTAGCGAGTCTTGCACTCTGTATTTTTACAGTCTCTTTACAATTCTTTCATTAATAGAAATCAAGTATTCTTGTATTTCTCTATTTCTAGAAATTTTCATGAGTGTTTCATTGTAATATCTTTGCTTTCATTTTGTTCTACTCCTAAATCCAAATCACCCCCCCTCTCAGTATTGGTGAATATTCCAATAATATTGATTGTCCCAATTATGTTCTTAATGGAAATTTTTTTCTCTATGAGGTTAGTGATCCCAATTGTTGGACATATCGACCATACTGAGAGGCGGGGTGAATCAGTGTCGGGCTCTTTTTCAAACTTCCCTTCACAAAACTCCTTAGTTAGAAATAACCATTTACTCATTACTTATTGTTTTCATTTATAACCAGTTAAATGTGAACATACATGAGCAACATATACCAGCAACATATATCATCAATAATTCATCACCACAAGGAACACAAAGAACACAAGATGTATGTACAATTTTGTTTTTATTACGGACTACAATTATTAGGTTATCAACAACCACTGAATAGAGTTACAACTCCATAAGAGAACCAGCTCTACAATGAAAGACTCAACTTACACAACTCAAAACCAATTGAGAAGAGGAATCGATCCTCAATAAATACCAATATGTTAATAGGTATGCGACCTATCAATAGTGCAACACACGTATGTATGCGCCCTTGATCTGGATTTATTTTCGGCACAAAATGAGAGAGGAGATATAATAAATAAATGCACAGAGATATCACAGATATCCAATAATACAACAGAAATGTATTATATATGCAACCATAAACACAGATATACAGTAATACACGATTTCTATTAATGAAAGAAATGTACAAAGACCATAAAAATACAGAGTGAAAGACTCGCTAGAATGGTGGCAGCTTATCTCTGAGAAGAGATGTGACGGCTACTCGCATTCGAAAGAAGAATATTACAATGAGGATATGAAGGAATTTTTAAAATAAACTGGAATACCAAAAACCCTATACATCCAAAATCCTAACCCTAGGAGATGAAGCGCCAAAAGTCATGTGGGCCCCGTTTGGGTAAGTTAGTACATCAACTTCCCGGGGTCGTAAACTTTGCATACGATCTCCATTTTAGGCATATGATAGCCCATTGGAAAGGTATCATCGAGGAGATTAATTTTGGGGGCTCAATATGCCTTCATATATCATTGAGAATATCGATCCTGAAAAACCTTCATTTAGGCCCTCGAAATGGCCCCGGAAGTTAAAAACTGCTAAAACTAGTAAATTGTCAAAAAACTGTTTTGAGCCAGATGGAAAAGGTGGGTGGCCAAAAATATCCACCTGGATCAATCCTCCCTCCTTAGGAAGAAATGGTATCTATTGCGTTGAGTTCCTGGGGGAGAGGAACTTGGTGAGTTGTTTGCCTTTTTGGAGACGTCGCGCTGCTCATTTTGTGGAAGGCTATCACGAGCATCTGGATAGAAAGGTTGGACATTTTTAACCAGTTTGGATACATGATATTCTTTTGTGCAGAAGGAATATTTACACTTTGCTACAATATTTTCGACCTGCTTCTGTTGGATAGAAGGTGCTTGGGCTGAGGCTGTAGTAGTTGCAGTATCTTTTTGTTCACCTTTTGAACAGATTGTGAAGAAGCTGAATTTTGTAGTATAAGATACTACCTTCTAGCACTTTTTAGGTGGAACAATAGTTGGAACTACCTCTTGTATTCTGTAGAGATGACCCCCTACAGAAACAATGACACTACAGGGTCAAGACTCATAAACAACATGGCGCTTCCACATATATGGTTGGCCCAAGAGAACATCACAGACATCCAGTGGGGAAACATCACATAATACCTCATCCTTGAAGGGATGGATGTTGTATGACAATCGACATTGATGGATGACATGAAGATCTCGTCGTTGGCGAAGCCACCTGATGTTGTATGGTTGCGGGTGTGTTTTTTTCGACAATCCCAACTGTTTGACAACCTATGCTGAGATGAGGTTCTTATGTCTTCCACTATCAACAATAAAATGCAATGGGGTCCCCTTCACCAACATCTGTGAATGAAAAAAGTGCTCCCCCTCTTTAGGATCTGTTGGTTCTTCTAGTTGAATTGTTGTGGTCATGACAATAGCAGTGGGGTCTGCGTCAATGATCTTTCCTTTACCAGTATTTTCATAATCAGATTCTGAATTAGGGTTCGTCTCCTTGTCTTTGATCTCGGCCACCAATGAATATTTTGAGTCACATTCATCGGTGTTGTGCCACGAGATTTTGTGGAAATCGCACCATTTTCCAGTGTCCTTCTTTGTCTTCCTGTGACCCTTCGTTTCCTGTCGCTTGGACTGGTTTTCGGGAGACTATTTGTTAGGGTCATCTTTGTCATACTTTGGTTGTTGCAGATTTGCAGACTCGAACTCCCGTTTGTTCTGGTGGTTAAATTTCTGCTCGATTTTAACAACATATCGATAAGCAACACCGAGTGATGAGATGTCCATAAAATCCATTTCAGTTTGGATGTATCTGTGTAGATCCCCATGGTATTTAATAAACAAATGTCATTCGGAGTCTTTGATACCCAATTTGGTGCACAAGATATGGAAGGTATTGGTGAACTCCAGAACTTCTTGGCCCCTCTCTTTCCGCAGTGTGGTCCATCACATGTACTGGTTCTCATAGTTTCCAACAAGGTAATATTGTTCCTTTACTGCATCCAAAAAAAAATCCCAAGTGGGCTCGGCCCCATATATTCCAGACTCCTCTGTGGAAATTTTCTCCCAGTAATTTTCCCACCAATGTTTGACATGGGGGAGAGATTTAAGGAGTGCGAAGGTGATCTTTTATCTGTCGAAAAAATTGTGAACAAAGAAATAACCTTCTAGTAGATTTAACCATTTGTCTATGGCTTCTGCATCTATCTGTCCTTCAAATACAGGAATATAAAAATTAACTTGTACCTTGAAAGGTGAGGTGCCTCCCAAGTGGCCTCCTGATGAAGATGTGCCTATTTCTATTTGTAGGTGTTGAAGGATGTGGGAAAAGTTCTTCATCATTTCATCCCTCTATCGCATGAGAGCTTGCTCAAGCAACATATTGATAGGATCGTCTGCTCCATCGTTTCTCTTTTCTTCCGCCATTGAGGGTTTCTTGGGTGTGCGAGAGTGATTTTCCTCAAGAGAGACAAGATCAAGACCCAACTTTATATACTCATACCTCGTCGGGGACATGCACTGAAAAAAATGATCAAGAACATCCTGCTCTGATACCACTGATCCGAATTTATTTTCGACACGAAATGAGAGCAGAGATATAATAAAGAAATGCATAGAGATATCGCAGATATCCAATAATATAACATAAATGTATCAGATATGCAACCATAAACACAGATATATAGTAATACATGATTTCTATTAATGAAAGAAATGTATAGAGACTGTAAAAATATTGAGCGAAAGACTCGCTAGAATGGTGGCAACTTATCTCTAAGAAGAGATGTGACGGCTACTCACATTCACAAGAAGATTATTACAATGAGACTCTGGAGGCATTTTTACAATAAATCAAAATTCCAAAAACCCTATACATCCAAAAACCTAACCCTAGGAGATGAAGCGTCAAAAGTCATGTGGGTCCTGATTGGGTAAGTTAGTACATCAACTTCCTCGGGTCATAACTTTTGCATACGATCTTTGTTTTAGGCGTATGATAGCCCGTTGGAAAGGTATCATCGAGGAGATTAATTTTTGGGTCTCAATCATTCCTTAGGATATAATTTAGAATATATATCCTAAAAAACCTTCATTTAGGCCCTCAAAATGGCCCTAGAAGTTAAAAACTGCTAAAAATAGTAAATTGTCAAAATTGACAGAAAACTGTTTCGAGCCAGTTGGAAAAGTTGGGTGGACATTGATATCCACCTGGATCATCCCTAATAGTAGTAAAACTCATTTATGTACGCGGTATGTCTGTACTATAGCCTATGTATTCCTTTTGAACAATTAGGATTTTCTCTCCATGAAAAACTCAGATCCTATGCAGCCTTCAATCACATCCACTTATGTGTTTCACTGTCCAATCTAGACCATAACCAATCAAAACACATATATTATCTCCAAAAAATTACTCATGCTCCTCAACCATACAATATGAATGCTACTTAATCATGTATAAGCAATTAGTATACTATGGAAATCATATCATTACTGAACCATAAGAGTGTTTCTCACTCTATCAATCAATAACCATATTGTTATTGATCCAAGAAACCCTTTGTGATTGTATAGAAAAGGTGATTGGTAACTTATAATGAAATGGTTTTTGGTATTTTTATAGATGGATCAATGAGATAACACATTATAACTCAGTACTCATACCTTAAATGGGTAATCAAAACAAACAGAGCTCTCATGAAACAATAATCAGATGGAAAGCTTACATGGATGAGAATACAGAGTTGCTAAACCAAATACAACATGTAGGGTTTATAAAACTATGTAAAACAATCTTAAGTAAACTATGAGCTGACTGGTGATATGACAGTCACTGCAGCTAAAACAGTTTAATTAAAATAGAGGAAGACAGGTGATAAAATCTGATATTGTAGCAGAGAGAAATCTATCTTTTTTGCATTAGCATAAAAAAAAAGTATGTTTACATAGCATAAGAGTATCTGAAATTGAACCTCCTTCATTCATCTTCCTTATGTAGATTTATAGCTTAACAATTCAGTTATCAGATACTAAAACTATGGATCTGAATTTCTAGAAATAGTAAACAAACAACATTTACAAAGGAATAGGAATAGATCCTCAAAATAAGGTAAATCTTTATCTACTGGCCCTCAAAATGTGATTGAAATCTGATGATGTGTAGCTCAGCCTCCCAAGGCTCTCTGATTTGATAATATGATAATGAAATTCAAATTATGTGATGTAGCTCCCAAAACCCTGAAATTTTGCCTCTTTTAAAGATGGTAAATGACATTTGTACACCTTTTCTTCTCTCCATTTTCCAAAAGTGGCTGATTAGATACATTTGATAATTCATTAATAAAGCCTTAGAAGAGGTTTTGATTCATTCTCATGCAAAAATATACGATCTGGGCGAAAATCGTAACATTCTGGCCGTGACAGGCTTTCACCAGCTTATTTACCAACAAATTCACTCCTAAGCTGGTGAAAGGCGGCGCTTTCACCAGCTAACTAGCAAAATTTTCGGCGAATTAGCTAGTGAAAAGAGCAGAGTTTTCAAAATCAAATTTCGCGGTCATAGAAAATCCAATTTTCATGCTTGAATATTCGATCGACATCTAGAAATCCTAATATTTCCAATGGTGTTTTCAAATATTCATTTGGAGCTATGGAAGGGATTGAAAAGTTCCCTGCAAGTTTAATCATCATTCTTTCAAAAATGCCAATGCATTTTTTATCGCTAACAGGAAGGACAGACAGTCCAATTCTTTTCTCAACAAAGAGCCACTGTGTCTTCTTTCCATTTGCAATTCAAAACCCCAAATGATTCTGCACACCAAACACTACGATATGCTATTTGGGCCGAGGTCTTGCGCTGGTGAAAATACTCGGTTCTGGTTTTCAACATTGAAAACTGACCATAAAAGTGTGGGTGATGTGTCTTGGGGAAATGATGCGGCGATTTGATGTCACCAGCCATGTAGTATTTTTCCTGTACCTGGGATGATGGGTTTAAATTTTCCATTTCCGACGCCATGATTGTGAAGCATCCGTTACTGAATGAGACCCGCTTTTCAATCCGATTTAGACGTGTAACTCAAGTTTTCCTGATTGTCTACTTTCACCAGTGCATCATTCTTGATTGCATGACGTGGGTTGAACATATCATCATTAGATGTTTTACAACGTGGATAAAACACACGTGATCTCTGCTTTCACTAGCGCACAACCTGTGAGAAATGCTCCTTAGCTGTTGAAAGTCACCACTTTCACCAGCGCACACCCCGTGAGAAACACTCTTTGGATGTTTGAAAATCCCCGCTTTCACCAGCTAACGACCTGTGAGAAATGCTCCTTAGCTGTTGAAAGTCGCCACTTTCACCAGTTAACCATCATCTTTTAAGCACGTGTTAGCTATTGAAAACATTTTATGAAAATTTTAAAAAGAAGACTTTTATGGGTCATCTTATTTCTAAAACAAAAATCAAAAGCTAAGTCTTGCAGCTATAAAAACTCAAAACCAATTTGAGAAAACTACCAATAGCCATGCTATCAACCAAAAAATGAAACCATGGTGACAGATTCATTTTGGGAGCTAACATTTGGCTCCAACTAGGATGGAGACCTCCCTGCAAGGTTTCCAAGAACCTAGTAGTTTCGGTAGCCTTTAGCATTGGGCATGGAGTCATCTGGCATGTGCAACTATTCTTTAGCAAACCTGTAGTCTGACTGTATCTTTCCTGTAACCTGCCTGTGACCTGTCCTTCTTATTCATGAAATCAACAAATGAAAAAGATCTCATTTGCTCGTATGGAAAGCTTATTCCTCTGCCTACTCCTATACTAACCAGTAGAGGCAGATTTATCAAGTAAGATGGAATTTCCAATGCAGCCAAATCATAAACTGATTTACTATTAAAATCCTTGATCTTGACCCAACAATAATGGAAGAGATATCATGCAGAAGAGAGATTTGAACAAATGATAAAGACAATCTTCTTCTGACAAAAAATGTTTAACATCTATGCTGCTCATAGACTCCAAATAGTCAGCCAAAGGGTCATCAAATTCATAAAGCAATACCTCTTTGGACTACTGATCCAATTGTCTATGTTGTTGTTGTTGTTCTTTTCCTTCACAATACTCAACACTGAATGTAGTATGCTTGATCTCTGCTGGAGGAAAATACAAACTGAATTTCTGATCTGATCTTTTATGTTGCCCTTCCTACATATGTTTGTTGCAATCTGTCTTTATCTACAAATTTGGAAAATGTGGGTTGTCTTCAACATATATTGCAAATGCAATACGTTCACTTACTGATTGTGCAATCTTCTCATCACCCTTCAAGTCTTCATGTCTGCTATAATTTTCCTGTGTCTGCAAATCTGAAAGATGAGGGTTTCTCATAGAATTTTCCGCAGATCCGAAACTATCGCCCATAAATATTGGCAAACTAAGGAAATCTGAAATCTTCAGATTTTCTGAAAAGTATAAGTCCATGAAAGCTGCCACTGGATCCTTAAAAGGAAGATAAGTAACATGCTTCTCCTTGGAAAAAATTTGCACATCTATGGTAGCCTCCTGCTCAGCCATGGTTGTTCCTTTGCTGGAAAACTGATCACCTTCTTGTTCCCTTGATCTCATATTTTGATCATCAATCATCACAACTTCCTCTTCAGAAAAGTTCTTAGAAGATGATGATAAGACAATATTAAAATCATATGAACAAGGATCAATTAAAAACATATAATTTCCTATGCAATCACCAGTCATCATAGGGTCTTCCTGATTTACAAACTGATCATAAGCTTCACATGTATACCTATCTCTGGAATAATCAGCCAACACTGAAAAATCTAATTATGAATCTGAAATGCACTCACCTTCAAGTTGTTGTTCCTTATCTTCTTCATACTCACTACTTTCTTGCTCTGAATCTGAAATGTAATGACAATTTACTTGCTCATGCACCTGCAAATTTTCAAAGAAATCTCGATCTCGTATCCTTCTGGAAGCATGAATGTTTTCCTCCACCTCTCGAGCATATTCAAACAACTGGATTAAGGATGGAGACTTCCGTTCTAACAGAAGAAGGGCAAGTTCTGAATGGATACCTATAATATAATATATCATGGAAAATTTCTTTGTAGGCCGGACCTCCAAAGGCATGTCATGATAAACACGGTAAAACCTTCTATTAAAAATAGGCAAGGCCTCATCCTGCTCTCGTTTCAAATCATAGAAATCAACGAGGTAAGAATATAAAGATTTGTATTCGCCCCAATACTTTAGGAAAGCATTAGAGAACTCAATCCAAGAGCCAATTGAATCATCTCTTAGACCCCTAAACCATGCAACAACATCTCTGATTAGAGATTTAGAGAAAAATCTTATGATTACATCTTTGTGAACAATCTGAAAACGATCAACAAAATCCTCAAAGTATTCCAAATGCCTCTCAGCCGAAACTTTATTCTCTCTGGAAAAACAAGGAAGATATTCATAATAGTCAAGAGGATAAGGATGAAGGGGATGGGGCAATTTTAAAGGCCGAAACATTTTCATCCTAATCTTGGTTTGAAAGGTAGTGGGTTTCTCGTAAGGGATACAATGTTGATGAAAAGGTTCAGCAGTAGTAACAACAGGCACTGAAGTCTGAGTATACTTGGAGTCAATTTCAATTTCGACAAAGTCAGAAAAATGATCAAATGCAAGAGGAATTGGAATACAGGACTCATTTTTAAGAGCAAGTTGTGATGAGGATATCAAATCAACATCTATAGCACAGGGTTGCGGAGTCTCTGTTTCTTCTAAAGATGGATAGATGAAAACATGATGGTAGTTTTCTGAATATACAAAACAAAAAATGATTCTCTTTACATGTAAAGGGAATAACATGAAAGAGTTAATAAAAAACAACAATAATTCATGAAGCAAACTGATAAACTAATATCTGGATTTAAAGTGCAGCCTCTTCATCTCTTGTTAAATGGATCCTCCCAGTGGAGTCTTATTCAAACTCAGATGGATCAGGGAAAGAACAAGCCTTTGCAAATCTTCCCTAACAGCTGGATTAGATTTCCTCACCTTTCACAAATGGTCTTTTAGGACACTCTTTTCAACAAGAAGACTAGTAAGGATATAGATATTCTTGTCTGTTTGTGAAGGATGGAAAAAGAGGAGCAGTTCTCTCCTAAGGCCAACTTGTAAGACTTCTTTCCTTGGGTTATACACAATGTCGAACTCAGAAATTAGGTTTGTAATTTCATAAACTAATGGAGGCTATCACCCTTTAGGTTTTCTGTTTCAATTTCATATTTATGAAAACATGAAGATTCAGAAAAATAGGCTTAATAGAAGATGGTCTAGATACAAATAAGAAATAGTACCTCTTGAAATCCCTAAGGTAGATAATCTGCAGATCTAAAAATCTGTTTCTGTAGGGCTCGTCTTCTTCTGATGATCTTTTCTGGATCTGTCACAGGTCTTCAATGGAGTTTCCACTGAATTCGTTCTTCATGGAGTCGACAGATAGATGATTACAACCAAAATATGTCTAGGCTTTGTCTATCATCAAAGCTGGATCTATGTCGTCTCCCAGGGAAGCTGAGCTTCAATCTCCTCTCCCCGGCAACGGCGCCAATTTGTTATTGATCCAAGAAACCCTTTGTGATTGTATAGAAAAGGTGCTTGGTAACTTAGAATGAAATGGTTTTTGGTATTTTTATAGATGGATCAATGAGATAACACATTATAACTCAGTACTCATACCTTAAATGGGTAATCAAAACAAACAGAGCTCTCATGAAACAATAATCAGATGGAAAACTTAAATGGATGAGAATACAGAGTTGCTAAACCAAATACAACATGTAGGGTTTATAAAACTGTGTAAAACGATCTTAAGTAAACTATGAGCTGACTGGTGAGATGACAGTCACTGCAGCTAAAATGGTTTAATTAAAACAGAGGAAGACAGGTGATAAAATTTGATATTGTAGCAGAGAGAAATCTATCTTTTTTGCATTAGCATAAAAAAAAAGTTTGTTTACATAGCATAAGAGTATCTGAAATCGAACCTCCTTCATTCATCTTCCTTCTGTATCTTTATAGCTTAACAATTCAGTTATCAGATCCTAAAACTATGGATCTGAATTTCTAGAAATAGTAAACAAACAACATTTACAAAGGAATAGGAATAGATCCTCAAAATAAGGTAAATCGTTATCTGTTGGCCCTCAAAATGTGATTGAAATATGATGATGTGTAGCTCAGCCTCCTAAGGCTCTCTGATTTGATAATTTGATAATGAAATTTGAATTATGTGACGTGGCTCCCAAAACCCTAAAATTCTGCCTCTTTTAAAGATGGTAAATGACATTTGTACACCTTTTCTTCTCTCCATTTTCCAAAAGTGGCTGATTAGATATATTTGATAATTCATTAATAAAGCCTTAGAAGAGGTTTCATCTCATTCTCATGCAAAAATTTATGATCTGGGCGAAAACCATAACATTCTGGCCATGACAGGCTTTCACCAGCTTATTTACCGACAAATTCATTCCTAAGCTGGTGAAAGGCGGCACTTTCACCAGCTAACTAGCAAAATTTTCGGCAAATTAGTTGGTGGAAAGAGCAGATTTTTCAAAATCAAATTTCTCAGTCATAGAAAATCTTTTTTTCATGCCTGAATAGTCGATTGACATCTAGAAATCCTAAGCTTTCCAATGGTGTTTTCATATATTTATTTAGATCTTGGGAAGGGATTGAAAAGTTCCCTGCAAGTTTAAGCATCATTCTTTCAAAAATGCCAACGCATTTTTGATCGCTAACAGGAAGGACATACAGTCAAATTCTTTTCTCAACAAAGAGCCACTGCATCTTCTTGACATTTGCAATTCAAAACCACAAACGATTCTACACACCAAACACTGTGATATGCTATTTGGGCCGAGGTCTTGCGCTGGTTAAAATACTCTGTTCTGTTTTTCAACATTGAAAACTTACCATACAATTGTGGGTGATGTGTGTTGGGAAAATGATGCGGCGATTTGATGTCACCATCCATGTAGTACTCTTCCTGTACCTGGGATGATGGGTTCAAATTTTCCATTTCCAACGCCATGATTGTGAAGCATGCGTTACTGAACGAGACCCGCTTTGCAATCCGATTTAGACGTGTAACTCGAGTTTCCCTGATTGTCCGCTTTCACCAGCGCATCATTCTTGATTGCATGATGTGGGCTGAACATATCATCATTAGATGTTTTACAATGTAAATAAAACACACGTGATCTCCACTTTCACCAGCGCGCAACCCGTGAGAAGTGCTCCTCGGCTATTGAAAACTGTCGCTTTCACCAGCGCACAACCTGTGAGAAATGCTCCTTAGCTGTTGAAAGTCACCACTTTCACTAGCGCACAACCTGTGAGAAATGCTCCTTAGTTGTTGAAAGTCACCACTTTCACCAACGCACACCCCGTGAGAAACGCTCTTTGGATGTTTGAAAATCACCGCTTTCACCAGCTAACGACCTGTGAGAAATTCTCCTTAGCTGTTGAAAGTCGCCACTTTCACCAGCTAACCATCATATTTTAAGCACGCGTTAGCTGTTGAAAACATTTTATGAAAATTTTAAAGAGAAGACTTTTATGGGTCATCTTATTTCTAAAACAAAAATCAAAAGCTAAGTCTTGCAGCTAGAAAAACTCAAAACCAATTTGAGAAAACTACCAATAGCCATGCTATCAACCACAAAATGCAACCATGGTGACAGATTCATTTTGGGAGCTAACACATATCAAAAAAACCATACCAAGAATGCCTCAATAATTCACCATACAATAAGCAAGAGTATCCAGCAAGACAACTATGTAACCATACCATAGTTTATATGGCATATCTGAGCCCATAGAATGCAGATCTGGAACTTCTTCAGACTTCAAGAACCTGGCACTAGCTCACACTCAAGTCTCAATGACTTCATCCAATTGTACGCACTTGGCATTCCTTCATCCTGCGTGTGAATGTGTCCTTCCTCACTGTAACCCGCGTATGTACGTGCTCTGAACCATTGTTTCTCACATACTCCTTCAGAAACTAGGGTTTCTGAACTTCTGAAACTTTCTCTGTCATGATCTCAGACTTACAGAAACTTTGATGTGTCCATGAGATCCTCCATTCAATCTCTCTCTCGGAATATATCTTCAAGATATTTTCAAGAGATATTTTTCACAAGAGACACTTGCCTCTTATTTATACTCTCCAAGTAGCTTCCTTAGAAGCATCTTCTAGGCCACTTTTTCCACATAGCCACTTTGTCCACATAGTCACTTATGTCCAATTTTTCCAAATTTTCCACTTGTCCATGTATCCAATAGCCACTTGACCACTTAACCCATTTTCCTCATTTTTAGGGTTAACCTTCTTATAACCACTTTCCATAATTAGAAAGTTCTCCATTTACTTTATTATTCAAATAATCCTCCTTGACTTTGTCACTTCACTTTATTATTTAAATAATCCTCTTTGATTTTGTCACATCACTTTATTATTTAAATAATCCTCCTTCTTTGTAAGCACTTTGACTACTTTGACCTTTTGGGGCTTCAATCCAACATATGAGGGTCCTTCAACTTCATAAGGCCATAACTCTCAAACCGTGAGGAGTTATGTGACGTTCCACATACCACAGGAAATGGCATGACAAGAACTATCCATCTAGGATAGTTTCATTGACAAATTCATTGATATTCATTTCACTATTCCACAATTAATTATGGGTTCTCTTACCATACTTCTAGGATAACTCAATCACAAAGTGTCTTCCCGTGAGGGATTTCACCATAAGGGGATCAATTTGGAGTTAATCCATTTGTACTCCTTACCAAGAAAATAATGAGTCATATTTACATCAATCCAACTATGCATCATATATCAATGAAACTACATTGATCTATCTTCATCTATGCATCATATATCAATGACAACTCATTGATCCATCTTCATCTATGCATGAAATCATATGACTATAATTCTACTTGACATCAATCCATTCACATAAAGGACAATACATATTACATCAATATGCTATGAAAAGACATTGTTCCATTGACATCAATCAATCAATCCTTTTGCATCAATGACAACATGATCCAACAATCTCCCCCTTTGGAATTGATGGCAATACCAACAATGATGTCAACATTGATGGAAACATGAAGAAAAGGAATTTCTCTACATCAATAGCCATCTCAATCACATCAATGTGACTATCTCTCCCCCTTTGACATCAATGGAAAAGGGTCATTCTCACCTTGGGGTTGCTCCCCTTTCCTGAACTCTCCTTGGGGATGCTCCCCCTATTTGAATTACTTTGATATTCCTATGAATAATATCTCCCCTTTTGAACAAGGTATATCACTCTAATGTAATGTTGAAGATATATATCTCATGTTGTCGCTGTGACCATCACTCCCCCTGTAACTATGCCTCTGTTCTCTTTCTCCAGGTATAGGTCTCTTTCCCAAGTATTTATCTTTGCATTTGATAAATCTCTCCTCCTGGAACTATGGGAAGAAGAATGAATCCCCCTATGGGTATGTCTCCCTCTATCTTCTTTGTAATATGAGCAATATTCTACCACTGCAATATGATTCTGCTGCAAATGCTACTACTCAACCAGAACATAGATCAACTGCTCTTTCTATGACGATCCTTGGACTTGTCCATGCATCAAACTCATTCCATACCATACATCATGAAGAAAAAGTTATGTCAACAATTCAAATAGAGAATCATGGAAAAAACATAAACCAAGTACATCATGTGCCATATTGTGTGCCAACCATGCACAACACCCATGTACATCAATATCATAGAATATGCCATAAGATGTCATCAATGGAGTGTATCAATCATATGCTTCTACAAACATGCCAACCATGTGTCTTAAACAAGTGTCATATCACCCATGACATGCTTCTATCATGAACCAAGTGCCACAACCATGTATATCAATCAATCAAGTGTCTCAACTATATCATCCCATATATTGGTACAAGTAATACCAATGGTATACTTTAGCCAAGTACTATCATCCACATACATATACCATCTATGAGTGCATCAACATTGCACTAGTCATGTATCACCACCTGTACCAAGAAAGTGCATTAACCATGCACCAATACCACACCAAGATGAACTACAATCAATATGTGTCCTTATATGTGAATTTCATATCAACCATAGACCATGTACCAATAATACTGTTAGTAGGTGCCTCTAAAAATGTACCAAATGTGTGCCAAACATGCATCAACTATAGATCAAACTATGACTCATCAATGGTGTAAAACATGACCATTTCATCAACTCATCAACTACATGTCCCAATATGTAGCTCATCCATATGTCAAATGCATGCACCAATATATCCAACAAATATGATTTTAGTAATACATCATAAGATATATCAATGAAACTCAAATATGTACTAGCCATGTACCCAAACAGATCATCCTCAACCTCCATTCACTACCACAAATACTAAGAATCCAATAATACATGTACTGGGATATCAATGACATCTCTATCTAGCATCATCATGATATATCTCATAAACAAAGTGCCATAACTTCATTGTCACAACCATAATTGTTATTCAATAGAAAAATGTCTCAATCCACACTCTACGGTTAGTACCATGAATCCAAGATAGTCTTTCAACACTCAACCATATGTCACCACCATACATACATCAATTATGTATGCCAACATGTAATCATGAAAACCTACAGCAAACAATGTCAAACCCTGCAACAAACCATGTCACACCCTGCAACACAAAGTTATAGCATTATACCATGCTGCAACTCATGTGCATACCCTTTTTCCCAAGGCTCTTCTACCACAGATATGTGGCCTGCTGCACAGACAAATCGCGTATGTATGCGACCTATTCATAGGTCATATCGCATATTTATGTGATTGTTACCATTGTAACCCGCGTATGATTTTGAAGATGACAAACTTGAGCTTCCCTTAAGGCTTCCATTTTTTTCTGACTATTCAGTTTTCTTCACCCACTTCTGAAGGTGTCCCATCTTCTCAGAACTTGAGCTCTAATCTTCCATATTTTCAAAATTTTCTTCCTTCCTAACTACATGCCTTCTTCTATTCATGCTACATGAATTCCTCATCATGGACTTTATTCTTGTGTTCCAACAATCCTGGGATTTGTGGCCAAATCCACTATAGTTGTATCATCTCATGGTGTGACAATGAGAAGCAATATGTCCTACTTGATTACATGTCCAACACTTTAGGGTGTTATGAAATCCTTCACTCTCTTTTCTTGCATAATATCTACATTCCAAATCTTTGTGACCATATTCATTACATGAGTAACAGTGACCATGAAAAACATTTTCATACATTTTCTTTGGTGTCCATCTTGAAGGTGTCTCTCTTCTTTGAGGTGTAAATATGGATTCTTGATGTCTTTATTGCTTTTTTCTTTTGAAACTTTCCTTGCCTTGTGTAGATGGTTGGTGTGCAACATTATTTCCATCCTTTGAGAGTGAGGGACTTACCTCATGCTTCTTTGAGGTGCTTGCTTCAACATGTGTAGCTTCTTTGTTGTCTCCAAGACCTGATTTATTATTTGGTAATATTTGAATATCCAAGATCTAATTCAATAGTGTTGAGCTATTAAAGAATTTGTTTGAATTCTCTACTTTATTTCTAAGATCAACAACTTCATCTTCCAACTTATGAAATTCCTCTTCCTTTTCATTTAGTTGATTCTTTAGTAATTCCTCTACCCTTTTGGCTTCTTCAATTTGGCTCTTGAGATGGAAATTAACTTCAAGACTTTTGCTAATCTCATCATCTATATTCTTATTCTCTTCTACTTCATTACTTAGTCTTTTGATCTCTTCTTATTTTTCTTCTAATTGAGTCTTTTTACTTTCTTCTTGTTCCTTGAGCATTTCCTTTAATTTTAAGAAGGTAGCTATATTCTATGTAACAATGGTCATAGTTGTATTCAAATAGACCCCATTCAACTTTCCTTTTAAGATCCAATAGTTCTTCTTCTAATTATTCCATGGGATAACTATCATTTTAATCTACACAAACTATCTCTAGATTTTCTTCTTCACTTGTGGATAAATATTCAACATCATCACATTTTGAAATATTGCAATCAGGGGTTTTTGGAGATTCTTTACCTTCATTGATATTGATGGAATTGTCTTCAAGGTATTCCTTTTTTCCAACATCATCACAATTAGAATCATTTCAATTAGAGGATTTTGGATATTCTTTACCTTCATTGTTCTTGATGGAGTTGTCTTTAGCGTCTTCCTTATTTATTTGGTATGTCTCCTCTAGCTTTAGTCATAGATCCTTGGTGGAATTGCATTGTCCCATGCTCTCTTTGATATAACTTGAGAGTCCACTAAGAATGGTCTTGAGAGCCAATGCATCATTCTTATTTTCTTGCCTTTGAGTTGCAAACTTTTATTTGTTCTTCAAAGGAACTGATCCAACAATAGTTTCTTTCCAAACACCCGCTCCTATTTCCTTCAAATTCATTTTCATTTATATTCTTCATGTAGGATAATTTTCCTCATCAAGGATTGGAATTTAATAATCCATTTGTGTGTCCATGGATCTCCTCCAAGCTTGTTAAGGCTTATAGTGAAGGCCTTCTATGATACCAATTGTTGGAAACACCGACCGCACTAAGAGGGGGGGTGAATCAGTGTAGGGATCTTTTTCAAAATTCCCTTCACAAAACTCCTTAGTTAGCAATCACCATTTACTCATTACTTATTTCTATCATTTATAACCAGTTAAATGTAAACATAAATCAACAACATATACCAGCAACATATATCATCAATAAGTCATCACCACAAGGAACATAAAGAACACAAGATGTATGTACAATTGCTTTTTTATTATGGACTACAATCCTTGGGTTATCAACAACAACTTAATAGAGTTACAAATCCACAAGAGCACCAAATCTAAAATGCAAGACTCAACTTACACAACTCAACACCAACTGAGAAGAGGAATCGATCCTCAATAGATACCAATCTGTCAACAGGTATGTGACCCATCGGTAGTAAAACACGTGTATGCACTCACCCTACCAGTAGTACAAATCGTGTATGTACGTGGCATGTCTATACTACAGCCTATGTATTCCTTCTAAACAATTAGGATTTTCTCTCCATCAAAAATTTAGATCCCTTGCAGTCTTCATTCACATCCACTTATGTCTTTCACTATCCAATTTGATCCATAGCCAATCACAACGCATCTATGCTCTCCAACAACTTACTCATGCTCCTCAACCATACAATATTAATGCTACTTAATCATTTATAAGCAATCATTATACTATGGAAATCATATCAGTATTGAACCATAAGAGTGTTTCTCACTCTATCAATCAATAAACATATCACAACAGCCATACCGAGAATGCCTCAAGCATTCAGCATACAATAAGCAAGAGTATCCATCAAGACAACTATGTAACCATACCAAAGTTTCTATGGCAGATCTCAGCCCTTAGAATGCAGATATGGAACTTCTTCAAACTTTAGGAACCCAACACCAACTCACACTCAAGTCTCCATGAATTCATCTAACTGTACGCACTCTACCTTCCTTCAACCCACGTGTCTACATGTTCTTCCTCACTGTAACTCATGTATGTACACGCTCTAGACCACTGTTGCTCACATACTCCTTAAAAAACTAGGGTTTCGGAAATTCTAAAACTTTCATCGTCATGATCTCAGACTTATGGAAAATTTTATGCGTCCATGAGATCCTCTAGTCAATATCTCTCTCATAATAGATCGTCAAGATATTCTCAAGAGATATTTTTCACAAGAGACCCTTGCCTCTTATTTATACTCTCCAAGTAACTTCCTTAGAAGCATCTTCTAGGCCACTTTTTCCACATAGCCACTTTTCCCACATAGTCACTTATGTCCATTTTTTCCCAATTTTCCACTTCTCCATGTATCCAATAGCCACTTGACCACTTAACCCATTTTCCTCATTTTTAGGGTTAACCTTCTTATAACCACTTTCCATAATTAGAAAGTTCTCCATTTACTTTATTATTTAAATAATCCTCCTTGACTTTGTCACTTCAATATATTATTTAAATAATCCTCTTTGATTTTGTCACATCACTTTATTATTTAAATAATCCTTCTTCTTTGCAAGCACTTTGACTTCTTTGACCTTTTGGGGCTTCAAGCCAACATATGAGGATCCTTCAACTTCATAAGGCCATAACTCTCAAACCGTGAGGAGTTATGTGATGTTCCACATACCACCAGAAATGGAATGACAAGAACTATCCATATAGGATAGTTTCATTGACAAATTCATTGATCTTCATCTCATTATTTCACAATTAAGTATGGGTTCTCTAACCATACTTCTAGGATAACTCAATCACAAAACATCTTCCCATGAGGGATTTCACCATAAGGGGACCACTTTGGAGTTCATCCATTTGTACTCCTTACCAAGACAATAATGAGTCATCTTTAGATAAATACAACTATGCATCATATATCAATGAAACCACATTGATCTATCTTCATCTATGCATCATATATCAATGACAACTCATTGATCCATCTTCATGTATGCATGACATCATATGACTATGATTCCACTTGACATAAATCCATTCACATAAAGGATAATACATATTACATCAATATTCTATGACAAGACATTATTCCATTGACATCATTCAATCAATCCTTTTGCATCAATGACAACATGATCCAACACCAATGCCACAATAGTCTGATCAACAAGCTATTTCTTCCAAATGGTGATTTGGGTTCGTGTGAAATTTTTTAGGTGTATAAGTTTCAATGTAATTAATCCCTATTCCAAAAATTGTATATATCCATTTCCTAAATTTTTCAAGATAATCTTCACAAGCGCTTTAGCAAATGAAAAAATAACTAAAACAAGAATAGAATCAAACATCTAGTTCAAAATGTGGTATAATTATAATGGAATCCTGAAATAACTATCATGAGAACTTGAGAGAGTACAAAACGTGTTTCATTATATATGAAATTGATATATTGAGATCCTGACATAACCATCATGGGAACTCAAAAAATTCTACAAAGTGTCTCATTTATTTATGAAAAAGTTTCCACATTTTGCTCATGAAATTGGAATTATTGTATGATGATGGTTGGAATGTTTGATTAAGGAATACTACCATCATCAAATCATTGATCATTTTGCATTTTTTTATTATTCATAAGGTCAAAGGGAGTAGGTGAAGGATAGGGGTAATCGATGGTGAATAATCAAGGGTTGGAAAGGGTCAGAAATGAAAAAGGATCATGATTTAGTGGAAATAAAGGGAGGGGGAGAGGAGATGATACTACATAAATAAGATAAGGAAGGTAATGTCATAAAGAAGAAAATAAAAGAGAAAATAATGAAGGAGAGAAGAGGGTAATAAAAATATACGATAATTGAGAGAAGAAAATAGTGAGAAAGAAGAAAAGTAGAAGTGAAGAAAACATGTAGTAGGAAGGAATGAACATGGGTAGAATAAGATGAGAATATAATGAAACTAAGAACTTAATCAACCCAAAATACTACATATTATTGATGGAAATAATGGAGATTCACCACATACCCATTAATCAAACTAGACACAAGCTTGAAAGCTTCTTCATCCCCTTGAATCTTTCTCCAATGGAATACTCATTCACTATTTCTCTCTTATTCTTTCCAAACTTCCTACAAAAGAGATTAGTATTGTGGGTGGATTTTATTGCACCACAAAAAAAAATTAAATGACCTATATGACTTAAGTTAAATGCAAACCATTATGTATGAAATACTTTATAGAACGTTGCTAGCAATCATCTTTGTGTATCTCAATACCATGTGTCATCTAAAACCAATACAAGAAGTACTATTGTGCCCTTGACATATCCCCGACAATTATGCCAAAAATTATATTCAATACCTTTGAAGGACTAAATAATGTTTCACTTAATCATCAATCCAGAGTTTGTAAACTTGTGAGATGTCATGCATCGTATGTACAACTACAAATTATTAACTTGCATTAGTGTTATAGCATCAAATTCCACCTCTAAATATTTCATGATCTTGTTGGTATTATCCCTATCCTCCTTACATACTATTATTCCCCATACCTCTTTGATTCCTTCTAAAAAACAAAATTTTGAAGAATGTATGTGCCCTCATAGCTATGCTACCCACGTACACATGGGATACTTAAGGGACACCCACGTACATGTTAATAAATGTTCAAAAACTAAAATTATGCCCAAATTAATGATGAGTTATGGGATTGGTTAGTTATCTAACTGCTTTTTCCCTTACTCAATTGTCTCTAACTAATTGGAGACTACATAAAAGGAAAATTTTCCTCATGGAGAAGGGAAATGACACTTTGCACATTCAAGAAAACACTCATCTAGATATTCCCTCCGAGTATGTAAGCCCATTTTATCGATGTTGCTTCTATTTATTGATCTGGAAACCTTTATTTCCATTTTTCCTTATAATCACCGACCTTATCTTGCCAAAATTTTCTCTCTATACTCACTTTGGGCCTGTGGTGACTTCAGTGTCAGGAACATCCTTATAGCAGGAGTCGGAGTGGAGGAATATAGGATCCCTTTCGACAGGGAAGCACTGGATCGAGTAGGTATAAGATGTAACCACCTTGTTGCTATTCATTAATAATACAAAAAACTTGTTCCTTTGAAGCATATTGTATTATTATTGTTCATATTTACAATACTTTTGTACACATTTCAGTAGAATACTAATTTTTTCATTCTTTTTGTTATTTTTCATAGAACTAATGGGTATTTATTACTATAACTACCTCTTTGTATAGATATACATATTCAAGGTTTTTTCAGGTTGCAGAGAAACCTTTGAGAAGGAGCAAAATCACTTTGTCAATTGGGAATAACACCGAATATTGGGATCCTAGTGAGTTGATCTTCCTCTTTTTCAATAAGTTAGTTATTTCAATGAAATTTTGTTATTTTATCTTAGTTTGGTATTTTGTGTGGAATGTACTTTATATATGGTCATTGGTACACTACAGTAAGCCCACTGCAGTAGGGGATTTTCCCCTAAAGAAGAATTGGTGACCACATTGGGGATAAACTAATTGAATTTCACATAAATAACTATCATGGGAATCCTAGATTAGCACCTGCTTTTCCTTTTGGTGCCCATGTTTAATTTCTCTTAGGATTGAGAGTCATGTTAGTCCCACCATGATATTGCATCAAAAACCTCACGTTCTTCTCAATATTTTTCTATCTTTTACCTGTGGGACTCCCATATTTATGTGTTAAGTTTTAATACTTCATTGCATTTTGTTGCTTGTGCTTTTGAGCCTAATGTTGGATTCATATTGCTCTTTTCTTATCTAATTTCTTTCAAATTCTCATCACTTGCTATCCTTGCATAATATTTTCGTTGCAATTAAACTCATGTAACCTAGGAGGAAACAATCCCTCGAGTTTCCATATCCTGCACATTATTTCCTTGCATTGAGCATAGGTATTTTCCTTGCGCTTGGAACTAGTTTGCTCACTCACAACACTCCTTTCCTCTGTGTATACTAGCATTATTTTATTCCTTTTTAGGCTTTCATAATATGAAAACGACAAAAAAAATCAAATAACAAAAGAAGAGTGTGGGAATGATTATTTTGTATCTATATTAGCAGTAGTTGAGTCACCTTTGAACAAAGCACAAAGTTTTGAGTCAAATCATAACGGTTTGGGTTTAGTATGTTTTTAGGAAAATAATCTAATTACACAGAGTCGTTGCTCATCCGACTAATTTTTCTTCCAGTCACTATGGAGAGTCTATTGTTTCCTGATACATCATAGACTTATGTCAATGATCATTTTCATTATGTGCTACCTAAGTCACATATTGTGTCGTGTTCTTCTTCTGAGGAAGTTTAACATGTGTTGGTCATTCCGCAGAATTCTTGGCTTTGCAAGTTGGCCTTCCCGTGTGTCAAGTACATCTTATAATAATAAGTATTTTTTCCCTATAGTCATGTTGGTATGGAAGTTCCTCATTGAACTCCTACCGATGGGATAAGCTCTTATCGACTACCACAAATTGCTTTAAGATTTTATATTAGAGCCTCACCTTGGACCTATTTACATCATTGATAGGTAATCTTGTGCTCAACAGATGACATTCCATCATTGGTCCCTGACTGAGTGGTTTCTGAAGTGGATCTGGTGATCCACTTCACGAGAAAATCTTGGATACATAACATAATTACATATTTCCATAATAAATAATGTTTTATTTACTAACCATTTTACATATCACTTCACATCATATGAAATGCATTGTGTGTATATAAATACACATGGGAGTCATGTCCTTGGCAAAGGTCACGACTTATGATAGACTTATAATTTACATTATAATTCCTATTTACATAATAAAAAACCTATAACATATTATTATATGATAATAAATGCAATATAATTTAGGTATATTACAAGTCTCCCCACCTTAAAATTGCATTGTCCTCAAAGCATGGGGAATGAGAGACTATTCTGATAGAATGAAATTATTTTATAACTACTACCAATTATATAAAGTTGAAGACACACGGAAATATGAAAATTGAAGTCTTGAACAACATTAGTGCATCGAAAAAGAATCAATCCATCCAAGGTGGATTTCTTTTGGAACTCTCTGATGATAAGATTTTGGATATGTTCTTCTTTGTTGAATTCAATGCACATATATCTTTGGATGCATAGGAATTTTATCCTTCTTAATTTTTTGTTAAGTCTTGTCATGATTTACTTTATTCATCATGATGATATCTATTTTTTTGTATTTATTGGTGCGGAAACATGCTTCAACTGACCTATGACTTTATTAGTAGCGATCAATGGTATGTCAACTTCAACTAAATCTGTGGATGTTGCTTTACCATATAATTTTTTGTTGAGATCGACTTCCAGAAACACTTCCAGTGATACAAATTTATTGTTATGAACATTAGGTTTTTCCATGTCGATCAAGTCGATGTTAATTCCCTTATCCATGGTTTGGGTTTCTTGTTGTGCCTTCCTCTTATTCTTCAATTTCTTCATATCAACAAGTATACTTTTATTATGATTTCTCAAATGATAAATTTCTTCGTCTTTGGACAATAGTTCTTTATTGATATTTTCATACTCTTTTTTATGAGTTCTTTTTGTATTACTAATTTGTCGTTGCGACTCCTTAATTTGTTGTTGAAATTTATGAATTTTTGTATCTTGTTTCTCCGATTTTGTTTGATTTTGCACAATTTCTTCATCGTTGCTAATAATAATTGTATTCAATTCTTTTAAATTTTCCATTAAATTTGTGTGATTTTGTTGTTTCTGATCTAAATTCGATGATAGACCAAGGTTCTTTGAGTTAATGTCTCGCAAAATTATCTTATTGGTAAGGTGATCGAATTCTATGAACTTTTATCAACATTCATGGTAAAAGTACCAATAGATTTCAGCCAAGTGTTCCCTAGGACCGCATCCACTTGCTTGGTTTGTAACACAAAAAAAATACATTTTGGAAAGTAATAATTGATGCTTAATTCCAAATTATTGATATCATCATCATCATACTCTTGCGTAAGAACTCTTTTAACTTCCTCTTCTGCAAGTTGTAATTTATTTTCCAATTTAATATCAATATAGTTCCAACGACTAGTGATGTCAATGGCAATGATTATGGTCTCATTCTGGATCCTCCCTAACATATGTATGAAAATATTGATTGGTTCCAAAACATACAAAAAAGTGAATTGAACCTTATTTTCCATTTCAACTTGGTGAATTAACTCTATAAGAAAAAGTTACGACTGTAAAAAGTTTTTGTCTTTGTAATGTTTATATATATATATGGTAGGGAATACCAATTGTATTTTACTTTTATATAAATTAATTAAACATTATTTCCCAATTTTCAAAATACTCTTTATGAAATACTTCTCCTTCCATATCACTTACTAATAAGATAGTAATATAAAAAATCATGGGCCAATGGTTTACCAAAACCACCAATGGTAAAATCAAATTTGTACCCTTCCTTTTTCTTTTTCTTTTTTTAATTTTTTCCTTATAGTACTTTCCCAATACCATGGGAAATTACCATGTGTTTTTTTTTAAACCATGCTTTGTTCTTTTTTCTCTTTATTTATCTTTTTCTTCTCCCTTATTGTTTTCTTTATTAAGACAAAATAATGGGCCAACAAGATTTGTTTTCTTTTCTCTCGTTTTTTTTTTAATGCCACAACAAAATTCACTTGATCATAGATCACATGAACAAGCAAACAACTAAAACGTTGACCATGGATCAACGAAAATACCACTCTGATACCAATTGAAGTGGATTTGGTGTTCTACTTCATGAGAGCATCATGAATACATAACATAATTCCATATTTCCATAATAAATAATATTTTATTTGCTAACCATTTTACATATTTACTTCACATCATATGAAATACAATACATGTATATAAATACACGTGGGGAATGATAAATCGTGTCCTTAGCAAATGTCATGACTTATCATAGAACAAAGTTCATGAATTATGATAGACTTATCATTTACATTATAATATCTATTTACATAATAAAAAACCTATAACATATTATTACACGATAAGAAATTATTACATGGAAAGAACATTATTCACACATTCAGATTTGTATAGTATCATGGATTCCATTTGTCCCCATTGGTGGTTCCTCACCTTTGTCGACAATCTTCATTATTGGATATTATTCATAGGGTAGTTTTTGTGTGTTATTTATATATGGTGCATGCAGAGGATGTACTTCATCGTGTTCCTTACAATATTTCATCTGAGTCCTTCCAAATCTTTGGCCTTCTTATACTCCTCATGTTGGATGATGGGGGATGCCTTAATTTTCTCCTTCTAGTGGAACTATTCCTATTGAATTCAACACACCTTTCTCTGGGACAAGGATGTAAAGTCATTTTTAGTACCTTGGGGCTTGCAGTCATCCATGGAAAGTTCCCTCACTATTGACAGTGGGAATACATCAATGTCCCCTGATCAATATATTGTACCAAGTGTCCAACATCAGATCCTCTATTCACACTTTTTATATTTTACTAGGTACCTTGAGGCCCATTATTTTTATTGGTGGGGTTTCTCACATTTGTTAAAAGTATACATCAATGACTGATAATCAAATGGTGTCTCACTGTGTTCGACTTCAACAAATCTATTTACATAGTGTAGACTTGTACCACGATGGTTAGGTGAAGACCTAGGGAATGTAGTAGATTCGCCTCTTTCTATGTTGTTGCCTGAGTTATGATTGGATAGTACCACCCCACACATTAGTACTCATGAAGGATCAGTTTTCATCTCTTTCCCTAGATCTCCTTCACTGGTTTTGAAACATAGATCCACTGTGTATTTGTTCGTGGCTATGATATCTATTTGACATGGATCCACTATGTATATTTTCATGGCCATGATCACTTATTTCTATATATACATTTTACATGTATATGTAGTGTACTTGATTGGTGTCCATGCTTATCATCATACCTAAGGATGGGTATGCTTGCCTCAAGAATTGAGTTATTCTGGCTTGTTTTTGTGTTGGTTGTTGTTCTTAGATTGAATTCTGGAGACCTTCACCCTTGGTTAATGTTGGATCTTGACCAAGTTTTGGGAGATTCTTGGTCATATTGACCTATTTTGGGACTTCGAAAGCCTATCGAAGGAGGAGTGCAAGATGAAGCAGAGATCATGGGATCTCGAATCACTTTTGGATCCTTTTTGGGTTTTGGGGAATATGTAACGGGATTGGGATGCCAACCCATCGGTTTACCCATGCTTAGGCATATTTTGTAATATATAAGCAGATGCCTAGGCTAGATGGAAAGGGGGGAGAAGTTGAATGGTCAATATATGTGATGAGAATGTAAGATAAGTGCGAGTAGATTCTGTAAGTTCTTTGTGCATGAATGTAAGAGACTTGCAGAGCTAAGTGAAGGTCCTTGTAGCATATTGTGGAGGGCTTGGTGTTGTAACACAAGGAAGAAGGATCTAGCAAGTTACGCAGATCTTCTGTCATGTGCGAAGTAAGGGTTTTGATGGCTTTGTGCTTGTAACTGATTGAATGAAGACAATAAAGAAGAATATTTGGTGGGCGTAGCCCCAGGGTGGGGGTGAACCACTTAAACGTTGTGTTGTCTTGTTTGGTGTTTGTCTTAATGTGTTTATATCTTATTTTGATAAGTGCTTTAACTTTATGATTAGATAGATCTTCTTATGCTTAGTGCTAATGACATGTGAGAATATTAGATCTGATCCATATGAATGTGTTGAGTTCTTGATCTGCTAGATCTGACCTATCTATTGATGCTAAGTGCTTAAGTACATTATATCAATGTGAATGTTGTAAAGCCTTGTTTTGTCAGCGAAGTGATTATTGATTGTATATTGAGGAATTGACGATGCTAAGTGATTTATTAAGTATTATAATCACAAATCTGTGTCCCATCTAAGGTTGTAGACACTTGAGTCTTGAAACCACCCCTGCCTCTACCTTGGGTGAGACTTCATCTGCTTCACAGGTGTTGTCAAAAGGGTCGATAGTTAGGGCTTTGTTGGTGCGTTGTTGTAGCATTGAACCCTAGGTATTCCCATGTGCTAACAAATGGTTCTGTTGTCGGGACCAAAACTATGATTGTTGGGAATTAAAGTAAAGAAAAGATAATCTTTGTGCATAGATCTACTACTAAAGTGTGCAGTATGGGACCTAAAGTTGTGATTGCTGGGAACTGAGAAAGAAGAAGCTCTATGGAAATATTCGACCTGATATTGTGAAATCTCTATGCGTAGATATGTACCCTAGTGTGCAGTATTCTACTTGATTTATAAATATTTGTGCTAAAATAAAGAAGCTTGGTCTGAAGAAAAGAGGTCAGATGTAAAGAAAAGAGGCAAGATCTAGAATCTTTGTGCTCTAAGAAAGGTAAAAGTGAGAAAGTCTGATTAAAAAGAGGTAATATCTGCAAGCTTTGTGCTATGATAAAGGTAAGAATAGTTAAAAGTTTTAGATCTGGAAGATTTGTGCTCTGTAGAAGTAAGATAAGTGGAAATTTTTGTTTCTATAGTATGCATCTAGGTATGTTTAATAGAGTCTATCCTAGTTTGAAAAATAGGGTATTAATAGATGAAAGAAGATTTGATATGAGTAGATCTGATAAGAATAGTGAAAGATATGTTATACCTATGCATAGAAAGAATGTTTGGACTAATGAATGGATGCAGGATCCCAGAAAGAATTTATTCAAGGTTAGCTCCTATAATCCTAGTGCGCAGTATAGGAGAAGTTGGGGATCATTTAAAATAAAGAGAGGATTAACCCTCTATTACAGTTACAGAAGACCGAGACATCTGGCTAAGGAATGCCCTGGTGAGAGACCTAGTTGCCTCTGTTGTAAAGCTCTAGACCATGAAGTATTAGATTGCCCTAGAATGATTGCTAAGCTTGAAAGTATGAACATACGATAAGAAAACCCTAAGGAAAAACTAGAAACTAAGGCTATAGCAGAACCCCAGAAAGAATCAGAGAAGGTATTGCTACAGATGAAAGAAACCTTGAACGACCACCGACGTGTTAGATTATCAGAGATATTTAAAGACAAGGAATGCCTTGAAGAAAGAATAGGATACTTCAACATTGACTGTGTTTTGGATGAGGAAACACAGGTGAATATCATGACAAAGAGAACTTAGGAAGCTATGGGAAGACCTGCTATGATTCCTTCATTAGGAGGAATAGGGTTATTTAGAGGAAAACTAGTAAACCTATGTGGAAAGCTCACTCAGATATCTATGAATGCCAATGGAACTTCGACAGAATAAGATTTTGAGATTATTCAATTTATTGAGGACCACGCCTTGTTTATGATGTTACTAGGGAAACCTTGGATTGAAAGATATCAAGCCAGACGAAAAGAAGAAGAAGTTTTGGAGCAAAAGAGACAAGAATTAAAATATTTCATGACGAGAAGAATCACATACTTGATAGAAGAATAGGAGAATAGGTCAAAGCTACTTAACACTAGAAACCCAGAAGTCGAAGCTAAAAGAAGATTAGAAGGATCACAAGAGACTGAAGTACCTATCTCGGATAAAGAAGAAGTGTTAATCCTGAATCGTAGGAAAGAATCTCAACAATGCGCAGTGACTATGTCAAAAAACGATAAGAATAAGAATGAAAAAAGGATTACCAAAATGAAGCTCACTGGAAAGAAGGCTAGGAAGCTAAGTAAGAAGAGATCTACATTTGAAAAATTACAAAAAGTTCTAGAGGGAACTTCGCAGACAAAAAAATTGCAGAATTGGAGCTTCGTCGAGATATCAAAACAATGACACATGGAACTTCTCCATGGCGAGGCAATATAGTCGTTCGACTATCACTCTGAATGGGTCAAAAATTATTTATAGCTCGACACCAGACCATTGGACCATTCCATAATGGACAAAACAAGAGTTAATGAGGATTCATACCCATTACGAGCGAGCCGTTTCCGAGTTTCCTATTTATCCCATCACACCATGCACGGAGAACACTTTTGCTAACCAATCATTTGAGCCCGCAGACCAAGTGAATTGTATACAGTGATCATTTCCCTCTTTCTAGTGCAGTATCTGAGTTAATTGTGAACCCGATATTATTAATCCTGAGCGTGTATGTCTGACGAGCTCACCGCAGTTGAAGAATCAGTAACATAAGTACTCCTCGACTTGATGACTGAAAGAGTCATGTTGGAGAGAGGATTGTCTACCAGTCTACAAGCATCATCAATGAGAGGGTTGTCAGCCTCTCCATCCACTACTTGATTTGGAACATCATGGCCCATAGACGAAAAGCGACATAAACACAGAGACGATCTCACGAATGCTAAGTTGATTCCAAGCATAATTTCCCACCTACCTACCACCTCTGAGCAGCACAATAAATCGAGATAGTGTGCCCAGAGACTTTGAGTACGAATTGGTCACTGTGTACCTCCCGAAGGGGATACACTTTGTTCATGCAGATCAAGAAAAGATAGCAACGTTGAATTTTAGCGACTTAAACCTCGACGACAGGAAGGTCTACAGCATGCTCGCCCCACATAAGTATCTAACCAGGACCAAGGCAAATAATTCGAAGATAGTTCCCTAGTCATGGACCATGAACATTGCACAGTCCACACTTCTCAATGTCATGAAGATTCCTCACTTCATAAGACACCAAGAAGTGAACGCATGTGTCAATCTACTATTGTCTTGTTACCATGGCAGATACTTGTGGTTAAACTGTCGTATCACAGTGGATCCGACATTAATCAATCAAATCACAGGGCTGAGTATGCAAGGCCCTGAACCACATGATTTCTACCCCGAAAAAACCATGGATCGCGCTTTATCTCAAAGGATAAAATAAACCTACAACGATGTTGAGAAAGGCACGCGAGGCTACAAGGTAGCTTCTATCCAAAGCGGTGCAGTGCGCCTAACCTATCAATTGATTGGAGGAAAGTTGGTCTGCAAGAACCAACATACCCAAGTCACTGGTTGTATAGTCGACCTCACAGGGAAGTGCGCAGAGGGCCTACAAATGAATTGGGTGAAGTACCTCATGAACCAGTTAGAACTAGATTGCATGGAAGCGCAAGATCAAGGATATAAATTCCACTTCAGTTGACTTCTAATAATGATTGCTTTCATCGCATGGGAGATGTCGAAAGGTGCGACCTTCCCAAAGATCAGGCCCTTTGAACCTCTAGCTGTGAAGTTCAGTACATTGTGGTATTCCAATGACATGAACAAGAAATGGCATTCAAATACCGTATTTCGAGCCTCGCATCACATCCAATACTCTCCATAGGTTTTGGCCTTTAATAAAATTCAACACGGACCACCATTTCATTTATATTACAATTTGCGATGATGAGCACAAGCAACAACTTCAATATTACTACAAGATGATGGAGGAGTACTTAGAAGAAATCACCAAGGACTGGTCGGCGGACCTCCTCGTTCCAGCAGACCCTGCGGAGATATCTGATACAGAGAGTCCAGAAACTGCGCAGGATACACCTAGACCGAGCAAGACGAAGAAGACTGAAGAGGTTTAGGATATAGACAGTACCTCATCTGATACTGCTTCCATCTCACTTGATCAAGGAGGTTATGGAAAAGATATAGATGGCGCAGAAGTTGAACAAAAGAAAGACGAGGTTACACTGCCTAGAGATGAGGAGGATCCCTCAAAGAAAAGGAAGGTTTCCCTGTCAAAAACTTCTTCCCGGAAGAAAGTGAAAGAAACCATGACCAAAATGAAAACCCTCCTCACCTTCGACGACTTTGATTTCATAATAGTAGCCCTGAATGATGCTTTGTTGGAGATAACAGAGAAGAAAGAAGCTAAGAAGGAGGAGGTGTTCCATCAGATTAAGGACGAGCTCCAAGGAGTGCAGCAGGCACTACAATCTAGCCGTGGAGTCTCCACTACGCCTCTGTCAGTAGGAACATCAAAGCTAGGAGATGAGACAACTCAACTCCACCAAATCATTGATACAGTCAAAGATCACCTTCGACGATCTCAGGAAGAAATAACACAAGCCACCCAGGCTTTGGCACAAGTACAAGGAGACTTTGTAGAAAAACACAGTACTACAAAACGGGAAAATCTTGCTCTGCAAGCGAAGTGGGATAAAGAAAAATCACAACTGCAGCAAAGAAAGGAACAGTTGCTCACAGAGAAACTCAAAGTAAAGGAAATGGTTCACAAAGAACTTCACTCTGTGACAATCGTAGAAGTAAATACCGAAGAGAAAGTTCCATAGTAGGTGGAACAACTTGAAGAAGTAATCCAACAGCGCATAGCAGACTTGGAGCTTCGCACTGTGCCCAAGACCCCTCAAGATATAAGAGATCAAATAGAAGCAACTTCCCACGGTGCAGTTGACATACTAAAAGATATTTCCTTGGAGTGCAAGTAGTTGAGTAACTGCAGTGCCCAAACATATGAGAACCTCCCTGAGAATCCATAGTTACAGGCATTAGAGTTGCGGCTCCAGGAAGAAAAACAACATGCAGACACACTACAAGCGCAGTTGAAGGCCTTGTCGGTCGTGGAAAGAATGAAGTGGTCTCAGGAGCAATGCACCGCGCAACAACAGATCCATATGATTCAAATCAGAGTGATGGAAGTTACTCAATGTCTTCAACCAGTGCAAGATAAGGAGATCCAATTATTCAAAGAGGTTGAAAGCCGAGGAGCAAATCTAGAACAATTTGTCATCACAATAGAACAACACCTAGAAGGTCCCATGAATGACACAGTGATCCAGGAGTTCACCAAGCAAGAGGTTGTCGCACAACATTAGGTTGAAGAATCTCGATACAAGATTGAGGCCTTCAAAGCAAATCTGGTCAAATCAGAGTGACTAGGGATGAGTCACAGGTGAGTGTTGGGGGCATGTTGGCCCTTGACCAAGTTTTGGGAGATTCTTGGTCATATTGACCTATTTTGGGACTTTGATTGCCTGTCAAAGGAGCAGTGAAAGATGAAGCGGAGATCATGGGATCTCGACTCACTTTTGGATCCTTTTTGGGTTTTTGGGAATATGTAACCGGATTGGGATGTCAACCCATGGGTTTACCCATGCTTAGGCATATTTTGTAATATATAAAATGATGCCTAGGCTAGATAGAAAGGGGGGAGAAGTTGAATGGTGCATCTATGTGATGGGAATGTAATCTAAGTGTGAGTAGAGTCTGTAAGTTCTTTTTGCATGACTATAAGAGACTTGCAGAGCTAAGTGCATCTCCTTGTAGCAGATTATGGAGGGATTGGTGATCTAATGCAAGGAAGAAGGATCTAGCGAGTTGCCCATATATTTTTTCCTGTGAGAAGTAAAGGATTTTGATGGCTTTGTGCTTGTAACTAATTGACTGAAGACAATAAATAATAATATTTGGTGGATGTAGCCCTAGGGTGGGAGTGAACCACGTAAACATTGTTTTGTCTTGTTTTGTGTTTGTCTTAATGTGTTTATGTCTTCTTTTGCTAAGTGCTTTAAGATGATTAGATAGATCTACTTATGCTTAGTGCTAATGACATGTGAGAATATTAGATCTAATCTATATTAATGTGTTGAGTGCTTGATCTGCTAGATCTAACCTATCTATTGATGCTAAGTGCTTAAGTACATTATATCATTGTGAATGCTACGAAGCCCTGTTTTGTCAGTGAAGTGATTATTGATTGTATATTGAGGAACTGATGGTGCTAAGTGATTTATTAAGTATTATAATCACAGATTTGTGTCCCAGCTAAGGTTCCAGACACCTGAATCTTGCAACCACCCCTGCCTCTACCTCAAGTGATACTTCATCTACTTCGCAGGTGTTTCTGAAAGAGTCGATAGTTAGGGCTTTGTTGGTGCGTTGTTGGTACGTTGAACTCTGGGTCTGACCCTTTGCCAACAATTAACTTCTCTTGAATACTTATAATTTATTTCGTCCATTAGTTTCTCTTTTGACCTCACACATTAGGGGAATTTGTTATAGCATAAAATTCCACATCTAAATATTTGATTCTCTTGTTGGCCTTATCTCTATTCTCCTTATAGACAACTATTCCCCATACCTCCTTGAGTCCTTCTAAAAAAAATAAAATTGAAGGATGTACATTCCCTCATAGTTATGCTACTTACATACATGTAGGATACTTAAGGGACACCCACGTAGATGATAACAAACATTCAAAAAAATATAATTATACCCAAATTAATGATGAGTTATGGGATTGGTTAGTTCTCTAAATCCTTTTTCCCGTACTCAAATGTATCTACTTGATTGGGGACTACATAAAAGGAACATTTCCCTCATGGAGAAGAGTAATGCTACTTTTCACATTCAATAAAACACTCATATAGTTATTCCCACTGAGTCTATAAGACCAGTTTATCCCTGTTGTTGTTGATTTCGTGACCTAGAAACCCTTGTTTAAATTTTTCCTTAGGATCACCAACCTTATATTGCCAAGAATTTATCTCTATACTCTCTATGGGCCCATGGTGACTTAAGTGTCAGGAAAATCCTTATAGAAAGAGTTGGGGTGAATGAATCTAGAATCCCTTTCCACAGGACAACGCCACATCAAGCAAGTATAAGTTGTAAGCTTCTTGTTTCTATTCATTAATAATACAAAAAATCCATTTCTTTGAAGGATATTGTGTTATTATTGTTCATATTTACAATATGTTTGTACACATTTTAGTAGAATACTAATTTCTTCGTTATTTTTCGTTATTTTTCATAGAACTAACGAGAAGTGATTATTATAACTACCTCTCTATATAGATGTATTTGTTCAATTGTTTTGTAGGTTGTGGAGAAAACATTGGGAAGGAGCGAAAGGACTCCGTCAATCAGGAACAACACCGAAAATTGGGATCCTGGTTATTTGATCTTCCTCTTTTTCAATAAGTTATTTATTTCTATGAAATTTGGTTATTTGATCTTAGTTTGGTATTCTCTGTGAAATGTAATTTATATATGGTCATGTGTATGTTGCAGTAAGCCCACTATTGTAGGGGATTTTCCCTGAAAGTAATTAGTTTATCTAATATGATTATAAGAAGACAAAATTACATCACTAGTATACAAATTGAAATAAAATTGCAAAACAAAAACACACACCACTTCATCCATCATTTAATATTTCTTATCCTATATCCACCATGGTTTTAAATCAGGTTGTGTTCAAATTGAAATTTTCTAGAACAATGCTTTGTTTGTTATATAGAGAATCCAATGAACGAATATTAAAAGAGAAATGAAATCAAATGCAAACATAAAAACACGCCATACTTGCATAAATGGAAATACTACCATGATCCATTTGGAGTGAGCTCAATTCTCCCAAGAACAAGGTAGTGAACTAAGTTACGACATCATAAACTATATCAAATTATAAAACACAATGAAACTATAAACTTACAATCCATATGGAATAAATTCTCAAAATTGTTTATTCACTCCATCATAAGTTAGACTTATGCTCCAAGAGTCCTCTCCTTTAGAATGGAGATGACACTCTCTTTTATACATGAGCTTGCTTGAAACACATATCTAAATATAGATCCACTTGAGGATAAGATATACTTAAATGGTTAAAACAAATATCTAAATATAGATCCACTTGAGGATAAGATATTCTTAAATGGTTAAAACAAATATCTAAATATAGATCCACTTGAGGATAAGATATTCTCAAATTGTTATAACAAATATATAAATATAGATCAACTTGAGAATATCCTCAAGTGGTTAAAACAAATATCTAAATATAGATCCACTTCAGGATAGAATATTCTCAAGTGATTACAACAATTCATAATTACTTCCGAGATTCATTCTAACTCTCCACATATTTTGGAATTCCACTACTTATCAAATTCAAAATAAGTCACGTGGGCTACAATACTTTGCTCATTTTTTTTTTAAATAGTTAATAATGGTGTTGGGATCCCTAGATCCATGATATATACATGGGACATCTTTAAATCTATAATAAAATTGTATACACACACATGGACACATAGAAATATCCCTTCCAATAATTAAACCCATGAAATATATGTTTTGTTTTCTTCCCCAAGTGGCTACATGATTGGTGGTGATCAATTCCCTCCTCCATGGCATGTTAAATCTTCAACACATGGATCTACAAATGCTCTTCACCATTAATTTGGATTTTCTTCAACATTGTAGTTTGTGGACCCATTCCTATAATAACTTGTTCACACATGAACCATTATTTCAAAAGTAAATAATTAATACACTAATTATCCCTAATGTTAGTCGTAATTCAATGAAATAATAAGAAATGTAATGGAAAAATACTTTGATCTTAGATCCTGCATACGAGCATAAAAATTGGTTAATATAAGGTTACGGGTAAACATAAAGGAATTAAAAATAAGAAAAAGAAGATGTCAAAAGATGGTAATATTGTGACTCATCAACTCTCACCCCTCTAATATTTTTCAAGTTGACATGCAAGACAATCCCTTGTTGAGATTTGATTTATCTATCGAAGATCTACTTATCTCCACACACATCCAACATAATGAAGATCTGTTAAGAACCAAACATCAATATAGCATAGACAAACTTCAAGAAAAGTACTCAACGCCTTGAAAAAGAGATAATATCAGATAATAAGCCTCTTCGAGGGGGCAACCTCCTTTTACCCCACTTAAATGTTCAAGTACCAGATGATTCA
>JZKD02S1983172.1:245879-273570 GCA_000966675.3 Picea glauca
TTAAATTGTTTCCGCAATAATAGTAGAAGCGATTCTGTATTTAACATGTTGTGGTAGTTGTTAGATCAGGAGAATCGCAGGAATACATTAATTTGTATCGAAATTTCTACACTCCTATGTTCAGCTTCCTACCACTGTTGAGTGTCTCCTCTACCGATTCTAGCATAAACCTCCTTATCTCCTCTATTACTCTGTCCAATTGGTCCATTGGTTGGCTCCTCTTTTGTAGTCTTCTCTATTGTTGCATCTCCTCCTAATAAACTTGATAAAAGGGTAGATCAATCTAATCTCCCACACTACTTTCATCTCATGTGGCACTAGCTTACCACTCCACTGCATATTCCAATTCTATAGTAGTTCCACTGAGTAGCTGCTCAGTGATCTCCCCTAACATTTCTCCTTCTATCAACTCCTCTCCTTGTGTTGGTACAAGTCCAGGTTCATCCAGATTCTCCCCATGATGGAATTTATCTTCATCCTTCACAACTGCATCCCTCTGGTAGTCTGCTTCTATTCCTGGATTTCCTAACCAATCCTCCAACAACTTCAACTCTATCTCCCACTAAGTGAGCATTTGATCTTAATGATCCTCTTCTTCTTTCATCTCCTGGGAAGATTTTAATGTCTTCTCCCTGACAGTCCATGTTGGTTGTCTCTCCTCTACTATAACTAAAACATGTGTACTGGCCTCTATTGGGATGCTTGGAAAAAATACGTTGATCCCTCTAATTATTAGAATACACCTCTGATCTTCCTCTTTTGTCATCACTCCTTCCTGATCTAAAATCTTCACCAAGTCCATGAGACACTAAGACGGTCTCACATCCATCTCTTCCATCACTCCTTGTTGATCTAAAATCCTCTCTGAGTTCACGAGGCTCTTAAACAATCTCACTTCACCTCCCTTTCCCACCTAGAAATATGACGTTTTACTCTTGCCCTCCTAGAAGTATATGAGATCTTTGACTGATCTCATCTCATTTCCCTCCTGGAAATATGCATTACCATATCTTTCCACCTAGAATTTCATGATATCTTCAGCTTCTATCTTCTTATTTCCCACATGGAAATCTGAAAGTTCACCTATGCCCTCCTGGAAGTATATAATATCTTCAATTGATCTCTCTTCATTTCCCTCCTGGAAATTTAATCCTTCATCACTGAGGTTCCTTCCAACCTCTGGTTCAAAAATGCAAACCATCTCCTCCTCTATGTCACCAAGGGATTCAACTTGCCTCAACCACCTCCTCAAATTCTTCTTTTTTCTTCTAGAAATCAGTTGATGGATAGGCCACTTCAATTTTCTCTTCGAGGGTCATTCATACTTCCATATTCCTTGTGCTTATTGTTGCATATTCAACATTAAACTATTGATATATGATCTCATCTCCTCAAGCTCTTTATTTCTCTTCTCTTTACTCACCTGCTGACGACCTCCTTGAGTTTTCTACTTATGTCCTTCAGTAGCCATATTTCACCTCTGCCTCCAAGAACACAACTGGTTCTTCTGGATTATCCCACCTGGATGTCTACTTTTTCTTATCTTCAACTGAGAGCATCATTGGCCTTCTCCTACAACCCTCTTGGCTATCAAATGTCTATTGCACACTTCCAAACAATCCTCCACACACAGAGAATCAGTACTATGTCTCCTCTCACTTTGTCTATTGTCTGCAAGCAATATCAGGCTCTGATACCACTTGATGCATACCCTCTCCCTTGAATGGAGCATGCATGACCTCCCGGTATAGTATTGTTCAAAATGGGAGCTATATCATCTCTTTGGGCTCTACAAAGCACCCAAATTCTATACACATGTCCTTAACTATTAATGTGTGCATGTTCATACAAATACAAACCATGTGAGCCTCTTCTCTAAGCCCCTTTTCTTTAGAAATCAAATTCGGGCCTTAGCCCTTTATTCCTCATGAAAAAAACATGTGATTGAGGGATCAAAACCAAGAGCTAATATAAACGGTGCTAAACCATCACTTCAAAGATCCGAGCTCCGGGCGGTTCAACACTCTAATTTTGCATGCTCCTAGAGTATCACTCATCTGGATCTATGAATCCAACAATGCATGACCATTGAATCAACATTCCATATATTCTCCATGCCCTGGAATCAATGACTAAGATCTAGTTTCAAAATCCTGGTCACTTATAGGTGGACGTCCTAGATTTATTTCGGTCTTCGAGAGTTTGAGGATTTTTTCGAATCCATACCTTGCAATCCTCTTAATGTTGAACTAGCAAAGTCTCAATATGTTCTCCACATGTCCTTAGAAAATGGGTGGACAAGATTAACTATGGGACCCCAACCTTTGGGAGTCACCGATGGATAACACACACAAACCTCTGAAGCGTAACGTTATGGACTATCAGATCTGTTGACACATGTCCTCAGCCACCGATGAATAATATTTACTTTATTCTTCGACAAATTCTCTCCCAATTTTTACAATTTGCAAGCCCTTCGAAGTGTTATACCTATGAACTGAGGGATCGGGTACCACATGTCCTCTGAAAATTGGTCGACCTAATCCTCTTCATGCTCTGGGCTTCAGGGTTTTTGATAATGCTTCTCTACAGTTCTCATGAAGTAAAAAACCTACAAAGTGGAAGGTCTAGCACCACGTGTCCAATGGAATGAACGACCGAGATTTTCTCTGACTCCCAGCCCTTCAGGGATTCTCAATCCTATACAACCTAATTCCTCTGGAGTGATGGACCTATGGACTATGCAATCTATCAAAACATGTCCCCATAGTTGGATGGTTGTGATGACCTCCATCCTTCAGGCCTATAGGATTCATCAACAATACGACATTGTGTTTCCTCTAAAATGTTGAACCTCTAGACTTCCAGATATTCTACCATCTGTCCACCGAAATCAATGGTGGAGACGGACTTCGACTCTTCGGAGCATCGGGAGTCCCCTTATACTTCGTGCCTCTATTCTTTCATATAGTCGGACCTCTGAACTATCCTTAATCTGGTGACATGCATCCTATGGAGATGGACAATCCAGATTCACTTTGGCTCCCCATGACTTTGGGAGTTTGCTTCTCCTTTACACACAAGTATGAAAAATATTTTAACTTCCACAGTATGAATTATGCTAAGGGGTTAAATCCCATGCAACTCACTATAATATGACAATTTTTTTTACCTGTGCTTAGATCCGATGTCTAGGATGTCTTCTTCTCGATACATGCTCCTCCTCCTATGTATACTAGATATTGATGGCCCATATCTATTCTAACATCCCATTCGACAGTTGTTGTGGCTTCCTCTTCCACTGTTACTACACTTTCCTTCCAACGAAGGATTCTTTGATAATTTTCAAAGGCCTCGAACTTTCAATATTTCGCTGTGAGTTGATTTCTCGACCTCCACCTATGTTGAAGTTCCTAAGATTTGAACTTGAGAATAATTTCACCTGTGCACACTTAGTTTTATTCCTCTCGAGCTTGAGACTTTTCAGATTTCTAAGGGTCTCAGTCCTCTTTTCCTTCAAACGAAGTTTTTTTTCCTTTCTGGCAATATGAGACGCTCTCTCTCCTGAGCTTTGGCATCATGAATACTTAGTCTCTGGCACACTCCTTACGCTCCACCAACTCAAATCCTCAACACTTTGTGTAATGTCGACCCGATGCACACCTAGCATGGGACTTCTTCAGGCTTAGCTCCCTTCTGAGAGACTATGCAGTCTCTACACCAGTTCTTGAACAACTCGAACTGTTTCTCCTGAACAAATGAGTCTGAAAATGACTCTTCCTATGCCCTCTTTGTGTGGCGTTGTGCACTCCTTGCACCTACCTCTGGAAACCTGAACTATGTAAGTTCACTTGCACAATCCTTGTGCTCTTTGTGCAGAATTGCACTGCTCCTCCTAAGATTTACCTTCTGGTGTGCCCTCTTGGAAACGTTTCTCCTAGAACTCAAAATATATTTCTCATGCACTCCTTGTGCCTTCTCAATGCACTCCTTGCAGATCCCTCAGAGTATTCAATCACTCTCGTATTTCTTCTTTATAGTGTTTAGTAACTCTGATAGGCCTTCCCTATAACTATTTCCCCTTTCTGAGGTTGAAATTGTTCTGGTGTGCCCACCTAACATGCTCTTCTCTAAACTCGAAAGAGATTTCAAGTGCACTCCTTGCACTGGATTCACATAGTTTTCTCTAACTCTGGTGTGCACTCCTTGCACATGTCTAAGAGTCTAGAAATACTCAGAACCTCACCAATATAGAGAATTCTATCTAAACTTGCAAATGAAACCTATTTGCATACATCTACAACATACATGAATAAATACAGAAAAACATTCAGAGAATAACCATTCATCACACATAAGAACACAAACACCTCATATGCAAGAAAAACTTCTTTTGTATTATATATGGATGTATCTTTACAAATATTTACAAGGGATGGACTAGAACAAAGTCTTCAACACTTTCTCTCCTCTCTTGATTTCTCTCAACTCACTCTCCTCCTAACTCTTACTTCAACTAACTGATGAAAATCGATACAAAGATAAATTTACAGAAGAGAGGCTCCTCGAGCCTTCCCTCCAACTACCTAACTCTCATAAATTACATTGAATTTTATTTAATGGCCATCTAGTCTGAATTGGATCTAGAGACAACAACCTCTTAGTCATTAAAGGTGACATTACATCTTAAAATAACTTCATCCTATTTAAAGACATGGCTCGGATTTTTTTGATCCCTCAAGCATTTAATTACATGAATTGTTTTTTAAATTTAGGCTGAATTCAAAAGGACTGGGGTTTCCTCTTTGGGATCCACTCCCTCCTAGTGTGCGAATTCCCTGGATTTTCTGGCACTTAAAGACATGGAGCGATGCTCTTGCATCACATTGGTAGACTATGGTGACTGATGGGACAATGAAATGATATCATTTTTACCTATATATTTAACTCTTTTGATGATCTTTAGTCCAATAAATATAATTATGATCCTAATGAATATCACTTTCCACCAATCCTAGCTACCATTTCCATAGAAAGGTAAATGTGGATTGCATTTTCAATTTTTTCTTGTTTATATCATAAATATTAGAGTAGAAATAAGGGTTTTTGGTTACAATGTATATAAAAGTTGTTAATAACAATATATAAGCATGATTAATAAACCATAGGATGCAAATAAATTCAAGGCTACTATACAATGATCATGGAAGGTTTAATAATGATGATTCTCCATTAGATCGATGAGGGAAAATATTAAAGGAACAAGTCGAATTTATCAACTGAGATACATAGGTGGACAAAGCATGAGTAGGGGAGAAAATCAAGGAGAAGTTTTGGGCACATTTATCCATGACCACGAATATGGACCTTGCTAATCATGGAATTTTATCATTATGGTATCTTAGGTTGTGAGTTTCCTCTAAAAATGCAACACACTTTCAATGCACAATTGGTTATTTGGCCATAGACTTAGGAATTTTGTAAATAGTTTTTATTGCAAACTATTATGAATAGATTCCCATTCACAACTATAAATACATAGTACCATTCTCATGTTTGGGGATATAGAGATATAGTATTGAAATATTGGTTGTGAGTATTTTAAAAACTCTAAATATTTCTGCAATATATATCAACAGTTTTGTTTTGTGTCTATGAGTGATTGCTAAGTACTGTAGCTTAATTTTGTGTTTTGTTGAGCCTTTTTTGAGTTGGGCTTTCTTCAAAGAGCTACATAGTCATTTTTTTTTATGTATACTTTGTTTATATTTAATTCACTTCATAAAATTTTGTTTATGTTATGTCTCTTTTGTTTATAAATAATATTTGTTTTACACATGCCTGTATGCATTTCTACTAGATTAGTTTTTATAATGGTATATGTGTGCATTTAAAATGATTTATTTTAATATTTGATTTCACAATGAAATGATCATACATTTTTGTTTCAAAACATAGAGCTTATGAGGGAATAAGTTGTCTCCCACAATAAAGAGTATCCACTAGTCAAACCAAAGACAATCAGAGTAGTGAAATTTAATTTCAATTTTTATTTGACTAACTTGGTTTTCTTTTGAAGAAGGTAATTTATCTTTTTTATTACACATGATATAAAAACAAGTCAATATTCATATTCTTAACGTAGTGTATATAGCACCAATGTTTCATAAGTTCAAGATGAACCCCGGGTTTGATAATTAAGTGAATCCTTAGAATAGTTGTCCTTTAAAAAGGCATATTTTAGAGTTGTCATTTTTGGCATCATTGTTGGGGAAACACTAAAAGAATTAAGAATATCTAGTTTATACTAATTTAGGAAACCTATATAACTATTTTTAAATTCATATAGGAATGAATGGAGGGGAATAGAGATGGAAAGACACAAAGACAAAGTCACTATAGAAATATCTATAGTGTAAAATCTTGTTGTTTTCAGCATAATCTTTTTTGGTGAGTCTCTAATCCATTAGATTCAAAATGATGATAGTTTAAGATGAATGAATGAATGGGGAAATATATTTAATAGGACATTTCCATGGTATATCAAGAACCACCCAAGTAGCTAACACAATGGCAGGGAGAGGGGGAATAAAAGGAAGCACTTCCACAAGTGAACAAAAACCTCATGTTGAGGAGGTAGCATTCAACCTTTAAGAAAAATACATGGTTTATGCTAACCTAAATCCTCCTAAAATCCCCAATCATAAATGATAACCTTATATTTTATTTACCTTAGAAGAGTTTGTATCGTTTGGAGGGCCTGTGAAATTTTGGAAAAATCCCTTATTCTTCATGGTCGAAGAACAAGGAGAAGAAGGGAAAGGATATGTTCCATAGAATCCTATCACATTTGAATTTCCAATTCATGTTGTAGAGGGTACAACCTAGATGAAAATAATTCCACCTATTGCTTTACCCCATTTCCATGGGCTAAGTAGTGAGGAACCAGATAAATTTATCTTTGATTTTGATTTCTTATGTCATAGTTATGATTACTCATTCGATGCCTATAAATTAAAATTGTTTCTAAATACCCTAAAAGATTTATATTTACACAGGTTTGTGGGGTTGGGTGTAAATTATAAACAAAATTGGGAAGGTATGCGATAAGAATTCCTTAAAAAAATTCAAGACTATTGCCAAGCTAGGGATTTACGAGGAGAAATCTTCAAGATGGCTCAAAAGGAAGAAGAGAGTTTGAAATACTATGTCAAAAGGTTGAAATATAATATTAGACAATCCAACCAACATCAATTAGACCCAAACACATTGCAGACACTTTTTCTTAAAGTTTCCATAGATGAGTGTTTGGATGTTCTAAATTTGATGCGAGGCAGAGAGGTTTCTCAACTGCCATATAATGTCATTTGTGAGTTATGTAAACAGTATTTAAGAGGTAATAATAGAAAAGGAAGGGGGACTCGGAAAATCCTTTCAAGGATTAGTAAATCCTCAAGGAGTGCAACTACTTGAGTTGAAATTGGAAATTTGTTAAATAATTTTAAAATTGACATCCTTAGTTATCTAAGTTCCCAACTAGATACCATTAAAATTAATAAGAATCAAGATGAAAAAACATTACCCTTGGCTACAATTTTTCCAAAATTTCATAAGAAACATCCATGTCATGATTTTCCCTTGGATAGTGTAGAAATATGTGTTATCTGTGAGCAAGACCATGATACAATAAATTTTCCTTTGCTACCTGGAGTAAAAGAAATTTATCAAGGAACGAGTGAGAGACTTCAGAATATTTCTATCATAAATAAAAAGAGACCTAGGCCAAATCATCCACTGAGTATTCATACAAATCCTTCTCAATATTATAATTCACTTTGGGCCAACCAACAACACTTGAAAAACCCCTTTTCCACTTGGTATCCATCAACATCATGGCCACAATGGACCCCCAAATTTGAAAACCAATCTTTGCAACAAGGATGGAGAGAATTTTTCCCTTATGGAAATATGTCACAAAAAAATCCTCAATGGTTTAATCCTCAACCGCAACTTCCATTTCAATAGGAAAAAACTCAACCATAATTACAATTTCTACCAATCCAACCACCTCAAATTCCATCTCAAATTCCTACCTAACCCATTTCTAACCCAAATAATAAAGTATATCAGCACACTTACAATGTTGAGTTACACAGTTATTCAACCTATCTTATATCCCCTATATATATTCAAGATATTCATCTTCGATCAAGGAAGGTAGTTAATCCAACTTCTTCAATCATTGAGGAACAAGATGATGGGGATAAAACTGTAGAATCAAATAATCCAACTTATCCTATCATTTTGGAACAAGATGGTGAGGAAACATTTGTTGAATCAAATAACCCAGCTAATAAAATTTTTATAGGAGAACAAGATTATTCCCCAGAAAATTCAAATCCAACAAGACATGTCCAAAATCCCCCATATCTTGAAAGGCTAACCATTGAAAAATCCATTAAACAACCTGAATTTGATTTTCTTGGGGATTGAAAAATGACTGTGTTAAAATTCCTTTGTTCCAACACATAAAATATGTACCAATGTATGCTAGAGTTGTTAGATAATTATGTTTGAAGAAACCAATATGAAAATGAAAGGATCCTCCAACAGTTCAAGTACTTGTTCATTTAGTTGAGTTGATGCTTGGAAATATAGTTACTACTAAGTACACAGATCTAGGAAGTCCTATTATATATGTTCATATCAATAACATTTGCATCTCAAATAATTTAATAGATATGGGAGGTGCTATAAATGTCATGAATAAATAGACACTACAAAAGCTTCAATTAAATAATCTTCATCAGACCATTATTGTTCTCTAGTTAGCATATCGAACCATTGTACAAACTAAAGGCATTTTAGAAGATGTAGTTATCTCTATAGAATCCTAGAAATATCTTGTTGATTTCATGGTTCTACAACCCAAATCAAATATTAGGGGATACCCCTTGATTTTTGGAAGGTCCTAGTTGATCTATAAACGAGGGGCTCATATCCCACTCGCTTCACCAACACAGATACTATGCAGAAATTAATTCAGAAGAAATATGACTTAATAACTAGAAAATTAAGTCGAAAGAAATACAAGTCGAGTCAAGAAATTGAAGAGGAATTCATGTCAGAAATCGATTTGAAGTTGATTGGGTGAAATAAGAGTCGACTACCTGCAAGTCGGGTCGAAAAATGAGTTGAAAACTGTAAGTCGAGGCGAGTGAGTGAAAGGGAATCCGACCAACCTTAAGTCAAGTCAAGAAATGAGGGATCGGTTGGATTCCTGCTAGTTGGGTCAACCGAGGGACACATATCGACCCAATGAAACTCCGATCACAATCTAGGTGGATATGTTCAACTAGATATTGTTTTTGACTGAATACAACTGAGGAAAATGACCAAAACCATAGTGGTGGAATAACCCAACTAAACTAGTCGACCAAGCAATCAAAATGATCATCTAGAGGGAGAATGTACTCCTCAATAGAGAATACCACCTCCAGGGGTGAAATTTGATATTCCCCAACAATTATAAAATGTTTGGCGGGTGATTATGGAACCCCATAATCAATAAAATTCCCAAGGGAAATTTCTCTATCCCATGGCAAGTGAAAAATGTTCAGGAGTCAAGATTTTATTCAATAGTCAAGAAAAACATTGATATGAACCCGGGGGTGATAAGTGATGCAAACCCCCTACCCCAGCGGGGTCTGCGACCTCCTGGTCATTGGATCATCCTCTAACTCCGAGCTGGAACAACTCTTTCAAGTCCCCACTGAAACCTTGTCAATCAGATCCACAAGTCCTCTTGTTTAGAACTCGCATGTGAAGACTCCAACATCAAGAGCGAGCTCCCCCTTCATGTGATTGTCCTTATGACCATGGCCTTACCCATAAGGTGTGTTTCGCATTTCACAATTCAGGATTTATCGAGGGAGAAATCCTTGTCTCTTCAACCACCGAATGACAAAAATATCTTAACGGTGATTAGCATGTGCTTAAATCTCGGTCCATGCGAGCGTTCGTCATGACCTTGCACTAAACCAAAAAGCGCTTTTCGTAGATAGAGACTTCTGCAGTCAAGCGTCTCATTCCTTTGCAACTTGAATCACTGAATCCCAATTGGGGGCTTAAGGTTCTCAGCTCCTACCTCACATGACCACGCTCTACGACCATGCATCTACACCAAAAGGGCCATCGGAGTTCGTGGTTTGGAAAACCTATGAACATGCTCTCCTACCTCTCAAATCAGAAAGCTCCGAACTCCGAAAGGACCCCTCATTCTTTTCACACCTCCCTTAGTGGATCACCATATGACCCAGTCCTATGACCTAGTTTCAAACCCTGAGTGCGTTGGGTTTTTGAATTTCGTGGTTTCGCAACTTGCAAGACCAAAGGTCCTACACCTTTAGTTCCCCAAACGTCGAAAATCCGAAATCCTTTCGCACTAGATCGACTGTCTCTGCTACCCCTTGACCAAAGGTCAGGATCCTCTGTATTATTCTTCCTGAGGGACGGTCTAGATGATTTTGCGGATTTACTTCTCGCGAATCCTCCGCTCTTCTCCTCGTGAGTCCCTTGGTCGATCAGATCTTGTCGCCACCTGTCTTCTCCACGATGGACGGTCTTGATTCTTTCGGTGATTCTCTCAAACACCGACTACTCACCACGTATCCCAACTCTCGATCTCTTCCCTACTTGACGGGTGTCTTTCGTGAAATATGATGATCGTCGAGATTTTGTAGCACGTGAGTCCAAAGCAACTTCACCCTTGTTCCACCAGACGTCGAATGCCGAAATCCTCCTTTGGGCACAAGGTGCTAAGGTTCGCATTGCTTCCACAGATCTGATAGTTATTAGAAAATTGACACTTCCTCTCGAAGTATTTCCACTGTTCGTTCAACTCCTTGTCATTCTTCTAGATCTAACGATTATTGGCTCTCTGCATTCAGATCTGAAGGTTATTGTGGTCTCTCCCCTAAGCTTCTGCGACTTTTCTTCCCAGACTTAGGAAATCTTCTAAGTGTTAAGGACTAAATCTTCATTCCTTCTTGAGTTGGCTCTTTGTGAACAAAAACACACTCCCTCCTGAGCTTCTTCTCCTTAAATATTAGAACTCCTACGCACACCTTGCATTTGAGGATTTTGACTAACTCAGATTCGAAGGGATTTTCTTGAAAAGAAAATACCTCACGCCCTCCTGGCGTTCTTCTTTGTTGTTTCTTCGAACTTAGTCAGCTCTAAGTTTTGTGCACTCCTTGCACCTGGAATATCAAGTCTCCTTGTTCTCCTCTGAACCTCCCTCTATGAATCGTTCTGAGATCTAGTTAACGCACACCTTGGGTTAGGGAATGCACACCTTGCATACACGGTTCAGTAGAAAAACAATTGAAACTTATCCATTTTCGTTATAGAATCATACAGTCATTCTCTCCACTCTCAATAGGAAATGAAAATGAAAATATGAACATCACATAGAATACAACACACTTTTATTTAAACAATAAATGAACATATATATATGACAATCTCATGTTTGTTCTATTCATTACTAACAAATGAAAATTACATGGTGTTCCTTCTATTCTATTCTACTTTGTTCTATCCTTCGCTATCCATCCTGATCTACTCTTGCAATGAAAATGAAACTTTTTAAGGACCATCTCCCTGAGCTCTCTCGTCCTGTTCTTGAAATCTATCAAATCAAACTTAAAACTATTACCTACTTAGTCCTATTATGATAACTGCTAATTACTATCATACATAGTCAACACTCCATGTCTGCAATTTCTGACAGTCCTTAGAGACTTTAGAAACAAGTTACGATTTTAAAATTTTCTCAACAAAATATCTCAACAACCTAAATAAATTATGAGTTAATGCTCAATTTGAATTTATGGCTTTGTTGAAATGTCATTCTTCTCTCCTCCATGTGTGCGTTGATGGTTGTGAAGGCGATGCTCCTGCATCATACTCCTCTAGTTAGAATTTTTCATGGAATCCTGTCCATGAGCTCCTGCACTGTCATTCCATGCTTCAAAATAACAGGTTTTTTGAACCAACTTGCATCTTCCCTTGGATGATATTTCTATTTCACTAAGTACTCAGGATATGTTTTGCTCTTGGGTTTCTTTCCATCCCTTTGTTCAATGATTTTCTCCACCTGATGTATTTTTGTTGTGGGCAATCGCTCTTCCCACTGAATCTCTTTCTGATCATCTTTCTCTCCTTCTTCATTCCTCTAGTAAGGATATAGGTCTGCAACATTTAATATCGGTGATATCCCAATGTTGTCTGACAACTCAATCTCATAAGCATTGGCTACAAATTTTCTCAGAAATCTGCATGGCCCAATATTTTTCATATTCAATTTGTTGTACATTCCCCTTGGGAATCTCTCTCTTCTCAAATGAGCTAAAAAATCATCCCCAAATTCAAATTGAATTTCTCTTCGTCTCTGGTCAACTTTGCTCTTGTATTTCTGATTGTTATCCTGTAATTGTTCTCTGACTCTATCATGGAGTTTTTGGATTTCTTCTACAAAATCCTCTGCTCCAGCGCTTCTAAACTCATCTTGGCTCAAATCTCTTAATTCGGAAATCCCTCTTGGATTCATACCATACACAATTTCGAATGGACTCTTCCCTGTGCTCCTGTTCACTGAATTGTTGAATGCAAATTTTTCCTATGCCAGAATTTGATCCCATTGTCTTCCTTTCTCAGTGACTAAAGTCCTCAGTAGGTTTCCCAAACTTCTGTTTACTACTTAAGTTTTTCCATCTGTCTGAGGGTGATATGATGAACTAAAGGATAAGTTCGTCCCTAGTCTTTTACATAGAGTCCTCCAAAAATGTCCCACAAATTTTGTGTACTTGTTTGAAACTATGCTCCTCGACAATCCATGTATTCTCACTACTTCTCTAAAAACAAAATTGGCGATGTGTGTGGCATCACTTGTCTTCTAGCATGGTATTAAATGCACCATTTTCAAGAATCTATCCACCACAAAAAATATGGAATCGCTTCCTCTCTGAGTTCTAGGCAATCCCAAAATAAAATCCATGTGGATTGCATCCCACAGCCTCTCTGGAATTGGAAATGGATGATACAAACCAATATTTTGTTGTCTTCCCTTTGCATACTGACAAACTCTACATTTGTTCACAAACTTCTTCACTTCTTCTCTCATGCTCGGCCAATAATACGAATTTCTCAATTGTGCAAACGTCTTGTCATGACCAAAGTGTCCAGCCAAACCTCCACTTTGTTTTTCTTTTAGTAGGTTGTCTTTCATCGAGCACTTTGGAATCCATAATTGGCTCCCTTTGAAAAGTCATCCATCCTGAATTAAATATTCATTCAATGGGATTCTGTCTCCCAATAAAGGATTCTTGCATGCCTCATACACTGCCTTGAAATCTGCATCTTCTGTATACATCTGCTTGAGGTGTTCGAACCCCAATGTCTCCACTTGGAATTTCTGTACAATCAAACTTCTTATGCTCAAAGCATATGCAAATTTGTTTGCAGTTCCAACAATGTGTTTAATAACCAAAGTAAAATTATGCATGAATTCTACCCATTTTGCATGTTTTTGATTCAACTTTTCTTCCATAGTAATAAATTGCAAAGCATGATTATCACTATACAAGACAAATTCTTTAGGAATTAAATAATGTCTCCATTTTTTTAAAGCTTGAATCAATACATAAAATTCCTTGTCATACATGGAATACTTTTTCTTGGCATCATTTAGTTTCTCACTGAAATAAGCAACTAGCTTGTTGTCCTAGCTCAAGACTGCTCCAATAGCTAATCCACTTGCGTCACATCTCACCTGAAATGTTTTTCCAAAATATGGTAAGACCAAAATTTTTTGTTGTGTGATATTCTCTTTCAACACTTTGAAACCTTTCTCAGCTTCCTCTGTCCAACTAAAGGACTTGTGTTTCTTCTTCACAGTATCCAACATGGGTGCACATATGCCATTGAAATTTATGATAAATTTCCTATAAAAACTCGCTAACCCATGAAAACTTCGTACTTCAAACAAGCTGCTTGGTGATGGCCATTCTCTAATTTCTCTCACCTTCTCTGGGTCCATATTCAATTCATTCGAAGAGATTACGAATCCCAAATATATTATCTCCTTCTTCGTAAAAGAACATTTCTTCATATTTATCAGCAATTGCTCTCGCTGTAACCTTTCCATCACTGCGGTTAAATGTCTTAAGTGTTCTCCTTTTGTTTTGCTAAAGATTAGTATATCATCTAAATATACTATGAAAAATTTTCCAATGAAGTCTTTCAACACTTCATTCATCAGTCTCATGAATGTGCTTGGTGCATTTATCAGCCCAAACGACATGACCAGCCATTCAAATAATCCTTCATTCGTCTTGAATGTTGTTTTCCATTCATCTCCTTCTCTCATTCTTATTTGATGGTATCCACTCTTCAAGTCTATCTTGGAAAAATAGCTTGCGACACTCAGGCATTCCATCAAATCATACATCCTTGGTAAAGGAAATCTGTACCTAAAGGTTATCTTGTTGATGGCTCAAGAATCTTTGCACATTCTCCATCCTCCATCTTTCTTTGGGCTTAATACAGTCTATATTGCACATGGGCTTAGGCTTTCCCTGACTAACCCTTTATCCAACAACTCTTGTACTTGATTCTTGACTTCCTCATTCTCTCTAGGTGTCAACCTATAAGCTGCTTTGTTCAGAAAACTAGCTCCTGGAATAAGGTCAATGTGATGGCTTATTATCTTGATGGGTTGTAATGAGTGTGGTAACCCATATACAACTATATCAGAAAAGTTCTCTAACAGTTCTTGGATTTCTATAGGAAAATATTCTACATAAGTATTTGTAAGGATCACTCTAGGCTTCCTCACAATAGAAAACTGCATCTCTCTCTCTTCCTTGACTTCATTTAAGAGCTCCTTCCCACTCATTATAAGTATGCTCGAACTAGCTTCATATGTGTCCTACCATTCGTTTCTAGGGTATAGGTATTCTTTCTCCCATCATGAATAACCTTTCAGTCATATTGCCATAGTATTCCCAATAAAATATGACAGACATCCATAGGGATTACATCACACAATATTTCATCTTTGTAACCTCCTATTTTAAAATCAACTTGGCATTGATGACTTACCATGACTTGATGTCCTTTCTATAGCGACGATACTTTGTATGGCCTTGGATGTGCAGTTGTCTTTAGCTCCAGCTTTTCCACCATCTTTGTGGATACTAGATTATCTATGCTCCCACTGTCGATGATCACCTTGCAAACCTTGTCTTTCGTCTTGCAAGCAGTTCTGAACAGGCTTGTCTGCTGAACTGGTTCTTTTGGTTCCTTCTCTTTTTTGAGAAGAACTTTCCTCATCATGAGGTTTATTCCTCCTTATGTGGCCTATGTTTACACATGCTTCTTTGCTTCAACAATGTGTTCTTATCTGCCTTCTCTTTCTCTGTCAGGACATTCCCAAGATTTTTGCCCTTCCTTTCCATAGGTATAGCATTTAACTATGCCTCCTCTAGCTCTTCCTCTTCCTCTACCTCTGGGAAAAGAACTTCGTCCACCATGTTGTCCTTCTTTAGAGCTTTCACCCTTATCTTGATGGCTATGTTGCTTATCATCTTCTGGCTTTGACTTCTGGAACTTCTCCCTGTTGGTTCCTTTACCTCGGCTCAAATTTCCGCCTCTGCTTCGTTGACTTTGCCTCCTAGCTAATTTTTCCTCAGCTTTCAAAGTTGCTTGATAAGCATCCTCGACTGTACTAACAGACATCATGACAATCTCTTCTTGGATTTCATATCTCAGCCCATTGATATACCTGTCTATCTTTTCACCTTCATTCTCCTTCTGTCCAGCCCTGATGTTCAGTCTGTAGAACTCTTCAATGTACTCCTTCACTGATAAACCTCTTTGTTTCAGGTTCTACAATGTCCTATAAAGATTGATATGGTAATCCTTTGGGAAAAATTTAGCTTTCAACTTAGCTACCATCTTATCCTAGCTTTTAATTTTCTTCTTACGATTTCTTCTGTGTTCGGCTTGCAGTTCATCCCACCATAATGTTGTGTGACCCTTCAATCTCATCACTACATTCTTCACCATTTTTTCCTCTTTGATATATTCATAATCGAAGTGCTTATTCATGGCGCATATCCAATCTAGCAATTCTTCAACTTCCAGATTACCTTCATACATAGGTACTTCTATCCTTGCTCTGGCCCCAATCTTTGAAAAAACTTTTATCAAGCGGTCTTATGCAGCATCCTCTGCCACATTTTCACCATCTTCGGCCTCTTCTTCATTCTCAGCTTCACTAACATCGCCAATATCTGGTTCCCTTCTCTGTGTTGTTTCCATGGCATCCAACCTCATTCTGAGTCGCCTCATTTCTTCTTCCATCTATACATTTTCTATGCACCTTCTTAGCGGCATGACTTCATTGTGTCCCCTCCCAATAGAGTGAAATCCCCACGAAGGATACCAACCTTCCTCTCTTATTATTTTGTTTGTTGTTCTGCAAACAAACTTAAAATATTTTTCTTTGGGTCTGATACCACCTGATGCAAACCCCCTACCCCAGTGGGGTCCATGACCTCCCAGTCACTGGATCATCCTCTAACTCCAAGATGGAACAGCTCTTTCAGGTCCCCACTGGAACCCTGTAAATCAGATCCATAGGTCCTATTTTTTAGAACTCATGTGTGAAAACTCCAGCATCAAGCACGAGCTCCCCCTTCATGTGATCATCCTTATGACCACGGCCTTACCCATAAGGTGTGTTTCACATTTTGTGATTCGGGGTTTCTCGAGGGAGAAATATTTGTATCTTCAGCCATCGAATTCTGAAAAGAGCTTAACAGCGTTTAGCCTGTGCTTAAATCTCAATCCATGTGATCGTTCGTCGTGACCTCGCGCTAAACCAAAAAGCGCTTTTCATAGATCGAGACTTCTGCAGTCAAGAATCCCATTCCTTTGCAACTTGAATCCCTGAATCCCAATTAGGGGCTTAAGGTTCTCATATCCTACCTCACGTGACCATGCCCTGCAACCACGCGTCTACACCAAAAGGGCTATCAGAGTTCGCGGTTCGACAAACCTACGAACATGCTCTCCTACCTCTCAACTCCCGAAGTTACGAACTCCGAAAGGACCCCTCATTATTTTAACGCCTCCCTTAGTGGATCACCATATGACCTGGTCCTGTGACCTAGGGTCAAACCTTGAGCACATCGGGGTTTCTCACTTCGAGGTTTCGCAACTTACGAGACCAAAGGTCCTGCACCTTCAGTTCCCCGAACGCTGAAACTCCGAAATCCTTTCGCACTTGATCGAAAGTCTTCGTTGCCCCTTGAAAAATGGTCAGGATCCTCCATCTTATTCTTCCTAAGGGACGATCTAGATGATTTTGTATATTTCCTTCTCACAAATATTCTACTCTTCTCCTCATGAGTCCCCCAGTTGATCAGATCTTGTCGCCACCTGTCTTCTCCATGATGGATGGTCTTGATTCTTTCGGTGATTCTCCCAAACACTGACTACTTACCACATATCCCAACTCTCGAGCTCTTGCCTACTTGACAGGTGTCTTTCGTGAAATCTAACGGTCGTCGGGATTTCGCAATAGGTGATTCCAAAGGAACTTCACCCTTGTTTCACCAGACGTCAAATGTTGAAATCCTCCTTTGGGAGCAAGGCACTAAGGTTTGCACTGCTTCCACATATCTAACGTCTATCAGAAAATCAACACTTCCTCTCGAAGTATTTCCACCGTCTGTTCAACTCCTCACCGTTATTCTAGATCTGACGGCTATCAGCTCTCTGCGTTCAGATCTGACGGTTACTGTGGTCTCCCCCTTGAGCTTCTGCGAATTTTCTTCCCAGACTTAGGAAATATTCTAAGTTTCAAGGACTAAACCTTCATTCCTTCTTCAGCTGTCTCTCTGTGAACGAAAACACACTCCCTCCTAAGCTTCTTTTCCTTAAATATTCAAACTCCTACACACACCTTGCATTCAAGGATTTCAAATAACTCAAATTCGAAGGGATTTTCTTGAAAATAAAATACCTCACGCCCTCCTGGCATTCTTCTTTGTTGTTTCTTCGAACTTAGTCAGCTCTAAGTTTTATGCACTCCTTGCACCTGGAGTATAGTGTCTCCTTGTTCTCCTCTGAACCTCCCTTTCTGAATCATTCTAAGATCTAGTTAACACACACCTTGCGTTAGGGAATACACACCTTGCATACACAGTTCATTAGAAAAACAACTAAAACTTATCCAGTTTCATTATAGAATCATACAGTCATTCTCTCCACTCTCAACAGGAAATGAAAATGAAAATATGAACATCACAGAGAATACAACACATTTTTTTGTAAATAGTAAATGAACACAGATATATGACAATCTCCTGTTTGTTCTATTCATTACTGAAAAAAGAAAATTACATGGTGTTCCTGCTATTCTGTTCTACTTTGTTCTATCCTTCGCTATCCATCCTAATCTACTCTTACAAGGAAAGTGAAACTTTTTAAGGACGGGCTCCCTGAGCTCTCTCGTCCTGTTCCTAAAATCTATCAAATCAGACTTAAAACTATTACCTACTCAGTCCTATTACGATAGTTGCTAATTACTATCAGACAGAGTCAACACTCCATGTCTACGATTTCTTATAGTCCTTAGAGACTTTAGAAACAAGTTATGATTTTAAAATTTGCTCGACAAAATATCTCAACAACCCAAATAAATTCTGAGTTAATGCTCGATTTGAATTTTTGGCTTTGATGAAATGGCATTCTTCTCTCCTCCACGTGTGCACTGATGGTTGTGAAGGCGATGCTCCTGCATCAATAAGTTTCCAGTAATTGATTGATTTTTGTTACTCCTTCAAAGGTTCAGTTATAGATCATTTTAATTCAGCGATTTGCAATTAAAGGTAAAGTTGAAGTCTTATAAGCTTGAATCCAAAGTTAATAAAATCTCCTTAGTTGTTCTTATGTGTTATATGTCATGCTTGCATTTAATATCCTATGTGTGTAAATTCATAGAAAAGAAACATAAGAACATAAGACACGTAATGGATATGACACTTTTCTTGATAATGGAGTTCACCCGGTGTGGGCTACCTTTCCGGGTCATGCTCCAAAGCCTGGTCGCTTTATTATCCTCATTGTAATGATGTCTCTCCTTTAAGAGTTTTAAGGACAAAGTCACTTTTTGATGAAAGAAACAAGAGATCAGAATGTGATCAGGAATGGATACAAGCTTCATAAGTTCGCATGCTCATGAGGCATCCATGATGCTGACATGGACATCATTCCCACATACTCAATACATAAAAACAGGAAGAATAAAAGATGACTCCCATCATCATGGAGCCATAAAATGCCTTAGATCCGTTGCTCAAATCCAAGCATATATATGAAGCTCATACAAATATCCTGAAACTACGAGATTTAGAACTACTTCGTTCGCCACTTATCATGCAAGTGCCACAATTTCTCTATCACAGGTAACTAATTGGTTTTATGTTGAAGAAGAGAAGAAAAGAAAAGATAGAAGGAATAAGTTGGTCATGTTTCCTTGTTGCAGCCTCTCCATGATCCTTTAGACCTTTAACACGCATGCTATGCTGCAACATTTAATGAAAAAACAACATAATGAAAATCATGCTTACATTGGCTTCTCCAGAACCTAGATTATTGATCTGAATCTTTGATGCAAAAATAGACCTCGCCATTGGATTTGCACTGTCGAATTACATAAAAATGACTATCAAATCATCTCCATCAGACCCAGGCACCTTCTGGCCTCCTCTAGACCTCTGTCTCAATTTGCATGCAACTCTGTGCAATTAATGCATTGTACTCTGCATCGAAATACATGTTTGGTATGGACCTAGGCGGACTGGTGTGCTCCCTCTCCTCGTGCAATGGATAGAACCTCGTTTTAATGAATAATGTGGGTGGATTACCCAACAAACACATTAGCCGAGTTGGTTAGCGCGTGTGTGTTAAGGCGTAGAGGTAGGGGGAGGTCTCGGGGTCAATCTCGTGGGCCTCCCCATTTGGTTAATTTTTATAACTATTGGGGGTGGTTTTGGCAATACCCTAACCCTGGTAGATACACCAGATATGGTGGGACCTCTGGCCAGTTTGGCAGGGTCTGATTTATATATTTTTTCTGAATTTTTGGTCATGAACCCTCCTTGGGCATTTCAGGGGTGTCACGTGGCACCCTCTGATTGGGGCATGTGCAGCTATTGGCCCCTGTTGTCTAGTCACCTACCATGTAGTTGCTGACTGTACCTACCACAGCAGCTGCCACATCATCTTTTAAGGATTTTCACATTAGCTGCCACATCAACCTACCACGTCACTATATGGACTACCACATGGCATGATCCAATTGGTCCAAGGATCAGCCCGAAAATGCCAAAAATGGGTGACACATGGCAACCTCTGGTGTTTTCACATCATCATGTCGACGTCATGATGAAATCAACATGTCACATGTCTCCTTCTTGTTCCTTCCATGTGTGTTGTACGAATGATGATTCCATCTGTATAGATGATGACGTCAGTAGTACGGATGTTGACTCACCCCCTGCTGACTGGGCTGGGTTAACCAATCTTTGACCGTGAATATATTCCAATCCATAACTCCACTTTAGCAACCATTTATGTCATTGGAAATCTTGCGATGTGCCCTTCACAATTAGGTCATTTCCGTTGAGTTTTGGGAACTTTGAATTTTTCCCTTTCTCTGTCTACTAAGGCCATTCTGAGCCTCCTAGGACATTTCTGAAACTTATGTGATGTTCCCTAGATCCATCTAGATCAAACATCCTGAAAAAAGAATAAATGTTTTGGCAACACCTTATGGAAAAATACAGTCCATATATGATTTGTGGGAAAAATGAAAGACATCCCATCAAGTCGATGGTATGCAACACATCCTATAGACCAAATATTAACACCGACCAACAATGAATCAACCCAAACAGTATAAAAATTCACATAAAAAAATTACGAACTTCCACATCAACTTCCACGTAATCCTACCACGTCATTGTACGGACTACCATGTGGCACGATCCGATTGGTTCACGGATCGACCTGAAAATGTTGAAAATGAGTGACACGTGGCAACCTCTGGTGTTTCCACGACATCATGTCGACATCATGTTGATGTTAGCATGACACGTGTCTCCTTCTTTCTCATGCCATGTGTGTTGTACGAATGATGATGCCATCCATATAGATGATGATGTCAGTAGTACGAATGTTTACTCATCCCCTGCTGACTAGGCTGGGTTGACCAAACTTTGACCATGAATATCTTTCAATACATAACTCTGTTTGACCAGTCGTTTGTGTCATTGGAAGTATTGCAACGTGCTCTTCATGATCATGTCATTTCCGTTGATTTTGGGGAACTTTGAATTTTTCCCTTTCTCTGCCTACTAAGGCCATTCTGAGCCTCCTGGGACACTTCTAAAACTTTTGTGATGTTCTCTAGATCTATCCGGATCAAACATCCTGAAAAAGGAACAAATGTTTTGGCAACACCTTATGGAAAAATATAATCCATATATGATTTATGGGAAAAATGAAAGGCATCCCATCAATTCGATGGTATGCAACACATCTTATAGACCAAATATTAGCATCGACCAGCAATGAATCAACCCAGACAGTAAGAACATTCGCCCCAACAATTAAAATTTGACTCATCAATGCAATGTTTTACCCATCACATAATTTAAATGCTTAGCCATGTCTCAATATACTCATGCACATCTAGAAAACCTCCCGACAACATTTAAAATTCTCAACAATATTTAAAAACTCCTAGTGTCATTTAAAAAATGCACATGCACATTTGAAAACTACCTAGATGATGAAAATTTTCCCAACAATGTATGAGAACACCCAGGTAATTGATGGTTGGTGCAGGCAATGAGAAACCTTTAAGAAAGTGGTAATATGCCTCAGGAGAGAGAGAGAGAGAGAGAGAGAGAGAGATAATTCCCAACAACCTGTGAGAGATGAGAGGAATTCCCAGGATGGAAAATTTTCCAAATAGTTAAAACAACTATGTAATTACAACCCTTGATCTCGATTTCACAAGCAAATGAATGGCATGCACAATTTTTCTATTGGATGGTCTTCATAATGGCCAATATTGGCTTACTTCAAAGAAAACAAAGTCACATTACTTGAATAAATTTCCATGTGAAGCTATAACAATTACAGTTGAAAGTCTTCCTCATCCATTAGTCAACCTAAGAATAGAAAATTTATCACACAAAATTAACCCACAGACCATACTACAAACAGACAATAATTTCAAGACATTCCATGAAATGTGGACACAATGTTTACCCTAAAACACCATATAGGAAAACCATATTTGAATGGTTCTAAGTATTCTCTTTTCAAAAATTTTGATACAATCTTATTCCTTACTCTGTGGCCCAAGAAAAATCCCCTTTGAGAATGAGAGTAGATGAAGAAATAGGAAGTGATAGGGGGAAAGGGAAGGTGAACATCCATGGCTCTTCACTTCCCATTCCTCAACCTTCTCTCCTATTCGATTTTTAATTACATTTAATTTTCCTCTCACATTCTCATTATTTCTTATTATTCTTTACATTTTCTGATCATTTACATAGTTTACATAACCATCATAGTTTTCCGAATGGTATTTCAGGTACTGACTCTTATCAATTCTTGGTTCAGATCCATTTCGGATCACTAGTTCGCTACAATCGATTCCGTTATTGGGTGTATATTCGGAGATATGACTATCTCTTAGGGTAATTCTACAAAGAAAATTACATTATATCCACCAGATAACCAATTCCTTTTCATGAAACACCTATATGGATAGGAAATGGAGATAGTGATGGTGACAAAGTCCAACAAGTCTTTATGATTGAATCAACTCTTTCCTTTAAATAAAATACTGAAGATGATCTTATTTGCAATCTTATCACTAATATATATTCACCTACTAATCACATCATGAATATGATATAAGAAACACAATATTTCTATGCAATCCAAAAAAAAATCAATAATTCCAACTTATGTAGAAATATTTCTAGGAAAAACACTCAACATAAATCGTCACTTAGAATAACCATAAAAACAAAGGTTGATTAAGTTGTTACAATTGCATGATAAGGCATTTTCTTGGGATTATATAGATATAAAAGGGATTCATCCTAGCCTATGCACTCATCACATATATGTCTAAGATAACTTTCGACCAATTAGACAACCTCAATGAAGAATGAATCTTTCACTTCAAGAAATAGTCAAAATTGAGTGGAAGAAACTATTAGATGTATAGTTTGCAATGTCCCCAACTCTAATCAAAGGCCATATCACATCAAAATTTGAGCTCTGATACCACTTTGTTATGTATCCAGCCTCCTAGTTGAGTCTCCTTACCACATTTTAAAGTCTCCACCAGTGCAACTTCTCTATATAAATCTATGATATCAATTCTTTCTTCTATAGAAGCAACTCATTGAAACCAACAATGTGCATGAGTTGCCTTGTGCTACACGCCGCTATGTTTTCCTTAGTGCGTGCAATGAGTCTCGCATAGTGAGACACAACTATGTATTAGAAAATATTCGTGCTCAATTTTCATTATGTCATATGTGTCGATTGTCCCTCAGCATGCACAACATTTCTAGCTTCGCGCTAGAACCCATACGATTACTGTTGAAGTTACTTAGCAAGTTAGTGACTATAACAATGGAAATAACTCATAATACAACTACGTAAGCAACCATTCTTATGCATCACATGAGATATATCATATTTTCATACACGGACTAATACCACTTTGTGTGTGCAATGATTCAATCCTTTCCTTAGAATTCCATAATCATTACCACAAAATTATATAATAGGAAGCACTTAATAACTACCATGCTCTACATCTGCAACAATTACGTAGAACTAACAATATATGCATAGCCTAGCATAATTGTGTATCAATTCCATAAACAACAATAGCATAAGCATTCACATGTTAAATAATATATAAACACATATAAAACGTCATGACCCATGCCCTACATATGTAGAAAACATGCAGTTCTACAACATACATAATCCATGCACAAATATAATATATATGTGTGTGTGTGTGTGTACAATTGTATCACATAATATATTTAACATGTATATACACATTACTCAGAGAATAATACACATAAGAAGACACTTATCTTTTTTTTTAATCCACAAACTATGCACAGACCTTAGACGTTCCTCCCATCCATAGAATTTGTCGCTCAGAAACTCTCAGTTGGGGCTAAACCTTTTCCTGGGAAATGGATTCCTTATCCAAGATAAGGTATATCCACATTCAAAACACTCAGACAAAGGTGCCAACCCCAACAAAGATACTACAATCCCTCATTCCCCATATGCTTGTCCCACCTCAGGAAGTGTTCCCCTTCTCTTCTCAACAGTCCTTTGGTTGCCCCGCTTCCCTTCCAAGGCCTCAACACCATAATGGAAAGGAAGTCTTAGAGCCCTGTAGCTACAACTGTGCACCTTGCGAAAACAATTCCCAATAGTTCTCTCACCTGGCGATAATGGTTACGGGCTTGAAAACTCACTACTTTGACAAACACGGGCTTGACAAGCCATTTCTTCAATCATGCATAGGCCTTCCCAAGAATAGCGTTATGTGATGGCAACAAGTTACAACTAGATACAGATCCCCCCGAAATACACTAAGGCCCAAAAACATATTTGCATGATTATAATTGGACACTTGTCACCTTAAGGGCTAACTTAGCTTCACTTTGTGACTCATTCCCATTCCTTAGGAACTTAGGATAAATACATATCCCATAATTATACTTTTGGAAATATTATTAAAATATTCCCTTTAAGCTTCACACCCCTTTCCCATTCTAGTGGAGTTTATCCCCCCGTCTCTTTTTGTCTGATTGGTATGCACATAGTGATATTTTTTTATTAATATCTCAGTGAAATTACATTTTACAAAAGTAGGTGCATTGGCCTTTGTCGCAATCCAGGCTCTCTATCCTAATAACCGTGATGGCACTCTAGCCTAAATATACATATATACAAAGGCTCTCTCGCCCCTAAAATATTGTGGCTACAAACACGGTCTGGTGTGCACTTTTGAGAGATCTTGACTTTACTTGAAGGTCCAGTGGGAAATGGATGTAGCAAACCAACTAGGTCTATGTTCTCAACCTTGACTTTTTTATATTAAAAACAACTACCAATAAAATCAACTACTTATTTCTTCATATCTAGCCAACAATATTGTTTCTTGACAGCTACAACTATCTTTTGGTATCTTGGGTTCCCAGCATAAGGCACATTATTCATTTCTTTTAATATCATGTTTTTCAATTCCTGGGAGTTTGGAACATAAATTCTTCTTCTATACATGAGGATTTCATCCTCTTTTAACTTTAACTTGTCAATGGTTTGTTTCAAAATACCATGGTGTACCTTTGTCTTTATCTCCATGTAGTGTTGATCTGATTTGCTTCTAAAATTATGTCCTTCAAATCTGATTTGTACATACTAATGGTTGTAGCATGCATCTCATGTACTCTCATGTTGAGGTATAATTACAACTAATGGAATAAATCCGACATAAATAAAATAACATTACTAATGTAATATGCCCCAATTAAGAGGTAATGAGCCACTATTTAGGGCTTAACATGCCCCTTCCCTTGAGACAAGTGTTGTCTACAATGCTTGAGTAACTCTATATTATTTTGTATAAAAGACTCATCTTCCCAAGTGGAATCTTTAGCCGGTAGTTTCCTCCATTTAATGATATACTCTGAAATGGATCTATTCCTCGACTGGTGAATTATTGTGCCAGTGATGGATTTAGGCTCCAATATGATTTTTCCTTTCTCATCAAGTTCTAGAAATATAGTTTGAACTGGGATCTTGTCACCTATAACCTTCTTTAAGCATGAAACATGGAAAACTAGGTGTACTCATGAAGATGTAGGAAACTCCAATTTATATGCCATAGTGTTGTTGGGAAATAATACCCTACGGACTAGCAAACTAGTGTATGATTTGCATGCAGATTTCGACCTTAAAGAAATGACCTTTTAACCTACCACCCAAAACTTGAACCCCTCTTTCAAGACACATGCATGGAAAGGAACTACTAACCTTTTTACTGATGTTTGGTGTAGATCCTCCATTGTGCTTTTGTCCTCTTCTTTGCATTGCTCCTTCCAAAGTTAACCTGCAATCAAGACAAAACACTATGCATGCATGCTATTTTTCTACTTGAGGGTTAGAAATTAATCATAAATTACACAAATCATAAATAACTCATGCATTGGGACGGGAAAAGTATTATTTTATTAATTTCAAAATGAATCAACTTACAATAGAAGTCGAGACCGACCACCGCTCCTTGATCCTGATCCTGGGCTCCTCCTCTTCTTTGTCCTCCAACTACTTTGCGTTAATTCTCCTTAGGATTGAGGAAAGGCTAAAGGGTTGGGACAAATGGATTCGACAATTGGGCAACATTTCTTTGCTATATTTTTCCTCCTCCAAATAGTACCCCTACCCCTTCTTTTATAGGCTAGAAGGAGCTAGGGTTTTGGACGAACTCTCGGCCATGCATGGCTGGGAGTTTCAGTTAACTGACCCATAGCTTTTTGTCCCGTCGGCAACTTTCCTATTTTTGTGTTTTGTTAGGTAAACGCAGGCAGTAGTAGGCATGACAGCGTTCCAACTTGTGTAGTAGTAGGCCTACCAGCATTCCAACAAGTGTAGTAGTGGGTTAGGGCACGTGTGGTTTTACCTGAGAGGATTTTCAAAGAGGCTTCTCAGCAGATGATTTAGCAATGAAAGGATATGAATTGGCCTGATGCCAGGTAAGCATGTGTGGTGAAATTTAGGGTTATAACAGATGCCCCCTAATGTGTGAGGTCAGAAGAGCATCTGATGGCCGAAATACATTACCAATCTTTTACCAATTTGTACTGATATTGTGAACGAGTAAGCCCAAGAATCAGGAATCAGGAGGTGTCATCTGCAAAATAACAAATGTCTCACCGAGTCGGGCATACCCATGCTCGGGATAAGATAGAAACATGGATACCAATCAAATACACTGTAGATCCATGTCAAATAACTATAAAGAGTAGCCGCGAATAATACACAGCGGAGCTACATCTCGAAATCAGAAAGATATACATATAAAGTATCCGTCTCCCAGAAGTTGATTTGGCCTGATGGTTGTACTTCTGATCTCGAGAAACAACTTCAAAATCTTTTAAACTTGGGTAGGAGTGTAATATGAGTGTATGACTGCACTACCCAGAGGTCTTCAATGGCTCGTCGGTTATGGACTTGATAATCTTGATGATCGGACTGAAGGCTTCAGTGATTTTGAACAAAGACTCGATTGGACGTTCAGGATGGCCGGGTATGCGGACAAGAGACATAATGCAGAGGGGCCGACTTAGGCGTAATGACAAACTGCCCTTGGATAATAGAACGACAAGTGATAAGACTCAGGTAGCATATCTGTTAATCATAAGTCTACGAAGCAGGAGGCAACGCAAACTCTCCATATGTTTGGAAGAGTAACCAAACGGTGGAGGAC